>JAOQMR010000008.1:25834800-25845608 GCA_027563865.1 Erythroxylum pelleterianum | reverse complement strand
GCTTCCGTACACGTATTTAATATCCAAAGAGTCGCATCTGTTGCAGGTGATTTTACTGACATTTTATTCCTAACAACTGACCGTTTAATTCTCCTAAGCTTTTCTCGATTACTATGCCGTAGATGGTGACTTGTATTTGTCAGTTTGTCAAGAAAATTAGTCGTGTCTCCCGTAATTAACTGCTTGTTTAGATGAGTTTAAACCAGTAGAGTTTTGTCAGTGGATCTTTTGACAGTAAAGTTTTTTTTAAAAGAATGTTCTAAGGAATCAATTACCTGTTTGGTTATAAAAAAAACTTTTCAAAAAGAGCTTCACAAAATAGATTATATGGTAACGTAAAAATAAAAATCATTTTTGTTAATTTTAACTATACTTTATTTTGTAAGAAAAATTATTTATGCATATAAATAATATTTAAAGTATATTAACCAATGGGTTTACATTTACTTTACAATTGTATGACAAATTCACTTCTATCTTGTAAGAAATTATTTAAAGAGATGTCTCATTTTCTTGTAAAAAATAAAACTAATATCAAAAATAAATATTAAAACATATAAAAAGCTAAATAATATTATAATCTCATAATAAATATTCAAGATAATTAAATACATAATAAATTATACATTTTATTATAATACAAGAAGATTTGCAATATGTTCCTTTGCATCATTCATCTCGTTATTATGTGTTCTATCAATTGTTCCAATGTAGTCTTTAAAATAAGGCCAAGACTTTCTATCATTTTTAATTTTGCTTAGAATTTCTCGAAAAGTTGGATCTTTTGACTTTATGAAATCAATCTACGTTAAACAACCTCTAATACTATTTCAAATCATCTAGAAATTGTTTCCCAGGAATGTTGTTATGCAGAAAACTAAAATGTCTCCATCCCAACATAGGAAAAATGCTTGCAGCTTATAATCTAAATGGTGATAAAGAATATGACTTTTACGTTACAAAAGCAAACAGTCAAGTCAAAGACTAAAAAGTAAAAGGCTATTTTCATTCACTCGTTCCAAAATAAGACACCCTTTTTTGGACCAAAACAAAAGTACAACATAACCATTAATTAAATAGTATGATCCTCACAAAATTTCAGATTGGCTAGCAGTACATAAAAGGAGCTTTGCACATTATCCAACAAACAAAATCAACACCTAGACTGATAGATACTCTTTAATGGGCATTTCTCAAAAAACCAACTAGCCCCCTCTATTTGGCACCTAGACAAAAAAGGGCTGCCTTCAAAGTCTATTACCCCTTGCAGAGTAGTAGGAGTGGATAATCACATACCATACACGTGCATCAATCTATAATAAACTGAGCAGAATCACTAACATCCTCATACTGTTAAAAAAAAAGCTTCCAACCAGATAGTGATTTCATTTACTCTTCTTTTGTGGAACTTGAGTATTCAGATCCATTTCCTGATGAAGTTACACCAGATGATGGACTTGATGACATATTGGTGCTAGTGCCAGCACCATTATGGAAACTCTTTGACGAGATAGGAGCATTTCCCTGGGGATCATTAGTTGCAGCTTTCTGCCCCTCTTCAGCTAGTCGTTTGAGAATGTTCATAACAGTAGGAAGGAATTTCGAAAATAATGAAATAAGCTCAGGCAACTGCAAATGTTAATACTGGAAAATCAGAATTCTAAATCATTACTTTGTATGGAATGGGCAAAAATTACGAACTACAAACATAGTTAGTACAAACTAAACAACAAAAGAAACAAACTCTTAATAGCATTGAAATAGAATCCAATCCTATGATCAAAGCATTAGGTAAAAGGATGAAACGATTTCTCAGAAAACATATTGCCTTGCGCATATAACAATTTGATGGGCAGAATTAAGATTCTAGCCATAGATAATTATTCTTGAACTATCTATCATTTCCATAGGACATATAGACCTAAACCACGAAAAAGATAGCTAAGACTCACAGCGCCATTGCAGAATTAAAGTCACAAGAGCGTAACTAAAATCAAAGAGGCAGTAACTAGAAAGATAAATAAGTGATTAAAACAAAAAATCGCTACCTTTTAACCTATCATGTTCAATGTTTTAGGTATTCTATAAAGTTTATAAACAAAAAGAGGAGTTCTCGCAGAAGTCTTATAGAGTTGGAATAGACACAAAGAACCCAAGATATAAATTCTCAAACCTCGGCAGTAAAGTTGAAAACTTTGCAGCTAAAACTTGAAGATAAAAATATCCCAGAACCTGTTTCAGCTAACATGCTACCTACCAATCTAACGATCCTAGGAAGAAACATGATAAGAACATCGCAAAAGCTAATGACTTTGCAACTGAAAGGAGCAAACTTGCCTGGAACAAAAATTGCAAACAAGAACCAATCTTGATTGATCTACGGGATTGATTCAAAAAATAGATCGAAGGAAAGTTGCGGTATGGTGAACCAGAACTGAAAGAGAAAATGTTGATTACACGTTCCTGGTCCTTGTATTGAATAGACTTGACATCTAGGTAAGCCACTGCAGTTCACATAAGAACAAAAATGAAACCTACAGATCGAGAAATGACAAAAAAGCAAAATAAAGCAACTACCTGAAATGAAGCGAGTGAAGATGGGTTAACTGTGTCTTTGAGAAGTCGGTGGTCAATTTTTCACTTGTGAAGATCGGTTTGCAAAACAAATGCGGAAGATAGTTTATGATATCTGTAGGATTTTGTATTTGTCAGTTGGTACGAGGGAAGAAGAAGAGATACGCTTCCTTCTTTGCTTTCTTTGATGCTTGATGCACTTTCCTTCACAAGGAACCAGCCAGGCTACCCGTGCGGGTCCTTCTTTGCTTTCTTATAAACGTAAACGTCGGAAATTATAAACGTAAATGTCTACCTTCAAAAGCTAAAATGAGAATTGTTTCGAAAAGCTCCAAAGCTTCTTAAAAACTTATTTCTAAAAAAGCTATTTTCATTTAAAAATTATTTTTAGATTTTACAACCAAACACTCATTTTTTTAAATAGCTTTTGTGATAGAAATAGGACCGTTCTTATCGTTTTATAGGCCTTGGGTGAAATTACAAAAAGGCCCCAATAAATCGACAATATATTTAAATTTACATGTTTGTATGAAACATAAATGACACAATTTATAAGTCTACTTAATCAACCAAATATTAAATGATTATAACGACAACTAATAATATCTTACAAATATCATTAACAATAAAACAACTAAAAACAGTAACAATAACAATAAAATAGCAATAACAACAATCAAACAACAATATAATTAGATTGTAAAACTCTAAGAAGATTACACTAATATTAAAAATAAAAAACAAAGAGCAAATTTTAATGATAGAGACACTAATTTTTAAAAATGCAAGAAATTAACATACTTAAAAAATACGTTAATACAATGTGTGGACGTTAATGACAACTTACAAATTAATTATAACATATTCAAACATTTAATAAGCTAAAAATATATTAAAAAATAAAAAGCTTTACTTTTAAATTATACCTAGAACTCAAAAGACAGGATCATAAAATTTTTTGCTGCTAATTTTTAATTTGAAGTATCTTAAATACATATATTAATGAAAATAAAAAAATTAAAAGATAAAAATACACCTAATACTTCAAAACTATTTATAAATATAACATGTTAACCACAACGTTAACTTATCAGACTTGTAACTTCCATAGCTTCCACCAACAGCTTCCAGCCTTCCACTAACGATAACTCTTGAAAACATCAACTCCACCAACTTTCTAATCATTTATTACTACCTCTACATTAAATACATTTATTACTATCTAAGGCTTGCGACGACACGTTGAGCCTTGAGGCTTTACACTGGTTGAAAACCTCCAACGAAGAGTGGCTTAGAAAATACGGTGATTACAGACTTACTATAAGTGCTTTCTCGTTAATAGGGCAGGAGGTAACCATGTTGGCTTACGTGCCGCCGATCTTGAGCCTTTGAAGATCAAAGGACTGATATAGTGATATTGCAGCTGAGGACTTGAGAGGTCGAGTCAGGTAACAAAACATGAGGGATGGGGCCCTTGCAGGGCCGGCAATGGATAGAAAAAAGTACTTTTTCAATCTCCAAAAACTGAACCAAACAGCACTAATTCCACGAACGTCCCAAGTTGGTGACAAATCTTGATACGGAAAAGCTTTGTAGAATTCAGTAATCTTAAATGGATTGCCCAACTATAAGGCATAAGATCAACGTTCCTTTTAAGAGTTTCACAATTAAAACAAGTACAGATATTTCTGCGGCAGGACTACTAAACTTTTGAAAGACTTTGAAAAACAAAAAAAACCTTGAGTTGTCCTAGCATCATATCTTAACATTTGTATCTTGTGTATGTTTATTATTGATTACGTAGCAATTACAAACCTCATGGACCAGAATGATCAACCTATTATGGTGTTTTATTTTCTTTTTGAGCTTTAACTTAATCTATATTTGAAGGGACTTGCCATGTTGTTAGACAAAATGTTTCCAGTAATATGTTACCTCCAATTTTTATGCCCATCGTTCATTTGTTTTCTTCTATAATTGGTCTTCAAAATGAGGCTCATTTGATTCTTGTGCCTATCTTTTGCTTATTCTGTATGAGTACTACATATGATCTGTTGATTATGTTTACTATTTCTATCTGAACCATCTTGACAGTGTTGCAAAGCATATAGAGTCTGCAAATACAATGTTTTCATTTATCTGGTAGATCATTGGATTCTAATCTGCTAGTAGTCAAGCTCTGGCAAATAGCTCCCTTCAGCTTTATTGGTTTGCACTTATCCTTCCTCGTCTTTTTACTATTTTCGGATGCTGAAGTATCTTTCCTAGAACTTACCTTCTAAAATTTATGTTTTTTTGGTTTACAGGATTTCTGTAATATTTCTTGGTTGTGTTCTTTGTTTTTTCTGTGTTGCTTTGAAATGTGTCATTAGTATTGCTATATGCTGTCGTCTTCCTTATATAATTGCCATCCTATATGCTGTAGCGGATTAGGTATCTCTAGCTTATTCTTTATCTAATCTGATTCGTTTTTTATTTTGATGACATAAGATACTTCATTATTCTGGTCATTTGAGAGATTCTTCTTAGTCTATTTAGCTATGCTTTTTAACGACTTACAGATTTAAGCACCTAATTCAGTTTTCAGTCCCCACAGTGTAGGATAATGAACTGTGAAGATTACTCATAATTGCGGTGTGTGTTGGCATTTCTCCAGTCATTCATTCAATCTTTGATGTGCTTTAGTTGTCAAAAGGAATCAATACCTTGACATTTAGTGGTATTAGATTGTCTTCAAGGTATGATTCACATATAGATAACGGATTTTCTTGGTGGAGTGGGACAAGTGCTCCTTTATGGATAGGCATGAGGTTCTTGATACGAGTTTAGATCTTTTGTATGAATTAGTCTGTTCCAATTCAGTGGAGCTTGGTAGGAATAGGATGTAGTCTCATAAGCACAGACATGAATGCTAGAAACCAAGCCTACACTGTTGCCATTGTCCATTGCTCATGAACGTAGTTATATTTCATATATTTTAATCTAATTTTAGTTCAACTACCAAACAAAAGTACATGTTTTTTATAACAAATAGACCGTATGTTGTATACTTTAATACTTTAATGAGATGGGTTGAGATTTTCGTGTAAATTCGTGTGTTAAGTGACGTCTCTTCCATATCACATTCAAACTTGATTTTTATACAATAACACTTAATTGATTGTGATTATAAAATGAACTTTTATTTTAATTCTTTAAAAGAAATATGTTGTTGCAATGTTTGTGCATCATAATTTGGATCCTCTATTCCAATAAATTTGTTCCAACCTAGTTTCGCGACAATACAACGTCGTTTTAGCTTTGACGAGGCCGATGCCTTTTCCTTTTCCTTTCTTTTTTGTTTCTATTTTACCAACAGGTGGGATGCCAAATAGAGAAACTAAAATTTTTTGAAAGAATTTGTTTAGCTCCAATTGTTAGATATTTATTAAAGTTTAATGCTAAAGGATTAATTTTTTCTTCTTAATTAATTTATGAATTCTACACTTAGTATTTCTCTATATAATAAAAGTGAAGTATCCATTTTCAATAATTTTCAATTGTTTTTTCAGTGTTTTGCCTTAGGATCAAACCTAATAAATCTATAACTGATGTATCTTCATCTTGTCTTTAGTTAAATTTTGAAGATAGTAATGAAGTTCACAAGAGTGCAGGTGAAGATGAACTTATAGCTGTCATAAGCTTAAACAGTAATCATGATTTGCAAGCTATCGGCGCATTTGCATCCAAAGAATTAATACCAAATATTGGAATGGAATTTGAGACAAAAGAAGATACTTACCAATTCTATTTGGAATATGCTAAAGAAATAGGCTTTAGTGTATGGAAGATAAATGTTTTATGCAGACATGAAGACAACACAAAGAAGTGAGAGTATATATAGTGATGTAAAGAGATATGTTACTTATCAACACAAATTATTAGTTTTTTCATCACTTTGAAAGACTATTTGAAGATCGTAGATATGAAGAGTTAAAGGTTGATTTTAAATCAAATACAATTATTCCCTCATCATTGTATCCAATTGAAACTTTGAAACATGCAGCTAGTGTTTATACTCTTGAGGTGTTTAAGTGGTTTCAAAATGAGTGGTGTAAGTCTCATAATTGTTGTATTGAAAGTTTTGGGGAGGATGGATTAATCACAAAATATCAAATTATCCCTCATTAGAAGAGCTATTACTATATAATTACTTATGATTTATCAAATAGAAAAGTTTATTGTAGCTATAGAAAATTCGAGTTTGCTGGAATTTTATATTCTCATGTTTTGAAAGTTTTTACTGTGAAAAATATTGTGGAGATCCCAAGTCGATACATATTGAAAAGGTGGACACATAAAGTAAAACTTGGATTCATGGAAGATGAAAATTCTGGAATTAACATAAGCAATTTGGATTCCAAGATATGTCAAAGTATGCGATATAAAAAATTATGTGGGCTATATGTGCAATTGGTTACAAAAGCATCTGAGAGTGAAGAGACTTACAAAATGGTTAAAAAATGTATTTTGAAGATGTTGGAAATTGTCGATGCTAGACTACAAGGTAATGGATCAACTGTCCAATAGTCGATTGTGAGCTCCAATGTTAGATTACAAGATGAAGAGATAGTTCAATATTTGATACTGATATCACCTGCAACCAAATTAATATTAACTCTGACAATGTAAATGTAGTTAGTGAAGAGTTGATATCATTCCCATGAGGAATTTTAACGGAAAAGATTGTACGAGTTCAAAACTAAAATAAAGTAAAAAAGGGGGTTTTAATTCACAAAAACTTTAGAAAAAGATGACAAAAATCTACAGTTAACAAAACTAATCAAATCTGGAAATTTCAGTATCCAAACCTTGTTTTCGGGTCATCGACTTTATCACATTAATATAGATCCTTGATATAAAATTCAGTTCATTAACAAACATTCATTTATCCATATAAATTTACTCAAATATCAAAATCTTCAAATCTTTTCTCATCAATTTTTCTTAAGGCCCAAAACATCTTTAACACAATTCATATGCAAATCACTCATTGAATTTCATTTCATATTTCTAAATTTCCACTCAAAATTCGGGGTCCAACAGGTGTTATTAGAAAGATCAGACTGAGAGGAACATTTTTCTAGAAGAAAGTTTTGTCAAATTTCTTCAGTTACCTGATCAAAATAATAAGTGAAGATGTCAGTTTTTAAAGACAAATGGAGGGCAAATATGGAAAGATCACTTAGATGAAGGGTAAAAAGGGAAGAACAAGAAATGTGTGGTTTTGTTTAAAAGAAGAAGAGAGCTGTCGTGGGACTTAGAAAAACAGAAGAGAAATAGAAGAAAGGAGAGGAGAGTGTTCGGTGGAGAGAAGAAGAAGAGAAAAAGAAGATCAAGCCTAGGGTTTTGATTTTTCTTGCTTTAGAAGAGTGTTTTCAAGGGTTTTTTTCAAGAAGGAAAGCAAGAAAGAGGAAGATTTGATCTTCCATTAGAGCCAAAGAAGCAAAAACGTGGGTGAAGTGTTAAGGTAAGTTGTTTCAATTTCTTTGGTTTTTGAAGGGGCTTTTGGTTCCAATGGCTTAGGAAAAGTATGGGAAAGATGATTCTAGGATGAATTTCATGTTTTGATTTCTTAGGTTTTCCAATTTCTAAGATCCCTTTTGATTTAGGGTTTTGTGATTTTGGAGAAATTCAAGGGAGATAAGAGGAGCTAGAGGAAAGGCATTCTTGAGCAAGCCTAAAGCAAAGGATTTAAGGTGGGTACCACGTTTATGATTGAATAATGAGCCACTAAATTGCCACTAAGTTGTCTTTTGTTTTCGAAATCAAGAAATGGAAGTTAATTTTTGGAACCAAATGATTAAATGATTTCAATTACTTCTTTTATTGCTTTTAAATGATTTAAAGAAATTGATTATGTGTGTATATTTGAATTGTTGTGAATATGGGAAAATGAACGTGTGTTGAATTATTGTGAATTCTTGTGATTTTTGAAATTTGCATTGCGAGTTATGAATTATGCGTTTGTTATGCCATTAAGACGTCATGGCATTTTGTATGAATGAAAAGATAGAAAAAAATCATAAAGTATGAAAGCTTTTGATAAATTGAATTAAGCATGATTATGTGCTTTTGTGTGGGCGAGAGAGGAACGTTTCGTTAGTCACGCGCACGTTGATGTCTAACCTTATCCCGGCTGCCCGTTTGGGCCCACGAGATTCAAAAATAGGACTCGCTTCATTCACGATTTAAACTTCGGTTTATCCGTTTTATTCCACGAA
Source organism: Erythroxylum pelleterianum (assembly GCA_027563865.1). Taxonomy (NCBI): domain Eukaryota; kingdom Viridiplantae; phylum Streptophyta; class Magnoliopsida; order Malpighiales; family Erythroxylaceae; genus Erythroxylum; species Erythroxylum pelleterianum. Next base: position 25,836,771 of record JAOQMR010000008.1, on the reverse strand, counting down.
ACTCTCGAGCCATTTTTTTGTGCATTGCATCTTTGTATAGTTATGAATGGTGTATAATTGAGTGTTATGCGATGACATTGTAACTATGAGTTTCATGTTCAAATTTCGAATTTGACTGAAAATTTGAGAACGAAGCATCTATGAATTTGTCATGATTTTGTATACAACAAATGAACTTTTCGACAGTTTTGCTTATTGATTTTGAAATATGTGACATAGATTTCAATTTGAACTTTGCAATAGTTTTTGCTTATTTTCGGTTATAAACTTGTTACCCACGAGCTATAAGCTCCCCCTTTCATTCCCATCCACAGGTGATGAGAAGAAGATCGGGTGAAGGAAAGTGAAGGTTGTTGTTTGCATGTGTTTATCTTGTATTGGTTTTTAAGTTAGAATGTTGTTAATAATTTGGGGATTTTTGTATCTTGTGTACTTTGAATTTTGGATACTGATGTTGTAATATGGCTTGGAATGCCATTTAAGTTTATAAACATTTATCTTATGATGTTAGTGAGACATGGATTTTTATATGAATGTGAAATTGTGTATGGATATGACATGTGAATTGTGTATGAATGGCATGAGATGAGTTGAGTTGGAATGAAATGTATTGGGAGAAGTTTTTCGTTTGAATTGATGAAATTCGAATATAAATTGTTGGAATTTATTAATAAGTGAATTTTGGATAAAAAGAGATATGATTTGTGATGAATGATAAAATGTTTTCGAATATGAAGGAACATATCGATTGAGGTTTGAGTAAGGGACGAATTTCAAATTGGAAATTAAAATTTCTTTGAATGATGTGTAAAAAGAAAATGAAGGGAAAAAAAGAAAAAAAAATGAAGTGATGTTAGTTAAAGTATGATTAGTTATGGTTTTTCAAAAGAAAATGGGCTCCAACATAGTTGGTATTAGAGCAAGCTGATGAATCATTTTCGGATCGATAGTTAGATTCCAGAAACAGGATCCAACACATTTAGTACGATAGTTCCACTTGCATCTACACTTCTTGGGGCGGATATGATTTTATCACCAGGATACTTTCTCTCGACGGTCCGAGTGGCTGACGTTGGATCTGGAAGCTTCGAGCGGCGCACAAACACAATCTGTTCTTATGGTTAGCAACTTGGAATCGCCTTCTCACTAACGAAGTAAGGTACGAGCGGGGCCTTTGTGCTTCCCCCTTGTGTGAACGATGTGGTGAACACCGGGAAACTGTCCTTCACCTCCTCCATGACTGCCCCCATGCCAAGCAACTCTGGGACTCTAACCCGCACCCACGTCCGGCTTTCTTTTTCAGCGAGAAGCTCTCTTTTACGTGGATTAAAGCCAATTGTATAACACCTACCGGGATCGTCCACTGCATGGGGTGCTTTCTTATTACTTGCTGGGTCATTTGGTGTACCTGAAACAAGCTAGTGATTGAAGGTGTTCAATCCACCTTGACAGCACAGCTCCACCAGGTTCACCTACTTTATAGCGACTATCTTGTAGCTTTCGCCGTTGACCAACCCGGTGTACTTCGACCTCGCCCCACTCTTGATTACTTGGCTTCCTCCTCTGACTAGGTGGCTGAAACTCAATGTTGATGGGAGCGTTCGCGGTCCCTCAGGCCAAGCCAGGATCAGCGGCTTGCTTCAGGATAGAACAGGTATTTGGATAGCAGGCTTCTCCTGCGGGGTTGGGATCACTACCATCATGGTTGCGGAACTCCTGGCCCTACGATTTGGGCTAGCATTTGCTAGTAATTACTCATGGGCCGCCCTTCAGATCAAGTCCGACTCCAAGGAAGCATTGCTCTGTCTCACCCTTCCTAATGATATTCTATTCTTTCATCCACTGGCTCATCTCGTCCATGATATCTGCTCATATCTGGAAAGGGCTCCTCTCCGGCCTTGCACCCTCACGGTTTTGCTTTCCTCAGAACTTCCCAGGAGGTCACCCATCCTGGGATTGCTCTGGCCCTGG
>JAOQMR010000008.1:25729041-25739839 GCA_027563865.1 Erythroxylum pelleterianum | reverse complement strand
TTAAGCGAAATGGGCACCAATCTCCTCCCTCTTGGGCCAGCCGTGATCCGACTCTGCGCCACCTCAGACGCCCATAGGGCCGACGCTAACCGTCGGAAAGCTTCCTCAGTCTCGTCTCCAAACTGGTGGTCCCCGCTCTTTGGTTGGTCCTCTGAGCCCGACTACATTACCACAGAGGCTAAACAGGAAGAGTTCCTGGATAAAAGACAGAGCAGAGACTCGGACTCGCAGACAAAACTGGTTAGACCTCGATTCGCTCCGGGTGCTTTCACTGACGAAAAGGCCAGGCAGCTCCGTATGTTGACTACAGAGACGTCATCGTTCCACGACGCTATGTACCATTCGGCGATCGCAGCGCGCCTTGCCTCCGATTTCAAATCCCGCTCCAATCCCTAGTCCTCCGAGGTCTTATCATCCTTAGTGTCTTCTTCTTTTAATTTCTTATGTGTCTTAGCCTGTAATATGATTTGATCCACCGTTTCCTTGTCCGAAACTAATTGTATAGTAATCAAATAGTTTGTAAAATAGTTATTTATTGGATTAAGCTTCTGTTAAACATTTATTAAATAAAAATCAATATGATCCAATTTCAATTGCGTAATGGAAACGATGCCGGTCAGTGAAGCTGCTCTGGCGGATGTTGCGTTATTTAATATTGTTATTAAATAAATGAAGGGGGTAGTATAATTTCATGATGGACGGTGAAATTTTGAAAATTGAAGGATTGGGCTTCGCTTTTCAACAATGGAAATTTGTTAAGCTTGTCGATACAAATTAATGATGGTCTAACTATGGAGTCCAAGATTTCCTCTCACAGGAAGAAGGAATGCTCTTTGTTCTACACGTTGCCTAAAAAGATAATAGATAAAAGACTAAGATTAGTCATGAAAGGAATTTTTAAGTAAAGAAATTTTTGAATCCCGTAGTACACTTGACATTATCAATCTTACATGATCTTTATTTTTTCTAAATAAATTAGAGGTCATTAAAAAAAATAATTCGGATTAGTCATCAAAGGAATTTTTGTGATACTAAAGTGTTCACTTTAGTTGATTGAGTTTGGAGTAGACTTCATACTTATTGAATAATGATTCATCCTGTCATTGTCATTTAGCATCAGAAATTTCTGCGATACTAAAGTGATCATTTTAGTTGACTGAGTTTGGAGTAGACTTCATACTTCTTGAACAATAATTTATCCTGTCATTATCATTTAGCATCAGAAATTTTTGTGATGTTAAAGTGATCACTTTAATTTACTAACTTTGTAAATGATGAGTAGAAATTAAATCTATTAGAAGATACAAAAATCTCTCTTGTAATATCCTCCGCAACCTATTCTAACTTGTAAGAAATTGAAAAGGTTTAGATGCTTTGAAGTATAAGGCCTTCTCTTTGACTATGGAAAGGGTTATAAGGGATTCATATCAGACCATCTCAAAAGGGTCTATCTCGAGTTTTAGGCAACTCAAGCTCATATTTGAAGCTCACTTTGTCAATAACAAATTAAGGATAGAGGTTTGTCCACCTTCTTTGATGTGGTACAAGTGAAGGTGAAGAGCGTCAGACATTATACTTGAGATTTAGCATGGAAATGACTCAATTGTAAATTATTTATGGATCGAATGATTTGTATACCTGTATCCAATGGTTCAGAAAACAATAAAATGCAATAAGTTGTTTCAACTTATATAGCATCACCAATAGATATGTCCTTTAATAAGTGAAAGAGAGAAAAAAAGGGTCCGTGACCCATTTGAGACCCAATAACTTAATACCCAATAACTATTATCTTGGGTGCTTTTCATGGGACTCAATCTATAAAGTACATGCGACATTTAACTAATCTAACATCAAATGTCAATTTTAAACTTTATCATAATAACTAAAACTTTTGAGAAAGGCTTATATAGTTATATTGCCTCCAACCTTTGTAGAGATCTCTTACGATGGACAAGGTGTACACTTTGAAGGAGATGCAAGAGTAGGCACAACGCTTCATCACCTTAGAGCATAATGAAAACGGAAAAGTCACAATGAATCTCACTTTCCGTTAGAACATCGTATCACGAAAATGTTCCAATCCAATCAGATTTTTGTCTTTGGCAGATTATCAGATGGTTAGACCGTGTAATTCAACGGCCACTCCACTAGTACGTATGGAAACAAAAATGTCAATTTGTAGGAAGAACCCACGAAAATCCAAGTACGAAGCATCCAAACAACATGTGTAAAGCACTAAGGTGCTGCCCAGCAAGTGGTCCAGGGAAATTTCTTAATTTTATATAAAATAAGCCAAAATAATAATATCTTCCTAATTTTTTGTTGCTAAATTGTTCTATGCTGGTTCCCTCATGACTTGACAGCCTAATCATTCTAAAGAAAACATCAATCTTCTCAGTTGTTGGAACCCCTTTTTTTATATATAAATAAAAGTAGTTTAATGAACCGAAAAGGAGTTATTTAATACTACAATTCATCCCTTTACTATTAGTGCATCCCATTATGTGAAGTGCTTACAAACTAGCGAGAGCGAGAGGAGATTAGGACCCTTGTAAGCACTAGCCCTAAAGACATCTTAGCCCTCCACATTCCTCAGCTAATCTAAGTTGTGGCCTGCGGGCACTAGGCTTATTCAGTTCAACGGACTGCCAAATGAACGAAAAAAACTAAGCACCAATATTGCCGGCTATTCATTGCATCTCCATATTGATAACCGCATTGACTATATGCAAGTTTTTATCAAGCCATTTTAGCCGTATTGGGCCAATTCGGTTCCATCAGTCTGTAAACCTCAACCCAACCATGTAGGTATTTCAACCAAAGACCTGTATAATCCCACGGAGTGTCAACCAATAAGCTCCTTAACCTCTTCAAGCTGGCATATTATGGCATCAAGAATCTCGGCTTTTGGCACTGAAAATAGTTTATATTTCTCAATAGCAATCAAAAACTGAATCAAAGCATTCGAAACTGAACCGAATCAGCTCAGCCATCTCCAAAAAGGGCATCCATTGCAGATTTTATTTAATGGAAAAAAAAGAATACAATCTGAAACCCTCTGCAACCTAATTACGGTATCATAGAATAATTATGTGCTACAAGCCTTGTAAACCACTGCAAGTTCTGCAAAAGAAGCACTTGACCAGACTTCCCAAATCCCAACCCAGCAGCAAATTCACTTGCTCTCTATGTCATATATATCTGTTCTGAAATCAAACGTCAAGGAAGAAAAAGGCTATATTTCATATCATCCGAAGAATAATAGAACACTTAATGGAATCTAGTGGTAGAATATGTTCTACTTTTTAACCGTTCAAGCCAGCTTCCGAAACTGCAGACAAAAGTCTGACAGGTCATTGCAATAAAGTTTGTTCGACTACCAAAAACTTTCCAAATTCTATACTAACCAGGAGAGATTACCATGACCAAATGATTTCACAATAAAATGATATAACAAGAAATCATAACTAGCAATCTACCAAATCCGACAGAAATCTTCCCATCGGCCAATTAAACTATTAAATCCTGTCATCATCTATCCAAAGCAATTTTTTTTGGAACATGAAAGGAAGTGTACTTGACCTTTTTTTCCAGTCCTTATTCTTGATTAATATTTAACTGTCGCTTATTACATAATGTTTTTGTAATCTATTAGGTTCACAAAATTTGACCAATTTAAATAGTCAATGAAATTTGGATCAATTTCTCATTGCCATTTGCTTGATAATTTATAAACAACAGCTAAATGGGCCACACAACCCAAGAAGCAGAGAAAACCCGAAATCAAGATAAAACCTTTTAATTGACAGATTCATCTCAAGGACTGCCAAATAACGAGTGAGCATTTGGGACAACAACCCTAGAACAATCAGATTAGTTACAGAAAGTATGTGAAGTGGATCTCCTTGTTTAAAACCTAATGCCTGAATTTCAAAATAATAAAGGATTGAACCCATAAGGATTTGTTTATGTTGTCCTTGACCTATTAGGATTTGGTTATGTTGTCATATACCCGTTAGGATTTGTTTCTGTTTTATTTTATTTTAATTTTCCTAGTTAGGCAGGTTTTCTTGTCCCGCAAGAAAAGGAAATAAGTTAGCTTTAGAAAAGGACACTAGAATTAGGACTCTCAAGTGCCACTTTAGGGGTATAAAAGGGAGGGTTAACAGATGTTTTGGGGACCAAAAAAATTGCCTTTAATAAAAGCTTCTGTAGGAAATTTTCCTTAGAGAAACTGTCTTTCTCTTGTTGATTAAATTCTAAGTTTTATGCTTGGATTTGGTTCAGAAATTAACCTAAAATCTCTACTTAGCTACTTCCTCTGTGTCAGTTGATATTAGAGCTTTAAATAATGTTGTTCCCGGATTTCTTTCCTGGTGCCTTGCCTCAGTTTTGTTTCTGTCCCACACGCTCTAGCCCATCTTCCAGCCCTACCAAATCAGAAATTTCACCCAAAAAAAAAACCCCGAAAAAATTAACCCAAAATCCAAAAAATTCACCCAAAACCTAGAAAAGTCAAACCAAACGTTTTCAGTTTTGACCAACTAGTATAAATGGCTGATCAAGGAGATAACCAGAGATTTGACGAAGTTTTGGAGGCTATTAATGCATTAGCGACTCATATGGACCAACTTCTAACCATTATGGCCCTTAATCAAGCCAATAATGTAGAAATACCAATTAATGGAGCTCAAGGCAAAGGTTTACCTCAACCCCAACCTATTGGCAGACCTAATCTTCCAAGGAATGCAGAAAATAGGAGAGCTCAAGGTCAGAATCAGATGCCTCTTATGGAATATAGTTCAGATGACGAAATTCTAGACCAAGACCAACCAAGAAGAGGCCCAAGGGATAAAGATGATTATAAGATTAAAGTTGAAGTCTCTTACTTTAGTGGAAATCTAGGCATTGAAGGCTTTCTTGATTGGACTGAAAAGGTGGAAAGTTTTCAAGAGATGATGGAAGTCACAAATAATAAACTAGTGAGAATTGTGGGCTATAAATTAAAAAGTGGTGCTAAAGTTTGGTGGAGTAATCTTCAAAAGAATCAGGAGAGTAATGGAAAACCACCAATCAAATCTTGAAGGAAATTGAAACAAGCCCTTTTCCTTAGATTTTTACCTCCTGATTATGAGTTTCACTTATTTGATCTTTATCAAAGTTGTGCCCAAGGTTCTAAGAGTGTGGAGGAGTATCATTCTGAGTTTTTGAGGCTGGCAGCACTCAATAATCTTGAAGAATCCGACATGCAACAAGTTTCAAGATATCTTAGAGGATTAAGATCATCCATAAGTGAAAGGCTTAGAATGCACACTATTTGGAACATAGAGGAGGCCTACCAATTGGCCTTAAAAGTTGAAAAGATGGAAAAGGAACCTAAGAGGTTTTAATACCCTAGGAGGTTTTAATACCCTAGGAGAACAACTCAACAAATTCCAAACGAAGTGGTAGGAAAGGGGAAAGTATCAGCTAAAACATTGAAAATCGATAATGCCCCTAAAGATCTAAGAATGGACAAAAGGAAGCCTTTTGAAGGAGGTGGCAGCAGTAGCAGTAGAGGAGTTCCTAAGGGTTCCAACCCTTATGCACCACCAAAAATAAGACGTGTTATAAATGCTGGAAGCTTGGACATATCTCTCATAATTGTCCTGAGAGAAAGATGGTCAATGTTGCTGAAAGAAGAGACTACCTTAATGAAGGTGAAGAAGATTTGGAAGAGCTTCAAGAAGAGGGAGAATAAGAAGAGGAGTTTGCTGAAGAAGTTGCCGAAGACAGAGTTAGTCCAGTGATAAGGACGATACTTTGTTCATCTAAAACCGAGGAGCCACAACAAAGGAGAAGCATTATTAGATCCTTTTGCACTGTTAATGGTAAGGTGTGCAACTTGATTGTAGAAAAATGCAGTGATAGAGTTTAGTGGCAAAAAAGTTGGTGGATCACATGAAGCTTCCTACTGAGAAACATCCTCATCCCTACACCATTGGTTGGCTTACTGATGGGTTAGCCTTGAGAGTAACTGAAGTGTGTCAAGTTCCTATTTCTATAGGAAAATCTTACAAGGCTACTGTTTATTGTGATGTGGTGGACATGAATGCAAGTCACATACTCCTAGGAATGCCATGGCAATTTGATGTGAATATTACTTATAGGGGAAGAGATAACAAAGTCTCATTCAAATGGAAAGACAAGAAAGTGACCATGCTACCCACAAATGCAGCGTTTGATAGGCCAAAGACTTTTAGAGTGGAGGGAAAGACATTGCTCACCCTTAGTGGGCAAGATTTTGAAAGGGAAGTTAAGGAGACTCGAGAGGTTCATGTCTTGGTGGTAAAGAACCAATTATTAGAGGAGAATGAGGACGAGAATGGAGCTAATTTGATCCAGCCGCTTTTGAAGGAGTTTTCAGATCTGGTCCAGTCCGAATTGCCTAATGAATTGCCTCCTATGAGAGATATTCAACATCACATGCATTTAGTACCTGGAGCTACGCTTCCTAATCTTCCCCATTATAGAATGAACCCTAAAGAAGCCGATATTCTAAGAGAACAAGTGGAAGAATTGATGAAAAAAGGCTTGATCCGAGAAAGCATGAGTCCTTGTGCTGTTCCTGCACTTTTGACACCCAAAAAGGATGGATCGTGGAGAATGTGTGTTGACGGTAGAGTCATTAACAAAATTACCATGAGATATCGATTTCCTATTCCCAGATTGAATGACATGCTTGATCAACTTTGTGGTTCTCAGGTGTTCTCTAAGCTTGACTTGAAAAGTGGTTATCACCAAATACGGATCAGACCTGAGGATGAGTGAAAGATTGCATTTAAAACAAAAGAGGGGTTGTATGAGTGGCTAGTCATGCCTTTTTGGTTGTCCAATGCCCCTAGCACTTTTATGAGACTCATGAACCAAGTGCTTAGACCTTTTAATGGAAAGTTCATGGTTGTTTATTTTGATGATATCCTTGTCTATAGCAGAACAGTTGAAGAGCATCTAGAACATTTGAGGAGAGTCTTGTCTGTTTTACAACATAATAAGCTTTACCTAACTTGAAGAAATACAGTTTCTTGACTAGCAAGTTACTGTTCTTGGGGTATGTGGTTAGTTCTGAAGGAATTCATGTGAATAAAGAAAAGGTGAAGGCAATTTGTGAATAGCCTGCCCTTAAGAATGTTAGTGAGGTTCGATCTTTCCATGGGCTAGCTACTTTCTACAGGAGGTTCATTAGAAACTTCAGTTCAATTATAGCCCCTATCACAGAATGCATGAAGAAGGAAAGTTTGGTTGGAATGATGAAGAAGGAAAAACTCAACACTGCTCCTATCCTAGCCTTACCGGACTTTGACAAGCTTTTTGAGGTTGAGTGTGATGCATGTGGAGTAGGTATTGGAGCTGTTCTATCTCAAGAAGGCTGACCTATAGCTTTCTTTAGTGAGAAGTTTAACGATACAAAGAAAAGATGGAGTATCTATGATCAGGAATTTTATGCGGTTGTGAGAACATCGAAGCATTGGGAACATTATTTGATTCAAAGAGAGTTCATTCTTTACACTAATCATCAAGCTTTAAAGTTTCTGAACAGCCAAAAGGACTTTAGTAATATGCATGCCAAATGAACTACTTTCTTACAGAAGTTTCCTTTTGTTATTAAACATAAGTTTGGTGTGACTAACAAGGTGGCTGATGCACTTAGTAGGAAGACAGTATTGCTTTCTACTGTGTCCCAAGAGGTAGTTGGGTTTGAAGTTTTAAAGGAGATTTATGAGGATGATGAAGACTTCCAGGACATGTGGTTAAAGTGTATTCAGAAGCAACCTACTAGTGAGTTCCATATCACTGAAGGTTTTCTTTTCCATGGTAACCAACTTTGTGTTCCTTATACTTCTCTTAGAGAAAAGTTGATTCGTGGTGTGCATAGTGGAGGATTTGCCGGTCACATAGGAAGGGGCAGGACCATTACTAGTCTTGAAGACAGGTTCTATTGGCCTCAGTTGAAGAAAGATGTTAGAAACTTTGTGAAAAGGTGCTATGTTTGTCAGACTGCTAAAGGAAGATCCCAAAATACTGGTTTGTATATGCCACTCCCTATCCCGGAAGATATTTGTGAGGACGTGTCTATGGACATTGTCCTTAAATTACCTAGAACACAAAGGGGAGTTGATACTATTTTTGTGGTAGTTGATAGATTTTCCAAGATGGCACATTTCATTGCATGTAAGAAGATTGCCGATGCATCTAATGTGGCTAGACTGTTCTTTAAAGAAGTGCTAAGATTGCATGGAATTCCTAAATCCATTACATCTGACCGAGATTCGAAGTTTCTTAGTCACTTTTGGAGAACTTTGTGGAGGATGTTTGATACTTCTTTAAACTTTTGTAGCGCTGTTTATCCACAAACAGATGGTCAGACTGAGTCACTTAATAGGACTCTTGGAAATCTATTGAGGAGTATTTGTGGAGACAGGCATAAGCAATGGGATTTAGTTCTAGCTCAAGCTGAGTTTGCGTACAATAGGGTTGTCCATAGTGCTATTGGTAGATCACCATTTTCCTTGGTATACTTGAAAGTTCCAAAGAGTACTGTTGATCCGATAAAATTTTCAAAGTTACCAAACTTAAGCATAGCAATTGAAAATATGGCCAAACAAGTGAAGACTGTGCAAGAGGAGGTTCGAGAGACTTGAAAGGACTAATGCCAAATATAAAGAACAATCCGACAAACACAGGAAGTCTAAAACTTTCCAAGAAGGTGACAAAGTGATGATTTTCTTAAGGAAAGAAAGATTCCCTGTTGGAACCTACAACAAATTGAAGCCGAAGAAATATGGTCCTTATGAGATACTACATAAAATCAACGACAATGCTTATGTTATCAATCTGCCTGAAGAGATGGGAATTTCAAAGACTTTTAATGTTGCTGATATCTATGATTTTCATGGAGAAGAAGAGCTCTATCCTAATGACAACTCGAGGTCGAGTTCTTTTCAAGTGGGGGGGACTAATAAAGGATTGAACCCATAATGATTTGTTTATGTTGTCCTTGACCTATTACGATTTGGTTATGTTGTCATATACCCATTAGGATTTGTTTCTGTTTTATTTTATTTTAATTTGCCTAGTTAGGCAGGTTTTCTTGTCCAACAAGAAAAGGAAATAAGTTGGCTTTACAAAATGATTTCAATCAATCCTTTTCACACTAGAATTAGGACTCTCATGTGCCACTTTAGGGTATAAAAGGGAGGGTTAACGGATGTTTTTGGGGGACCAAAAAAATTGCCTTTAATAAAAGTTTTGCAGAAAATTTTCCTTAGAGAAACTGTCTTTCTCTTGTTGATTAAATCCTAAGTTTTATGCTTGGATTTGGTTCAGAGATTAACCTAAAATCTCTACTTAACTACTTCCACTGTGTCACAAAAGACATTACTCTAAACAGGTCTCTACCTTTTTATATCTTTCGTGAATCACAGGAGAGATACAAATCATTATACTTGACCACAACCATATCTTTAAAGTGCCTCAAATAAATAATCTAGGCTAACCTAAATCAGGAGTAGCTACCAATTTCAGCATTTTATGGCTTGAATCAAATGGACCGGAAGATCATGGGTTATATTAAATCCCATTCAAACTCCACTTTTCAACAACTTATAACAATATGTTGACACATGCAACTACCTTAGAATTCACTTCATCTGCAATCAGTCACAATACCAAGATGCACTAACATGCGTTCTTCCATGTTTTTCAGCAAATAAACTGACCTTTTGGCACACAAAATCACACAATAAAGACTGGAAATTTAGAAGAATGAATCTGCAAGCATGTTGCTTATGCTCTGAAATGTATAAGGAGCACCAGAAGAACATAAGTTTCCCCATTTTTGAAGAAACAATAAATATGAGAACATCTAAAGAAATATAAAGCAATAAAAGAGAAGGAGATAATGACATTATATGATACCTAACCATTCACAAAATGGAGATCAGGAATGAATAATGTAATAATATATAACTAATTTATCACCAACTAGGAAAAAGAAGCAATTTGGCAAAAGGATACACCAAATAAAACCCGTGAGCAAAGGCACCAGCCAAAACAGCCGTAAACAAGCGGTCTCTTAAAACCGGTCTATGACGCAGTGAGAGTCGAACTGGAGAACATTAAGAAACACCCACAAAATAAAACATAAGATAATCAACCCCACAGAGAAGAACACCCAGAAGCATCAAACAGAACGAAACATACACAAGAAGAGTGTAGGGAAGGATTGAAATGAGCTTACTGAGTGGAAGAACAGGTGCATAAATTAGAGGAACCAAGAACTTGAACGGGGGTCCTTTATTTGGCTTTCTAACAGGATCTCTGAATTCAATACACGAAGAAAGCCAAAAAGAAAAGAAAAATAATAAATCAGCAATTCAGGTAACATACAAGACCAAGAATATGTTTCCGCAGACATTTTTGTGGGAACTCACCGGTTCAAAGGATCGGATGGTGAGGCCATTACTGATTGAGAAGATGGAGATCGGACGAAAATATGTCCTTGAAAAAGGTCTCTGTGCTTTTCATCTACGGTCTAATGACTTTAAGACATGGACAAAAGGCCCCCAAACACAGAAGTTAATAGACAAGTTCAATTTGATGTTGGATACAGGTCTAATTGAAGTATTGAACCCAACTTCGGACTGGGATAAATTTTTTCGATTTTAATTAAGGAATTAAACCAGATCGACAGCAAGTACATATGATTTGACTCAAATTTAAATTTCAGTTTCGATTAAATTTAAATTGAATTAAT
>JAOQMR010000008.1:25709582-25720029 GCA_027563865.1 Erythroxylum pelleterianum | reverse complement strand
TTTGGACATCGGAATGAAGAGATATGATTGTTACAAGTTATGATGTTGCATAGGATTTGTGTATGATGATAGCTATGGTAATTGAAGAGAATTGTGGTTTTGGTGATTCCAATGGATTGAGATTTAAGAGTTTTATGAGATAAATTTGAAGTTTGAATTGTTATGAAGTGATTTTGTATTAGAAGAAGTGAAATTGGGAAGATTATGAGTGAATATGATGTTAGTTTGGATGTATGAAACATAGGAGAGGGTTTGGAGGGGTTTGGGAAACCCTCATGCCCATTTAACGGACTTTAGGTCCATTTAACGGATCTTTTCGAGTCCTTTAGCATCGCTTATGTCCGTTTAACGGACTTGATGTCCGTTTAACGGAGCTTCTCAGATGAAAAAGTGTAGTTTGGCAGATCAATGTTCGTTAAATGGACATTCACTGGACAGTCACAGTAAATCGCGATTTTTGACCCTTTTAGAAGCAGAATCTCGCTTTGTGGTCTTCATGAAAGTTTTAGATTTCGAAGTCTTCTTTCCAATGGTTCAAAAAAGAAATTAATCCAACATTTTTGGTGAAAGTTATGACAATCGCGCCAAGACTTGTCACTGCACGAATGAGGACTTAAACATGTTGAATTCTTTAGATCATAGCTTCCTCATACGACCTCCAAATGAGGTGATCCTTGAAGAAATGGATTTCTAACACATGTATCTATCTCTGCATGAAAAATGGTATCTTTTGGAGTTGTTTTGAGAAAGTTTGCATTAGAACAAGTGAGAGATCGGCTGTGAGAGCATAATTGGAGTATGTGCACGCTTTAGATTTTTAAGCATATCTTGAGCTATAGAACTCCGATTGAGATGATTCTTAGTTCAAAATAAACAAGAGACTTAGAGTTATGATTTCCTTGAGGAAGTAAAGTTGAAATTCTAGTTTTAAGATTTCCAAATTCTGTTCACAAACAGGAGAAATGAGTTTGAGCATGGTGACTGATTTGTGCGGACAGACCATTGGACAAATTATGAGAAAATTTTGGGATGTTATGAGCAAGAAGATGAATAGATGATGTCTAATGAGGGTTCAATGCAATAACCCTTCAAGATAATATGCACACATACACGCGTTCATGTTTTAAGCAAGAGTTGGATTCAAAAAAAAAGATCCAACATGTATGGTATCAGAGCAAGTCCGCAAGAGTTGGGTTCCGGAAACGGGATCCAACAGATGTGGTATCAGAGCAAGTGTTGGACTCTGGAAATAAGCGGGGTCCAATAGATGTATAAGTCCGCAAGAGAGTTGGGTTCTGAAAATGGGATCCAACAATTATCCTTCTTAATCCTTGATTCCAAAATTCCCATTAGGTAAGGCTTATTATCAAAATTGAAGTTTTTATGCTCTAATTTATTAGGAGGGGAACTAATTCCTATAGCATTTTATGCAATGATGTTCATGTTCCCATAATAGAAGAAGAGAGCTTCTTCTTTTAGTTAGATTTCCTTCTACCTAGAACCTTTAAATAATCTGGTTATTTAGAGTAATGGAAGCTGTATGTGGTATTGGTATTACTTATAAATTCATAACCATTCATATTGGGCTTTCTTAAGGTCCCCAACCTAGGGCCATTTGGAGTAATGTTTTAAAAGTGAACATTAGGCATATCATTTTTTTCTACTTCGAGTGGAGGTTCTATATATTATAAGCCTAGATCTTCATTTTTAGAGTGAATACTATAGTTAGACACACCAGTTATAGTTTCAAAGTTATAGTAAGTTATAGGGGAGGTATTTTGTTCTTTTATTTCATTTTAACTTATTAATTCTTAAATTATCCAATTTTAAACTTTCTATTAATAGGCATTCGCATCTTCTTTGGATTCATTATATTCAGCTTCTAAGTATATGTAACTTCTAAATAGGGATTTTAGATAGAAAATCCTTCATTACATCAACTAAAACATATATTCTAGAAAAATTAGTACATTTACTTTTAATAATGGCTTGAGCTAGACATAAATGCTTATCTTAAAAGCTATCCTTATAACTTAGACCACTTGTAGTCCAATTTTCTTAGGGAACTTCATAAATCAACATCCACATTGGAATGTTTATAGATCTATTATCCTCCATGCTTACACCTATTCATCTATTTTGTAGTGGATAGTACTGGAGTTACTATGCTATAAAAGCTGGAGTGAGCTCCATTATAATGGAAAATCATTGACTTGAGATTCCAAAAGAGCTACAACACCTTACCCCAAACTACCAGCCAAATCTTGGAATATCCAACCTTTGGGGAAGTTTAACAAAAAAATTTTTGTAGATAATGGATGATGTAAAGAGGAGAAAGGTTGGACTAGCACCACATTGTATGGAACAAAGCCTTACAACCTAGCACCTCCTTCATGTTATGGCTAACATCCCTAAATAGGTTTACATTATATAGGTTACCTATTTTAATACTGATGCAAGTTGTGTTATGTGTAATTGTGGCTTGGAAACTAGGTACCATATTTTTAATGTTGATTCCCTAAGGACATGAAGTGTTGGGTTAAATCTACATGTCCATGGAATTTTAATTGTTATCTATACATAGGAATTATGGACTATTTTCTAAATTAGAGTTCAACGTACAAGGATAAAAAAAAGTAATATATCTTATTTCCTTTGCTACCTATGTTAAGGAAATATGGATAAAAAGGAATAATAGAAGATTCCAAAGCAAAAATAAGAGTAAATAACAGGTGATAAGTTGTTTGATGTCAAAAGTCAGAGGGCAGCTAATAAACTCCAACCTTAGCAATAATTGTAGCCCTAACCTAGCTAGATCCTAGAGAATTATTTAATGCATTCTTAACATAGGCAATTAATTTTTTCATTCATTACCTCTATCCACTTGCAATTGTTGAAGTAACCTTAAGGTAAGCTTACCTACTTTTGACTAATGGAACTATTCGAGAGCTTCAGGAGCTTATGAGTTGCATAAGGAAATTTCACCATACTTATGAGTGATAGAGCTCTTCATAAGCTGCGAATAATTTCACCTAAGGAAACTAGGATATTCAAGTTAACACTAGAAGTTTATTATAGCTATGATTGTTCTACTGTGAGTCTCCTTTAGCTAGTGAATGAGTCATTTGTTGTTCAAGGGATAGGTGCCTCCTAAGTTCATTTTGTTGTAACTTGTTTAAGTTTAATTTCATATGTTAAATGGCCTCCATTCTAATTATATTTTTTTTGCTTGTCTAGTTGATGTTTATGTAAGAATATCATTTTATTAAATACAAATTTAACTTTTAAAAAAGAAAAGGTTTAACTTTAAAGACTTTTTTGGCAAAAAAATGTCCTCAATATTGTTCCAAATTTTGGTGAGTCCATACTATTTCCATTTGGAAAAAAATACCACGTTTTCTTATTTAATAAGGAAACCCTTCTAGAAAATATCCTATACGAATGGAGTTCTATCTTCATAGCTATGTTATTTAACATTTCAAGAGGAAGCGACACTACCTACTACTCATTAATTTTGTCTAATAGGGAAAAATGAAGCTTATTCATTAAACTAGAATCTCCCACCACTTAAAGCCATGTGCATTTTTGGGGGGTCATAAAAGATTTAAGTTATGAAGAAGGAAGTTCTCTATGGTTACAGGTATAGTTAGAGGTAGTAGAGGTAATGGTAGAAGGGTGGTTTGATGAAGGATATTTGGTAGGAGAAGTAGTGGGGATGGGTAGGAAGCTATTTGGGACAACTGATATGTTTCTTAGAAAGGAAAGCAAGTGTGGTAAATAGAAAGAGTAGAGGAAAGGTAAATCTAACTAGAGGATAACATTTAGGCTAACACAGAAGGAAGAAAAACAAGAATAGATTGATAATGCTTGTGAGCACACTAGCAGAAAAATAAGAGTGCATATGGGATTAAAGAAAGGAAGAATGAAGATCAGACCATATAAAGAAGTAGAAGGAGAGAGTAGCACGATTTTCTCTCCCTGGAATACGATCATTAGTATTTAAAATATATGTAATAGTGTGAGTAATAATAGATCATATAGAAAGTATCTTAGTTTTACACAATATAAACAATAGTAAGATGGGTTTTGATTATGGTAAAAAAATCTTTAAAAAATATAAATAAATAATTTGAATCAAAATAAGAAGAGCATAATAAAAACCAAACTTTTTTTGAAGTTAAATTTATTATATTGATGAATAGATAGGCTTAAAGCCTCTCAAAAGTGCTAACTTACAAGTTGGAAAGTTAACTATAGAAAGAGTTAAATATTTAACAAGTTTACTTAGGAATAACTGGCACCAGAAAATTGAAATTATAACAGCCACGCCCTCCTTACATTACTACTTACTTTGGTGCTACAATTAGGGGTGTTCATGGTAGGATAACCTGACCCGTTCATAAATAACATGAACCTGAACCTGAATTTCAGGTTCTGCAATTTCACGAACCTGAACCTGAACCTAAACCTAAATAACCTATAGGATCAGTTCACCTATTTTCAGGTTTGGTTCTCAGGATAACCAGAACCTATTCATATCAATATATATAATAAAAATTATTAAAAAATTGGTGAAAACAAATACAAATTATTCATAAAAGTATGCATATAACATCCATCAAAGATTAATCCAATATGTTAAGCCCAAGCAAAGTAAAAATAAGCCAAACAATGTCTTATAAAAGATCCGTACTAGAAAAAAAAGATAAATTATTAAACAATTATTCTTCGAATAGGATGGTAGGATGATCAACTGTTATACATGAAGCCACATCTGTAGAAAATAAAAAGAATTAGACTTGCTATTTCTTTTTTAATTGAAAAAAGAATTTTTTATTTATTTGTATATTAAAACAAGGTAAAGTAAATTAGATTGTGTGATTCAATTTTCTCAAGTTCTTCAAGTCTCTTCCACGTAAAGAGGAGCTTGTGATTTGCTCAACCAATCTTGTCCACAAACAAGAGCCTCCAGCATTTTTGGAGTAAGAGAGCTACGAAATGAATCAAGCACTCGACCTCCTGTACTAAAAGTTGACTCAGATGCAACAGTGAGGGAACAAACTGTTTTACTAGATCTCATTGTTTAAAAAAATAATAAAACTATTCTTCTAACATCATTAAATCTTATTTTATCATGTTAAAACAAAAAATAATAATAATAACTAATAAACACAAAAAAAGTATCATTTTTCTTATTGCAACTTAGTGCAGAAAATGCAATTAATATCATAGTTAAAACTTCAAATATTATATTATAAAAAGTGCAGTCGTATAAAAAATACAATCCCATAGTCTATTACTAAATCAACTAATTTTTCATTCCTTTCTAATAAATAAAACTATGTTTGTATTTGTACAATACAATATTATTATATTCTTATTATTTATTAGCAACTATATTATATATTTTTAAGAATCAGTATTACTTGCTTGCTTAATGTTTATAATATCTCATAAATATCTAAGCTAATATATGTTCCTTAAAAAACTAAAATTGTAGGATTTCTTAATACATGTGTTTTACACTTATTAATTTCTTTAGTTAATCTCTAATTGATTATATTATTTTAGTCAATGAATTTTTTCTATTAATAGTTTAATACTTTGATCAATAACTTTGACACGTATTAATTACTATTTGAAGTAGAAGTATTAAGTGTTATACATTAGTTGTTACTTATAATAGCAATGTTCAAGATTAACGTTTAATAACATATAATTAAAGTAGTTTTTTTTCTTTTCTTCTTTTTTTCACTCAAGAATTAATATAGTAAATACTAGTGAATTTATTATTACTATTATCCTCTTAAATTATATCTAAATACATGATAGGTTTTTGGGTGTTTCAGGTTCAGGTTTAAACCTAAACCTATAAATCAGGTTCGGTTCGATTAACTGCTATAAGTTCGGTTAACCTAGAACCACAAATTAAAAACCTGAACCTAAGCTATGAACCTAATTTTTCAGGTTCGGTTCGAACCGAACCTGACCTTATTTATAGGTTCGATTCATGTGGTTCAGGTTCGGTTTATAGGTTCGTAGGTTTTCTTGAACACCCATAGCTACAATTGTTTAATATAAGAATTTCCCTAATCTAATGTATCAGTCTTTGAGTTAAGATGTATTTTTCCATTTCAAGTTTGCTATTGATCATATTGTTCCTTTCCCTTCAAATGGTGTAAATGCAATAGATGAAAGCAATCCTTAGCACAATTGAATCATTGTCTAACATCTTGATCCATATGATCACCCATTTGATAATTTTTTCCCCGCTCTTTATAGTATAATGAAATTTTAGTATATGTTGTAATCCTTACCAAATGGATTATTTGTAAGTGCAAACGAAGTATAAATTTTGCACTGTGTTAGCTTGAATTTTGTATTACACACAGCGGAATTGGATCTTTTAATCTATTCTTGGTCCAAACCTTGTTTTTAATGGCTAGATAGGATGTGATAGCTACCTTATAGATGAGCTTATACCAATGAACTTTGGAAGAATATGGTTTGAAGAAATCCAAATAGGATATGTTCGAAAAGTGCAAGGATTTCTTTAGTGTCTAGATGAGTCTGTTATCCTCTATTGTATCAGGTCTATAATTTATCAAGTTGTTTACAATTAGAGACCAAATCCAAATAGGATATCTTGGAAAAGTGCAAGGATTTCTCTAGTGTCTAAATGAGTATGTTATCCTCTATTATATCAGGTCTATAATTTATTAAGTTGTTTACAATTAAAGACATGGCTCTATAGTTGCAAACCCAAGAGTCCCCTGAGATTCTCCGCTACTTGGTATTTAATGGGAATCTCCCTTTAAATGAGTTGAGTTCTTTTAGCTAGTATAAAGGGTTGATGTCATACCAGTTGTAATACCATAGCCAAGTATTGAGCCCATTAACATCACTCTTTTGTAGAGGATATATGGAGATTCTTAATCTTAACTTCTCAATAAGAGGCCATTACTGGTTTTTATTTTCATTTAGATTCTAGAAGCAACACTATAAGAAATAATGAGAGTTCATCATTTGATCAATATGGCTTCCTTTTCATTTCATAATCTCCAAATTTTCTTTACAATTAGTAATTGGTTTTTGAGTTTGAGACATGTGATGCCCAATCCACTTTATTGCTTAGTGGTATAGACATCATTCCATTTAAATCCATTAAACAAAGCACTGAAAGTGGTTGTTGTTATGTAAACTTCAATTTAGTATATGAATTGCTTAGGAAATCCAAATGCTTTTATGAAATTGATTATAAAGTTCCAGTCTAATGTGTCAAAAGCTTTGTATATGTTTATTTTGAGTGAGTGGCTCTTGATAAATGGATTGGTAGTGTAATCCTTGAATAGTTCTTGTGTTAGGAGGAGGTTATCTCCAATATCTCTTCCACTAATGAATGCTCCCTAGCAAGGATTAATTAGAGGGATTAAGGTCTTTTTTAGCCTAGCTGTAAGAATTTTCCCAATGATTTTATAGGTTGTGTTATAATAAGATATAGGATGATAATCCTAAAAGTTGTTAGGGGCTTGCTTCTTAGGAATCAAGCATAAGAATGTTTTAATCAATCCTTTCAGAATTTTTTCTATCCCTAAAGAATTTATGTACGCAATTAATTACTCCACTACTTGTGAAGTTCCAAGTCTGCTTAAACAAAGTTGTATGAAACCCATCTAGCCTTGGTGTTTTATCTAGTTTTAGGCTGAATAAATGATTGTTCACTTCCTCAGATATAACTTTTATAGTTAGCCTAGTGCTAGTAAGATGATTAATATAAGGATTAATGAAGTGATGTAATGCTTCAATTATGGAGTGACAATGGCCTTGGTACTGAACATTGTCTTGAAATAGTTATAAGCCATTATTTTGAACACATTTTCGTCCTCTTGAATATTGATTTGGACATCTTTAAGTGTATTGATTATGTTGTTATTTTTGTGTACTAAAATGGTGTTGAATAAGAATCTAGTACACTTATCTCCCTCTCTCAGACAGGAAATCCTTGCTTGTTGCTTTAAATAGGAGCATATGCTAGTACAGAATGTATATAATTATGCAAGGTCTATTGTTCCAATTCTTTCTGTCTAATATCATATGGATTTTTATAGAGATCATCTTGGCAAGTTCTTAACAAACTTTTAGTTATCTCCAATTGCGCTTGTGTTTTTGGGATTTTCTTTTTCTTTAGTATCTTTAATTCATTCTTTAAGGTTCTAAGCTTGGTTATTAGTTGAAATGCCATACATCCCTATATTATAGTGTTTATGTTTTCACTCAGCCCTTTTATTTCAATTGTAGCATGGTATGAACATAATAAAGGACCTACAAATCTTAGGTGTTAACATAGGGAGCTTCGCATGAAACAAAGGTTAGAAGCATAGATGACGGAATGTTGAAATATTCCAAAGATTAGGTGTGATTGGCATTCAAGATGTATAAGGTTATTTGAACTGATAATTTCATCAATTTGGACTAGAGAGGGATTGAATATCACTACTATTATACAACTATAGTGGTGTTTATGGTTTGATATGAAGCTCCATTTGTTTCCTAAAAAAATTAGCTCCTCTTTTAGCATACTAGCTTTAATTTTTGTCTAAAGTAATCTAAAAAAGATAGTTTTTTCCCTAAAATGATGTATTTCACAACCTAATTTTTCAGGGCTGTTAAGTCCCCTAATATTCTAGCACAATATAGACATTATTTCATTGAAGGGTGCCTCCTCTTTTCTTCTTTCTGCTAGATTTTCTTCAAGGAAAAATACTATTAACAAATTTGGAATTATCAAAACTTGGAGTTGGAGTATCCTTATTTTCAGTTGCTATAGGGTTGTTATCCTTTGAATGGGGGGTTTGAGTTTTCCTCTTTTGAAGAGCACTAAGATTGTGAGACATTCTCCTTTGAAATTCCAATAGATTTGATTGCATGCTTGATCATTATCTAGCTCACCCATTAGTTCAATAAATGTTCCTATTTTGAAACTTTTTCTAGTTGGTTTCCATATATTGGTCTACATTGGTTTCTAGGGATATCAGAGTTGAACTAGATGATCCACAAGTTTCCTTTCAATTGTAAACCTTTTGACAACTATATAGGAGGCGAGTTCATCCTTCTTTGTGACTTGAATGCACACTGGTACACGACCTATCCTTTCTAGGGAGCAATTTAAGAATCAAGAGTTAAAGGTTTCCCAATAACACTAGTGATGAAACTTAATCCCAATGGTCTAGTATTTAAGTGGAAAATTATAAAATTTTATCTAAACTAGAAATGAGTGAATATCTTCTCTATTAAGCTTCATTTTAGACCTACATTGTTTCAGAAAAAATGGTTTACTTTGTATGTGCCAAGGACTTGTTCTAGGATTTGGTTGAGACCAGCATACTTACGGAATATGAATATAAAATACTTATCATCTGTAAGGAGTGTTTTCTCTAATCGAGATTTTCTCCACTTAGAGTTTGCCCAAGCCTGAACTTATGGAAATGCTAATGTTTTATCCCAAAAAATCTTGTAATTGTTAAAGACTAAGTTGATGCTCTAATCTGGAGAAGTTGCAAGGTAGGGAAAACAACTCCATTCTTAGTAGTTACTTCAAAGAAATGCTTAAAGGGTATTCTTTCCTGTAAGTTTCCATTGTCCACTAGTTTGATCTAGGATTTCACAACATATAAGGTTAGTGTTGAGGTTGGTCGGTTAATAGTGTTTGTTGGATACGCACAGATTTTAACCCCCACGGGAGGACCTGCTCTGGATCCAGGTACCGCACAGATTTTAAGCCCCACGGGAGGACCTGCTCTGGTATCGGCCCAAGGGATGACCCCTTGCGACCCCATTAATTGGTTTTGTCCTCTTTGGTTTTAAACTTGGGTGAGCCACTGCTCGAACCCAAGGCCTCAAGGTTTTGTTGTTCTTTAAGAACACGCCTCTCACCAATGAGCCAAAGGAATTCTGAGATTTGGAAAGAAGGGTAAGCTGAGTCCGAGATATGTGGGGCCGTATGAAATTCTGGAAAGGATTGGTCCTTTGGCATATAAGTTAGCCTTGCCTCCTGAGTTATCGCAGATCCATGATGTGTTTCATGTCTCGATGTTGAGGAGATATTGATTAGATCCGTCTCATGTTATTCAGGATGATGAAGTTCAATTGAGTGAGGACTTGAGTTATGAAGAGCTTCCAGTGCAGATTTTGGATACAAAAGAAAAGGTGCTCAGGAATCAGACAGTGCAGTTAGTGAAAGTATTATGGAGGAACCATTCGGTGGAAGAAGACACGTGGGAACCATTGGAAGCTATGAAGGAGAAGTATCCTCAGCTCTTCATTGATTCAGGTAAGAATTTCGAGGACGAAATTCTTTTAAGGGGGGGAGAAATGTTAGACCCCGTTCCCTTTTTCATTATTAAATAGGTTTGTTTAAATTATTGGTAAGTTAATTGTCTTTTGGATA
>JAOQMR010000008.1:25554896-25572057 GCA_027563865.1 Erythroxylum pelleterianum | reverse complement strand
GGTTTGTTGTCTGCACGGACAATGTTGCTATCACATTTTTCAGGACTCAAAAGAAGTTGTCCGTGAAGCAAGGCTGATGGTAGGAGTTCCTTGCATAATATAACTTCATGTGGGAGCATAAACCAGAGAGGCACAATAATGTGGCAGATGCCTTAAGTCAGAAGGAGGTGTTCTCGGCCCTATATGCCATTACTAAGGTGGAGTCCAACTTGTTGGAACAAATCAAAGTTGCAGCTCCATTGGACAACAAATATTGTAAGTTGATCTCACAAGTTAAGGAAGGTGTTGGCTCAATGTTGATGGGTTGTTGATGGCTAAGAATAGTCAAGTGTAAGTGCCAAATTTTGGTAGCTTATGGAAACAATTGTTGAAGGAGATGCACGACTTATAGTGATTTGATCACCCTGGAGTTCAGAGGATGATAGCTCTCCTAGCTCGTTCCAACTATTGACCAAAGATGGAGAATGACATTGATGTGTATTTCAAGACATGGCTTGTGTGTCAATTGGATAAACCAGAGAGGGAGAAGGAAGCCAGTTTGCTACAACCCTTATCCATCCTCAAAGTGGACAACATGGCAACAATCATGGTGACTGTAGATCGTTTCTCCAAGTATGAAATCTTTATGCCAACACCAACATCATGTCCCTCAGATATTGTAGAGGAGTTGTTCTATAAGAATGTGGTGACATACTTTAGAGTTCATGCAACCATTGCGAGTGACCAAGATGCTAGATTTATAGGCTGATTTTGGATGTCCCTTTTCAACATGATAGGTTGCAATTTGAAGTTTTCAACAAAAAATCATCCACAGACAGATGGCCAAATGGAGAGGATCAATGGTTTATTGGAGGGTTTTGATTATTTTAAGAGTGGAGGGTTTTGAAGAGATGGTGTTTAAAGGATTGGTATTTGTTCACTGAGGAAGCAAAGCATACACATGTATTAGGAAGCTACAGATGGTAAAGGAGGAACTCAAGTTTCTAGAAAAAGTATAACGAAACATGTACGACTATTCAAATAACCAGAGATATACTCCTTTAAATTCAAAGAGATCTTTATCAAGCCCTGAAAGATATAAAAAAACTAAATGATGAGAGAATAACTTGAATGAATTATGAATATGATGTAGAGGTGAATAACTCCTTAGTGAAGTAAAAGTCTAAAGTGTAATGGCTAAAAAAGGGGATAAAACACTTTTTTTCACAAATCCATTCTTTTTAGAAGAAACACCAATATAATCACATATTTGATCAAAGAGGATGGTCATAAGGTTCAGGAATAACAAAATAAACTTTTAGAGGCCTAAAATTACTTTCAAAACACTATTGGGACATACATTAACAATCGCTCACCTATGTAAGTACTAAACTCCTTCTTCCATAAACAAATCACAAATGAAGTAGATGAATAACTCATTAGACCATTTAATGCCTCGTATTTGGAGAAAGCAATTAAGAACCTTAATCTAAATAAAGACCATGCCCTAATGGAACACATATTTCTTCTAAAAGTCTGAGAACCTAATAAAATCTAATGTTACTGAGGCCAATTTTTTTCTTCAATAAAGGAAAAATGTTAAGAGAGCTTAACAAAACTTACATTAACCTTATACCAAAGTCACCTAATCTAACTTCTCTGAAGGACCTAGACCTATCTCTTACTAGTACACCATGTATAAAGTCATTGCCAAGTTACACCCCATTAGGCTTAGGTATGTGCTAAAATATATTATTGGCCTAACTTAAGGAGCATTCATTCGAGGGAAACAAATTAGAGATAATATACTTCAATCTTAGGAATTGTTTAAAAACTACAACAAGAAACAATTGTTTAAAAGCTATGTAATGAAGATAGACTTTAATAAAGCATTTGATTATATTATTTAGAATTTCATCATACATATATTAGGAACTTTTGGATTACCGCTTAGATTTATAAGCTAGATCGAGAAGTGCATCACCACCACTTCTTTTAGTGTCTTCATAAATGGTGAACCTATACATTTATTTTAATGGTGCTAAAAGGTCAAGACAAAGTAAATATATCTCCCTTTACTTATTTACTTTAAATAAGTAAGGACTAGACTAACTTATCACATTATAAGTTATGAAGGAAACTTTAAAATCAATAACAAATGCAAAAAGTTCTATAGCCTATCCTTCACTAATGATCTACTTCTTCTCTATAAGGTTCGATGTAAGCACATTTTGTTTATTAGTAAACTCTCTACAAGCCTTTAGCAATATCTCAGAGCTATTGATTAATAGGGATAAAGAGTTTTTTTAATAGTTTAGTACGAGCAAGTCATTAGGTAAGCTTGCTATCTCAATTATCAAAACTTAAGTTAAAAAAATCCTCCTTTCAAGTATCTAGGCATGCCAATCACTATTAGGAAATCAACTTACAATGATTGTTTGCCTCTTGTTGAAAAGATATAAAGAAGAATAGACTATTGGTGCTATATGTCTCTCTTGTGCAGGAAGAATTTAGCTTAGTTTCCTAATTCTTAATAATATGTATATATATTGGTCCTACCACCTAGTTCTCCCATAGGGAATAATCAAAACAATTTAAAAAATGTTAAAAAAATTTGGGTACACTAGTGATACCTCTAAAAGTAAAATGGTTTGGTGACAAAAGGATGAAACGAGTAATATCGTCTAGTCAGGGTTAGTCAAATCACCCACAATGTTCAAAGACTCTCAAAATACTAGGAGCTCAATACTAAGGTCTAGCTAATGTGGAGGGAGACCACTTGCATAGGCTGGGGTAATTATAGTAACCTAGCAGGATGCTGAGGATATATTTGGTATAGTGATAGGTACAATTATAGTTTTGGTGGTGATGAACATATTTACATCGATCCCAGAACTATGTACTCGTATGTGCTAAAAGATTTTGTTAGATAGGCTAGTGTGAAGTTGGAGCTACTAAAGTGTCATATGATAATAACTACTTTCATTAAAACTACGCCATTAGTGTAGAATATTTATAGAGGTAGTTACAAAGTAATAGGACTTAAAAGCTCTCTAATATGTTGATCTTATTAGACATCCATGACTATGAAGTCATAATAGGAAGGGAATTGACTAAAAGTGCATTCTGTTGATGTGGATTACTTCTAAAGGAAGTTAGGATTGGTACACAAGGCAAGTTAGATATAGTATTCTGCGGGAAATGTAGAATGCTCCTGTCTCTTAGCATATCAACCATAATAGCTAGAAAAAGTACTAGGAATATAGTACGTAAGTTATTTAGTTTCTATGAATCGATGATTACATAATTTTATTAGGTTATTTAGCATTTTAATACTAGAAAAGTAAATCGTGAATATAGATGGAGGATGAAATTGTAACATACCACTCCCATAGAGCATATACCCAACATACTGAAGGATATTCGAGAACATACTCTGTGAAAATGGCACGTTAAGATAGTTAAAACAATTCTTTTTTTTGTTGTGACTGACTGTCTATTTAACTGTCTCGTATCTATTGCAGATACTGGGCTCATTTTAGATGTTGCCCCATACCCATTATGGATATCGAGCTCATTAATCGTTGAGCCTGTAACTCTATATACACATTTTTTAGCTTTAAGCTCCTTTTTCACTTTGGTCACTCCGGTCATAACTCCTTTGTCTGATCATGTATATCAATGTCATGACATACATCATTTCACATAATATTCTAGCAATCACTTTCATCCAGTGTACACAGTCATTTATCACATTCATCTGATCCAAGTCCAGCATTCAACGTTCAGTTGAGCATTTATTTCCCACATTCACATACACGTAGTTAACACTCCCAATATAGTCCTGACTATTGAACTCCTCAGACAATCAATTGTCTGGAATCATCAATATCAAAATCATATCAAAATCATTTCAATATATATAGATGTAAAGATTAAACAAAAATAATTCAAACAAAAGCACATATCTAATTGAGATCTCACATCTAGGTTACTCACAGTTTACTCCAGATTAGCTATTGCCTTAACGATATGGCAATGTTTGGATGTTGTTGATCAATTTGTGCTTCGATATCGTACAATACACACATATTTACACATTACTAACTTATTTAATCAAATAAGTGCTTAATCTTACACATGTATATGTATTATGTTCAATGCATGCTCAATTGACTTTCTCGAGTATGTAACCTTATACACAAATCTTACTCATTCATCTTAGCTTGTGTTCATAAGAACATCCTTATATTGTGGACATCTCATACTTTCCAAATTCATATGCTTTGATATCAAACAATTTTCTTGAATTATAACATCATTTAAGAACCTAAATTTGTTAAACACTTAATCAATTGATTCAACATTAAACTAAGCTCATTTTAAGCCTTAATCAAGTCTAAAAGTATCAATGTATACTGTTTTATCCTTATATGACTTAACCAAAACACATAACACATAACATAGAACACAGAACACAAACTCTCCTTTCTGTCAAGCACTTCCATGATTGTGGGAAGGAACCATGCAATTCCCACAATCGTGGGATATGTCATCCGAGACCTACTTTCCCTGTTCTTCAAATTTTCTTCCAAACGCTTAACTCCTTCATGATAGTTCTTAAACTATGCCTCACTTATACTTCAAGGATACTTCAATTTCTCATCATTTCATCTCAAACTCTAAGCCAAAATCATTCAATTGACAATTCATAAATTATTTATCTCTTAGGCATCATCAATCAAACAAATGCTTTCATTTACTATCTTACATGTTACACCCTAGTTATTTTCAATTCCAAGAACATTACATTAGCATCTTTCTTTAGCATAAATTCATATTTAACATACCTCTAATCTCAACTTAATTTATTCTCGAAACAATCAATAACCTAGGGTGTCCATACATCAAAACAAAACCAATTCATTCATCACATTTCAAGCACATCTCATCATCAACCTTACATGCAATTCATCTCAATTCATCCCTAACCAATCTTTATGGATGTTATGCTCACATATGTCAATAGGTCAATAATTCACTTTCTAATGTCTCCTTAACCATCAAGCTAACCTAGCCTTATGTGCAATGTTTACATCCTTTTCTTCCTAATGTTCCTTTATGAACAAGCTGTCTTCTTTTAATCATAACTCTCTCTACAAAGATCAAAGTGTCATGATTCTTGTGCCTCCCGAAACTAGATTTCCATTAGTCTTAACAAATCCAAGAATTACTCATTTAAAAATATAATCTTCATCCAAATTCTGTTGTATTTCTGGTAAGAAATAGACTGGCAACTAATACTTAACCTTTAATAAAGCATTATAAAGATATCTCCTAACCAAACTGTTTCAGAGAAACACTAATAAGACATCAATAATCATTTTTCATGTTTTATACTTTCATTAATTCGGACTCTAAGGTCCTAAAAAATCAAAAAATAATACAAGGTTCTTACACATATGTCTATTACAGGTAGTATTAGGGAAACTAGCATAACTTGAGCTCTAATCACTATTTTGTCAAGTCACTTTCACAGAGGTCAAGTTAAGACCTATATTAATAACTTTCATTATTTGAGTTTCTTCAAATTCTCACTATAAGGATATGAAAAACAGATTGAAAAAGAAAGATGAAATTTAAACCAGAATTTCAACTTACCTTGATAACTTCTTTCCTTCTCCTCTTCTCTTCCCTTTTTCCTTTCCTTCTCTTCTCATTTTTTTTTCTCTCTCTTCTAACCTTATGGCCGACCTCCAATCTCACTTCTATTGCCTTTTTCATCCATTTTATCTAGAGAATTCAAGAAGGTCAAACTAATCCATGTGTTACCATTTCATTGGTCCATGCATCACCCTTCTATTGGTACATATGTTATCCTTCCATTGGTCCATATATCACTATTCTAATGGTCCATATGTCACCCTTCTATGGGTGCATATGCTATCCTTATATTGGTCCATATATCACTATTGTATTGGTTCATGTGTCACTTACTTTAGGCTCCACCTGTCACTCATTTAAGCTTACATATGTCATTACTTTTAATTCTATACATGTCACCAATTATAAGGTTACATATGTCATCATTTATAAAGCTACATATGTCACCATTCTAAAGCTCCACATGTCACAAGTCTAAAGTGCTATTTGTTACAAATTTAAAGGGTCACTTGTCAGAATTATACTTAAGCCACTTGTCATCCATTTAACTGAGCCATTTTTCACTTATTCTTAATGCCACATTTCACTATTTCATAGGCCTAATCAACTTAATTTCCTATGTATCAATTTGTATTGCTCTTTAACATTTTTCTTATGCTAGATTCACCTATCACCTCATCAATTACTCTATTATAACAATAAATTCCCAATTTACTAATTATAATCTGTCAATTCATGTTATTGGTAAATCAAAATGCAAAACATTGGGAATGCACATTCATATCACATTTATTTTAATTCCATACCCTAGAATACGTCAATTGAGTGCATATGCTATCTTGCAATATTTTCTAAATCATGATTCATATGTGTATACAAATATTATGCATGTGAAGAAATGCACCTCGTAAATTCTTAAATGAAATAACTAATGTGACTCAATCTAACAGTTTAATCTTTTAACAATTTTAGGAGGCGGGATATTACAAAAATTGCTTATTACGGATGAATTATTTGAGGATTAACTATTGATACGAGTAATTGGTGATTGACTTCTGATACGTTCAAATATTATGACTTTATAGAGTGGTTGATTAGAATAAATATCCTTGTTAGCATAAACTTTTTTTAAGGTCAAGTATATTTTGATTACAAGGTGATTTGTGGATTCGTACAAAGTAATGTTATGGATGATATTATGATGGAATCTTTAATCAAGATTGATGATTGAACAATATTTTTTAGAGCAATGATCAGTTTGATGTAAGCTTTCAATTGTGAGTATATTACTATATCTATTCTAAATATTGAACATTTATTATTTTAAGTTTCTTCTGATGTAAGTCAATTGTTATATTTCTTGAAAATCAGATGAGTGAAAATGTTGGTAAAATTTTCAAGGAAATGTGAGTGATAAGTTTCAATCCATAATGGAGAATTGTCTCATTAGAATTTAGAGCTATTATTTTACAGATAATTTTAATTGACGATTGGGAGAATGATAATAATTATGTATCAGAACTTTGAATAAGTATGACATGGAGATTTTAGATGATTAAAAATTTTCAGTAACTAATAAAGTCTCAAATTGAGTTCTGAGGTACCTGAAATCACATTATTGTTTTGTAGTGCTAGAAATGGACAAGTAAAGATATCTTCATTAAACATCGGAGTTGCATAGTGGAAATATGAGGTATACTTCTTATTTGAAGAGATTGTGGTTTGATAAGCTCAACATTTCGTTATAAGATAGTAACATTTGAACTCGGAGGTAATTGAATGGTTTTTATGTGAATAGGATATTATGTTAGTATCTTATGATATGATCTTAAATGATTGATTTGCCTCTAAAGAATGTGATGGGAAATGACAAAGGTATAATAAATAATTCACTACAGGTTATGGATTTGAGATTTAAAGCTAAGGAGTCTATGTGAGGCATAAGAAATACAAGAAAAATATTATCAAGCTTTGTTTATAACTAGAGACAATGATAAAAGAAATGTTTATTATTCAAAAGTATACAAGAATAATTATTTCGTGGAGAACCCCAACTAAAGGTTTCATTCGTAGTAATCTAAGTAAATGCGAATCTTGATAATGTTAAGTGGATGGTTTGATGTATGGTTAAGTTAGCAAAGTTATGAATAAACTGATTATTAATGAGAAAGCGAAAGCAATGATTTAGAAAAAGGAGTTTCAAGTGGAGATTAGTTGCAAATTCCAAGGTCATTTTATTGAGAGGTAACATTACGTTGACGATAGATTAAGAATTGTGTGTATTAGTTATGGCTAAACTTAAGCAAGAAATTCCATATTAAGTCACTCTCCAGTGTATGTTATGCATCCGAGGAACACAAAGAGGCATCATTAAAAGGCCTCTATCTTGAAATGCGTAGGCGGCCTATCTGTCACCCTACGATGACCCTCCAGTTGATATCTGATCCAACTAAAAAGTTTATATGGAGCTAAGTCTATTACCTCTTTTTATCGAAAAGCTTTAACTCAACATTCATAAATATAAAGAGTAGAGTTTTTTTTTATATTTTTTAAATCCATTTTATTAAAAATTTCGGCAACACAACAACTCTATTTTGACTTTCAAAAATTTTTAAAATCTTTGTAAAAGCTCAAAACACTTCTATAATTACATCAAAATCCCCATTAAAATTTGTGAATTTGAAGTCCATTCACAAGCAATCTTAACAATCACTTCATTAATCTTAAAAAAAGACAAACATATTCGTGCAATTAACTTTAAAATATTCATATACACGTATTCTTTACACAAAATACATTTCAAAGCATATTCATAAATATGCAGATGTTCCCAAAAGCGTTCACAAGGCAAAAAATGCCTATACTACAGCACTCGACAAAGTTGACTAGTCGTGAGATAAAATCCCTACTAGTGAAGCTCCTAAGCGTGCACTTGGAAAATTTTATTTTAAAATAGACAATAAGTATCACTGACGTAACACTAATACTTATATTTTCCTTTTTTATTTTTTAATTAAAATATAAGAATTTTTTATTTCTCATTATTTTTAACAAACCAATCATTATTAATAGTAACGGTAACCATTCATTCCTCTTAACCAATTATTATAATTATAATGAATATATTCATTCTTGTTTCTTACTATATTTATTCCATTTCTATTACCATTTTCCTATGTAAACTAATTGCCCCCTAATTGTTGATATAGGAGACGTAAAGATGCCCATACACTGCGATATTTTATAAATGAAAGCTGGCATTTATGAACATTCTTTTAATCATTTAATTTTTCATAATCACAGAAGAATAAATTGTTACATATATACATATATAGCATCTATATACATAAAACCTGACATAACATATGTATACATTACATACACTTGAACCCAACAACTAATTGTATGGAGTCAGATGACCCATTAACTCTCAAAATACGCTTGTAAAGGAATTATCTTGAATATTTCAAAAGATTTTAAACACTCCAATTGTGAAAATTAAAGGATTGAATGCTGCATGTACCAATCATTCCAACATTAGCATTAGCATCACAAAAAGAATTCTAACAACCCATTTGAAAAAGCAACCAACCACCTCAATGTTTGGATGGGATGGTTAAAGATTGCTTGACTTGGTGTCTACTTGTACTATGAGATGAAGTACACGCTTAGTTAAAACCTCTATATCCCGTAATCCAGTCGTTGCATAAACTTACAGCATGTCCTCTCATGATGACACTGAAAAATATAGAAGGCATTACCCTTGGAGATCTACTCATTTCCATTCCTTACAATAAAAAGTTCCATTCAACTAAAAGAAGTGCTAAAAACCAGGAGAATACATTCCACTGAGACCTCCATTCTTGAGGTACATTTGCACCACCAGCGAACACAAGTTTGATGTAAATGTAATCCCTTCAGTCAAAAAAATTCTTTAATTTATCTTAACAGAGCCAATCACCAAAATTTGACAGTTGATGCTCTTTGGCATTTTACTGGATCAAGGAAACATAAAACAACAATGCAGTGAATTGTGAAACATCTAGAAGACAGATTTTCTTACGTCTTCATTACTCGTAAAGCGCAATTTTCTTTCTTTTGGGTCTACCCTTAAGTTTCCAAGACATTTTAAACCTATGTACAGAAGAATGCTATCTATCGTTGCTTTCAGCAGTCCACACACATACATTGGCTTATTGAGACCATCCAGGTGAAGAAATGCATTGTACAGAAGTGACCAAGAAAAGGTTTGTGTCCTTGATTACAATAGCCCACGTTTTACAGAAGTGACCAAGAAAACCTTTGTGTCCTTGATTACAAGACATTTTAAACAGTTTCTGGACTCATTAAGACCTTAAAATAGTATCTGAAATGGAGACTAAAATCAAGCTCAAAGAGCAAATAAACTATCACAGTTACTGACTATTAAAATATAGGTGATCATACCTTGGAATCGTCAAAGTACATAACTGTCAGCTTTCTTTTCCTCACTCTATGTAGTATCTCTTTCTGACTTGAGGAAGCAGTTTGCCAGAAGATTGTCTCACCTCACAGCCAAGGTCAACCTCCATCAATCTATGATTTTCCTTGGAGCGGATCATCTCGAAAGAAACCTTCAATTCATCTCCTTCAGTTATTGAAATAGGAGGATGTAAGAAGAAAACCTGTTGCATAAACAAAAGGATTAAATCGTATGAAAAATGCAACTGAAGAAGCAACTGACCATCAAAGCCCAAAAAGGACTACCATCGCGACATAATCTCAAATACCAGTGTTTTCCATGTAATTAAGTAGTCAATGAATTAGTTGGAACTTAAAATCAAAATGCATGGCATATTGGCGGAAACACCAACGTTCATATTTTGACATTTTGAATGTATATCTAGCCTTAGTAATAATAGTGGATGGTTAGGAAGTTCAATGGAACCTAACCAATTACATTGTACATAACTCCTTAAGGCCTAGCCTTATTCTTTTGGAAATACAATTAATTTAATTTCCAAAAACAAATCAAAATGCCCACGTTCTCTCTTAATAATCATTATAATTTATCGTCACATATACAGCCATACAGACCTGTTGGCCCCAGTGTGTGCCATTATCTATACTAGGAGCAGTTGTCAACTCGATAGCTTGCAGAGCTGGATCATTGCCGCTTCCCTGGAGGCCCAGTAACCAAAAAGACATTATAGCGGCAGAGATTTTAATCTCAAAATCAATCACAATGCTATAACACTCAACTTACCCGGAAATGGACATCAAACCATCCAGCAAAACCACAGAGCCTTGAGTTCTCCAGAGTGATTGATGATGAAAAGTTTGATCTGACTTCAAGAATATCATTCACTGTAGCAGTTAAACAATCAATCTCCTTTACAACAGCTGTTGTTCCTATAACTTGATGTGGATGAAGGTTTTGCCACAATGATGTCTACAGAAAATTCCATAGAATGTACTTTTAAAGTTAATTCCATGGCACGGTCTAACATACCAGATACGCTACAACTTCAAAGAAGGCAGGATCCAAACATCCTTTATCTTTGTATTTGCATAATGTTTACAACAGGAAGAAGAAACATTATCACAGATCACATGCATAAGTACCAGACAGTGTAGGATCGGATGTCATTCAAGTAGTGAAGGAATAAAAAAATGTTATTCAACACCCAACACTCTGTTTATCAAGGTTCGGACTAAATAATACTGTCCAAATGGAAGTATTGCAACAAAAGCTGTACCATATCACATCCCAGGATCAAGTTATTAATAACAAACACTCATCAACTAGGCAGTTTGACACTTATTAGTGATTTTGTGAGTTAGTGAACTACTGTGGCAGTGCATGTGTTGAACTTCCCTAACATAGCACTATATATTGCCATGAGTTAACATTTCACATGGTTCTAAACCTATAACTACCACTAAAATTAGAAAGGGACAAGCCACATGAACTAAGCTCTTTAACGGGAATTAGCAACATATGATATATCTGTCCGGTATAACAAACTAGGAAAATGTGTCATATATGACAGGAAGTAAGAAGTTAGAGCATGCGCTATCCTAGATGGAGATTTGGAAAGACAAATGAACTAAACACAAATGGTGCAGGAAGTTGTCATTCAAGCACTAATTATAGTACTGAAGGAGTCAATTCAGAAAAGACCTGTAGATAATATTTCCTCTGCTCTTCCTCAAAAGACTTTGCCAAAATGCTCATATCCACACCATAATAATTTTTGGTGTCCTCCACAAAACCATACCAGTCATCCATTGCTTCAACATAATCACTTTTCTTCTTTTCTCCCAATCCAGACCTAATAGGTGCCATCCACATGCGGGCATGACTTGGATACCTGTAGCGCATCAACAACATAATAACATGTTATGAAGTGAGCATCACTGATGGATAATCTCTAAAACCAATATGCATAGGAAAGAAACATCATAATCTGATTGTAGAGTATCAAAGCAGCAGAAGTATAAACTATCAGATTGGAATGCTAAACACAAGCCAATGGTCTAACTAAACATGGAAAATGTGTGTGCTTAGAATTGCTTACATGACTCCGCTAGGTTTCAACCAGCGATCACGTGCAAATATAACTGAATCAAACATGGACTCGCGCAGAAGAAAGTATCCCATCCACTCCGAAATAATAACATCAACTGTCACGAGTCAAATTCAAGACTATATTCAACACTGCGAGGAAACTAGAATCATGAATTAACAATGGAAAATGCAGTTTGCCCTGGTTGGCGGCAATAACTAATTCAACTTTCAGACCTTTCTCTGGCAGGATTATATCCTCCATGGAACCTTCAATCACTTCAACCACATCTTCAAAATTATGAGCCTTGACTAACGTGCGAGCATGCTCAGACATTTTAGTTGCTTCAACTGCATAAACCTTTCTTGCACCTGCTTGAGCCGACCATAAAGCAAGAATGCCACTACCTGTTCCTACATCCAGCACAGTCTGCAGCAAAGGTTCACCAAAACAAATTAAAAATTAAACATAGAACTAGGCATGTCCTTTCCTTCTCTTCTCGCTTTGCATGGCGGAGGATGTCAGGGTGGATTAGAGTAGAGAACAGGGCTGTTTGCTGAATAATCACTTTCAAGTTGATCTCTTACCAATCTCTAAAACATCATAAGTCAAATTTGGTAAACACATCTAAATCTAAAAACTCAAATTTCTTAAGGGCATATGAAAAATCACTCATCCAAGAAAAAAGAGAAACGAGCGAAGGTCGCCATGATCTACAAAGGATCTCCCAAATCTCACAACAGGTTGATTTGCCAATATAAAAGCTTAAGCTAAGAAAAAGAACTAGCATTGCATTAAAAAAAAAAAAGGAAAACTCCGCAACACAAAACGAAAAAGCTTGATGCTTTAATGTGAAACAACTTCTGGTTAAAGAAGTGCATGCCTTTCCGTGGAAATGGTGCTTGTTCTGGAAAATGGCGTTAAAATAAGCATCCATGCGCACTCTATCGGAGAGCATCTCCTTTTGGTGATAAAGAAAAGCATAAGTGCAAAAGTAATTTGCGAAATCAACACCCTTGTCCACCACCGTAGCACCTCCGCCGCCGCCGTTCACAGTGACGCTGTTCTGGTGGCTCCCCATAGTAATATGCTTTGCTCTTTACTCGGTGGGTTTTAGGGCAAAACTTGCTGTATTGAAGTACTCGGTGGGGTTTTAGGGGACCGTGCTTTTAATTAAGTTAATATATAAAAGTTTTGTATTAAATTAGAAAAAATAACTTTAAATGAATAAAATGCAATTAAGACAAAAGAAGAGTTTGTAAGAAAAAAGCATAATTTTCTAAAATGTAAAAGTTCTTTAATTATCGATAAATTGACTTGATAAAGAAGCCGCGCTTCATGTTAGTCTACTAAAAGATTTGGGAGTTTGCATAATGCCAATTTAGAATAGGAAACATGATAAATTACCATATACAGTTACGGTCTCTATATTTGTTCACATGTCTTTTGATTAACCATTCACTCATTCACTCGTAGTTATTATTCTCGCGCAAGAAAAGTTTGTGTAGTCGTTAATATGTGTTATTGATGCATTCTTTAATAAGTGTATGAATTGTTTTGAGTTGATTTAGTAAAAGTAATTCATTACTCTTTTTTAAGTTTGTGGATTTCTAGTTCAATTATTTGAAAAATGGTAAGTTTAGTTAACATACAGTTCATTCGCATGAAAGAGTTAAAGTTCTAATTAAAGACAACTAAATTACTTAGGTAAAAAATTGATTAACTCTATTAAAAATAGTTAGAATTCAACTATACTTCTTAAAAATTGTTTTTATCAAGGCCACCCCTAATCAGAGGGCCTGGGGAACACCAGATTCAATGTTCAGGAACAAATTATCCATAAGAGATCAGAGAAAACAAAGATAGATTGGAGTGTAAATTCTAAATATGTTGGCTGAGCTACATAAGCCCTTTCTCTCTGTGGGCACAAAATGTCAAGGCTTGCCGCTTAGGAATCTTACACTTTCAATCTCTCATGCTTTAACGACCTCAGACAGGATCTATGGTCTAAGACCTTCTGATACACAAGATTCTCATGAAGAGGCAAGTGTAGAGCATATTTGTCTTTTTATATGACCAAGATTACATTATTCAAGAATCAAGCTTTCAGGAGAAGGAGAACTTAGAGAGAAGCTTTAAAGAGATAAGAAAGAATCTTGAAAGGGGATGTGGAGCTCTAAGATTCTTTTACAAACATAATGACACACTATAAAAGACACATAATTATAAATACAATGTTGATTGTAAAACCAATTCACTAGTTTTACGCTCAAAATCGCAAGTATATGGGGTGTAACTTGTAGTAAAGAACATATATCGATCCTTCAGAGATTGTGTATAGACGTTACTTAATTCATGCTACTTTGTTTGAGAACCAATTTTATTAAACATAAACTAAAAAAAATTAAACTAAATCAAATAACTAACAATGAACAAATGATAAAGCAAAAGTGCAGAATCTTGGAATTCAAGATTTAACAATTAAAGATCACTTTTCCCTATCTTGTCTCCCTCCTACCTTGTTAATTGAATTGTGCCTCACCTAAAATGTCCTAATGTATTAACTACCTCTCTCAAGGTGTAATTAATTGTCCCTAGCCAAATTAAATGGAAATGATTAGGCAATCTCTCAATCTACAGAATTAGTCCACCAATTCAACTAGTTATGAAGTTATCTTATACGTGGTAATCAACTAATTAGCCAAGATCTCTCTCTAACTAATCAATTAACTTGATGAGTGCCAATTCTCATTGTACAACCCTACACAATTTACCCATCTCAATTTCTCAATATATTGCAAGGTATAAGCTCAACATTTATTAAAAGCATCATTCATTCAAATCAACAAAGTAGGAGTCAATAAGTAGTTCAAAAGTAATCTCTACAAATAACTCAACCACTCATAATGTCATTAACATCCCAACATCCAGAAAGTCCATAACAAAGATGCTAGAAGAGAAAAACAAAATAAAAACTAGATGAAGCAAGCTCCTCCTCTTTTTTCCCCAAATCTCGAAAACTTGGAATTGGTGTGCTCTTTGCCCAATTTGGAATGAAAATATTTGCTACCTCTCTTTAGGCTCTAAATCTGTTTTTTAGCTTAAGGAGGCAAGTTCTCATGACATCCTCTTTGGCCATAGGGATTTGTGCCCTTATATAGTCACAAGAACCAAAAAATAAGTGAAACCTGCGTGTCTCTTCTGGTTAGCGATCCCATGATTGTGGGAATTAGCATGAATCCCACGATTGTGGGTTCTTGTCTTACAACTCCTCCACTTCTCTTCTCCTTTCTTGGTCCTTAGCTCAATCACAAAGGTGGCCACCCTCCATTCCTATATGAAATTGATCAATTCTTATCCTAAATCAACATCAAACATAAAAGAACAACCACGAAGATCAAACTAAACAAAAACATACAAAATAAGTCCTAAAACACAACAATAATAACCTATTATGCAAGAAACACATGTCAAATACGTAGAAAAACACACACTAATGCATAACTATTAGACAGCTAATATAAGGGTCCCATAGTGAAGAGTGGAATCCTAATCGTCGCTTTTGTTGAATTAGTTCTTGCCACGACTTGAGATTGGAAGGAGAGGCTTCGACACTTGAGTTGTCAGTGTCAGAATGAGCTCTGGAGGTTCTTTGCCTTTTTCTAGGGCTGGCATCATCTGTGCGGAGTCGATTAAGGAATTCCTTAAGTTCTCTTCATTAGGGATGAAAATGCCATCATTGGGATCTTGGGCATCTTGGAAGAAGGAAGCTGGAGGTTGTGAAGATCTTGTAGTGTAAGAGGCATCTTGGATTGGTGTTGCATTATCAGATTCAGAATATATTGGGTTGTTTGGGCCTGGTATGTCTACTTCTGGAGCTTCAAGTTCATCAAGAATAAATTCTCTTGGGTAAGGTCCAAGGGAAGTAGAGAAGACAGATGTGTGCTGAGGAAAATAATTGATGTCTTTAAGAAAATGTGAAAGGGATTTAAGGACATTTTCCTTATATCGTGGCTAGTAGAGTGAAATGTGATGAAAAGAGACTCAGTTGTTATAATAGATTGCTCCAGTATATACAGTAAGATAGGGACGATGGAGAATAATGAAACATTATGCATATTGTTTCTTTAAAGGTGCTTCTCATTATTGATATTGTTCAATTACTATGGAAAGTTGTTTTCTCCATTGTTCCAATGGTTGATACTATTCAAGGAAAGTCCATAACAGGAAACTTTCATTGTCTTGGTCACAGATATATTGGT
Organism: Erythroxylum pelleterianum; assembly: GCA_027563865.1. Classification (NCBI taxonomy): domain Eukaryota; kingdom Viridiplantae; phylum Streptophyta; class Magnoliopsida; order Malpighiales; family Erythroxylaceae; genus Erythroxylum; species Erythroxylum pelleterianum. Next base: position 25,555,604 of record JAOQMR010000008.1, on the reverse strand, counting down.
AGACCTATAGAGGAGGTAAGTGTTGGATTGCTTATGGCCCGGGTATTCACAATACGCAGCGGAATGGACCATACTACACAACAAAAAGTATAACCGAAAACTATAACACGTACGAAATTACCTCTTTACGCAGATTGGTATTTGTTTCATTTTCAGATTTGTAGACACTGCAATGAGAAAATGTCCTCTACCGGTATCCACACAAGGATGAATGATCCGGGCAGCAGCTAATGTGTGCTAGCACGTTCTAAAACCCTTTATGAACACCGCACAATTTTTCTCTTGGAAGAAGCATGAACAACTAAGTCCAGGTGACTAGGATTTTTGTCTCTCATCTAATGAGACATAAGTTTCTCTATTTATAGAGAAAACCTAATCCCTATTCCTATTAGAAATTATTGAAGCCTAATAAGTTTTGGCCCATATTATATCTCACGTAATAAAAGCCCAACAACTTAATTCAATCTAGCCCAATAAATATATCCACATATATTTATTCAATGCTTAATAAATTAGGCCCAAGAGAATAAGCCCAGATCATATCACTCTCTGTGTGCGACCCTGTAGGCTCATTTGATGTTGGCAATGGGCTTGATTATACTTCAAGGCCCATAAGTCATAAGCGGCCTCTAGCAAGACATTATGACTACCCAAATCAAATGAGGATCGGTAATCTGATTTAACCTGTAACCATGGTTATAAGCTCAG
>JAOQMR010000008.1:25541979-25554796 GCA_027563865.1 Erythroxylum pelleterianum | reverse complement strand
ACGGATGTCGGACTCTTTGAAAATCTGTTCGTTGTGTTTCGTTCCGATTTGTGATTCGGAAATTCGTTCCAGTTCGTTTGGAATTCGATTTGCTTTCGATTCTTTCACCTTATGTTTCCGCTTTTTGTTAAGTTTGTGCTAAAAGGTTGGGATTTGGAAACGGGTCCCAACACGTTATATGTTGAGTTACATATATGTCTAACATCCAACTCATTAAAAAATTATTATCGGTTAACTTCTCCGTGTTTAAAGAAGATGGTGTTTTATGCTTATTGATTATTAACACAAGTACAACCTACTGATCATTAGTGAGCTTCGGCATACTTGCTTGATCTGAGTTTGATAAATTTTTTTTGCTTTTTACAACCACGATGCCAATGCCTTATGCAGCACCAGCCGCTGCAGCTACGCCACAACCTCTGCTCCTCTGCCTATACCTCCATTTTTGCTACGTCCTCTAAACCCATGACCTAAACCATTTTCAGAGAACCACCAATATAGGTAACCTATTATCTTATTCCTTCACCTCGTGATCTAGACTTTTACAATTTGAACACAAAACTTTCTCCCTTTTTTTATTACTCCGTAGCCTAATCACTGCTTGAACAACTAAAGACACAACTTCAGATCGTTCTTTCCGTCCCCTAGTCACTTACTTATACTGCTCTTCTTGGATCACTAAGGCATAAACCCCACTGAAAGATGCCATTAGTTCGTTGCTCAATATGTTAGTTAGAATGGTTCCATAAATAATAGTACCCAACCTATAAGGAATTTGTGGATCTTCTCCTTCTCACGTTCCTTGAGATATTCTTTTCCTAACTCACACCTACACCTGTCATGCCTACATATCAGTACTTTAGTGTAGTTGGCCAATTCTTCTCATGTGCCCTTAAGTTTGCCAAAATGCATTACCATAAGTTTGTTCCTTTGTTTGTAGTTCGAGATCGCCTCTTTAAGTTGATGAACTTAGACCATCTCACAAATTCTTCATGCTATCCATATAAAGTAAAAGCAGATCTTATCGTGGGATCGATAGCAATCGTGATCTACCCTATAAGCATAAAATTTACACTCCACCAATCATCTAAGTCTACGGAATCATCTGCGAGTTGACCAATTGTTTCATCAATAAACCCCAACTTCTTTTTGACTTTGAATGCATTTTGTATCATTTTTTACCATTCTTTATAGTTGGCTTCACCTTTGAGTACCAACCCATAGATGTTCAAACCTAGATTATTGTCAAGTGGTAGATAATAAAGAGACATTAAATCAAGTATCTTACCTTTTTTTAATTTTGTCTTCGTCGTTGCTTGCCATATTTTTCAAACAAGTATCTCTTTGTCATCAATAGTATTAGAGTTTCAAAAGTGTGAAGTCTCTAATGCCACGAAAATTTTGAGGAATTTTTGTCCCACTGCATTATTCACATTAAACGTAATATATACATAGTTACAAAATTTCACCGTGTCAAACAAAGTTTCAAAATGATATCTCCTAATGATACTATCTACTAATATTTACATATTCCAAAAAATATGTACACAACTTAATACATATAACATAAATCTCGGTGCCCCTTACCTAAGTGGAGGAATGTTTTATAATATAGCTATGTAAATTTACAAGAGTGACATCCATTTTCTCTAATGTAACTTATGTTTGGAAAAGGAATATTGCTCTCTTTAATGTATTTCCATATTACTTAGAGAGTCTTGCACACTTCTCTTACAAAATTCATGGGAAAGCTGTCTCACTCGAATCTTTAGGTTGTCAATAGAAGCGGCATGATTTTACGTTAATTGATCTAATTGCTTTTCCAGTCTCTTCTGGTTCTCTTCCATATCTGTGAGCTTATCCAGGATCTTGTCTAATTTAGAATCCCATGAGTTGGATTCATTTTGCTGAAATTCTGATAGGCCTTGATGTCCTAAGTGAGTCCTTGCATTATTGGACCAATAAAAATTTGGGTGGTTCTGCCACCCTGAGTATACATGTTCTAATAAGGATCATTACTTTCCTAACCATATTGTGTCTCATTGTAATTCGAAAAAGTTCCTTGCTCCCTATAATATCTATCCTCTATTATTGTTTTTTCCATTTCTTCTTGGCATTTAGCTCTTCAGATGTCTCACTCTCACTCTAAAATGTCTTGATGTGTCTCAACTTTACGCCAACTTCTTCTTCTTTTCTTTAATAATAATAATAGTAATAATAATAATAAAGAAAGATAATGAAAAAGCCTTAGACTAAAGAACTAAACTAATCGCCTCCCCAGCAACGACACAAAAAATTTGATCGCGGTTTTCTAATATGTGTAATTTTAATATTTTAACCTCGATATTTTGCAAGCGTACGAGTCGTTCGCGTAGTACCTAAGGTCTCGATCTCACAAAAAGGGTTAATCTAATCCTAAAATATAACGCTAAAGCTAATCGCATAAATTTAAATTTAACTAAACTAAAACAATGATGCAATTCAATTAATCGATTCAATCAAATAACTCAATTCAAGAATTAATCACGAAATATTAACAAATCAGTAAATTGCAACACACACATCAAGAATTAACATAAGGAACTACCTATTGAGAGAAACGACTAATCTAATTAATTATGAATTGTCAGATTATTGGCCTTTGATGATCCTAGGATTGATTACTTTCTCTATAGTTATAACTAATAGCCCTAAATTATAAACCCTAATCAGATTATGGAAATTTGCAATTTCTCAATTCATAATTTATCCAAACCTTAATTGGATATGAAGTTTTCCACTAGACTACTGGAAACCTATGTGAGATCTCTCTTCACACAATTACTAATTTGATTGATTACTCGTTCTTATTAAATCACCTAACTCTCATTAGCCCAATTTAATTATTTTTCATTTGATTCACCCTCTCAGTCTATCACCAAATTATGCAAGTGCATAAATCAATCACAATGAATCCAAATAACAGACAATTAGATTTTTATTGAATCAAAGATAAAAACAACTCGAAGGTGAGTTTAGACATTCCTTAACATTCATTATCTCAACAACTATCCCAATTCTATACCCCAATTCTATACATAAATAAAATTGAAATACACCGAAAACTAGATTTGAATGGATGACGGAGGCAACAACGTCAGGAAACCTCCTGTTCCGGGAAGTACTTTGCGTCGGCTTCTTCTCCACGTCTCTCTTCCTTTATCTCTTTCTTAATCTCTCGATGAACTCTCTTTAGGGTTTCTTGATGGTGACTGATGCAAGAAGCTCCACTTTTCCTCTTTTTTCTTGTTCTTTTTATACTTGATGTGTTTGTGGCAGCCTTAGGTTTTTCGGGGTTGAACGAGTCCGAAAAAACCTCAAAATTAACTTTTTTGTGTGTTTGCACATCTGTCCGACGTAGGCTATGATCGTGTCCAAATGTAAGCTCTCTGTCACGTTCGTGGTAGGAAGGCCACGATCGTGAGCTAAATTTGATGCTTCTGTCACGATCGTGACAATTTGGTCACGATCGTGGTAGGATGGGTCACGATCATGGGCCGTTGTTTTGGTCTAAGTCTTTCCAAAACTTCTCGGTTCTTAGTTGTTGACCCTGAAATATTAACAAACACATCAAGGTATCTTAAAGACACAATAATTAAGGTCAAATTCTTGTACTAACCCATAAAAACACTTAAACACAAATAATTCATAAACTAACACAATTCTACTGGAAACACATACTAACAATTGAATTAACAGATAAACACATATCAAACTATACCTTAAAATACGATGCATTTCCCACTTATCATCTTCCAAAAATTTTACCTACAACAAATATTTTTCATCGCTAAATTTTTACCGATGGAATGTACCCATTCGGTCAATAAATTACCTATGGAATTAAAATATTTCGTTGCTAATTTACTGATGACATATTGTAATTTTGTCGGGAAGTATAACTATGACTAATTTCAACCACCATTCCTCACTTCCTACTCAAGTTTTCTGTTGATAATCATTTGATTTATTTGTATATTTAATTTATCTAAATAATATAAAATTGATTGATAATATAAAGTAAAAATTATCCTCATTGGTAATATAATAAAAAATTATATTGTACACTAATAAGATTTTTGAAAATAACTGTAAATTAAGAATTCATACAAAAACTTCAGAGTAGGAAAACATAGAATATATTCACTTATCCATCTATCTAAGCTATGCAGTTGGTGAAGGTGGATGCTTTGACTACTGTTATGAGGTCCTGTCCCTCTCCTTTAATCCATTTATGTCATTACGGAGCGGGGTTATGCACTCTGTCAGCCTTTCTACTGTGTTCTTAAGCTGAATGACTCTCTCATTTGATGCAGACCTCCTACTAGATTCAGCTGTTGTGAATGTGGAGGATTGTGAATAACATGTATTTGCAAATTTAACTGTAAATTAAGAATTCATACAAAAACTTTAGAGTAGCAAAACAAAGAATATATTCACTTATCCATCCATCTAAGCTATGCAGTTGGTGATGGTGGATGCTTTGACTACTGTTACGAGGTCCTGTCCCTCTCCTTTATTCCATCCACCTCATTACGGAGCTGGGTTATGCACTCCGTCAGCCTTTCTACTGTGTTCTCAAGCTGAATGACTCTCTCATTTGATGCAGACCTCCTACTAGATTCAGCTGTAGTGAATGTGGAGGATTGTGAATAACATGTGTTTGCAAAAAAACCTAAGCCAAAAATCCTTCTATGGTGATCCCTACTACCCGCTACATTAAGATATGTCGGACTCTCATCAACATTTTCAGAGTTCTGAGACTGTCGTTCAATGTTTTCTTGTATTTGGTCATATCAATATAATTGTTAATGTTAATAAGTAATAATTTTTAAGAATAAATATTAAAGTATAGATTTTACATACATGAAGTTGTTTGGATCGGGTGTTGACAAAGATCACACCATCATACTTTTTAGTGCGGGTGTACAAAAAGAGCTGGCGTGTTCTTGACCTATAAACTTTTCCTACATCAGAATAAATTGTTATAAGTGAATTACAATTTACAAAAATTTCGGCTGAATTTCTCTATTTTTATGATATATACCCCCTGTTAGATAATCCCAACCTAATATTTTGACTTTCAGCTGCAAACTCAGAATGAGTGTTATTGAAATGTTTTCCATGTGAGTGCATCCAATAGATGACTCATTATTCCATCTTCCTGTTCATGTTCATTATGCCATCTCGTGTGAGATGCAGTAATATTAGAGACATAGTCTTTGAAGTCTCGGAGTTAGCGGGAAATAATACATCCACTTCCAAGGTACTAATTTATGTTTCATAGTATACTTTCTAGGTTTTAACCTAGATTGACCATAAAATTTGTACTCTTGTAATTCCACATCATTTCTCTAAAACAGCATACAACCTAATTTGCAACAATCAATTTTTTTAACTGGTAAACCAAGACCTCTAATAAATTTCTTTATATTGTAAAAATTATCAACCATTGTTTGATCAGGAGGTAATGATTTATTACACTAAGCAAGAATTTTATCAGAGCTTCAATCAGAAATATGCCCTTTAGACTTTATGTTCAATATTCAAGCAATTGAAGATAGTTGAGTCATCTTCTCACAATTGGCCATAATTCTTTGTGCAATTGAGAAATAGCAATGAGAGATTAGAAAATTTTATTTCATGCTCTTGCATAATGTTAGCATACACACATATGTGAATATTGATTTTTGCACACTAAAATGATTGTACATGCATTCATTGACATTTTTTTGTGTATAATTGATCTATAAATGTGATTGTAGTTGGAATTGTGAATTATGGATTATGTGTAAACAAAATTAATTTGGAGTGTATAAATAGTGAATTGGAATTTTTAGTTAAATATGAGAATTTTCTGAAATTGAGGGTATTTTTAGACTAGAAAAAATGCTAAGTGGCAGAACAATTGATGAATAGTGGTAGAAATAAATGTCAAATGGCAGTAGAAATTTTAATGTTTGACATTAAGATTTAATGACTTATGTTATTGAAATTGGGAGACAATTGGAGTAGAAATTGGAGACAAGTGGACTAGTTAATAAACAACCAAGAAGAAATCTTGAGAGAGTGACATGTGGCAAGTGGCAAGTGTCACTTGCCACACCATATGTTTAAGTCACGAATTTATTAAGTGAAAGACCATATTTTGGGTCTTTCACTTGCTAAACACGACATATGCATCTCTCATCTCTCATCTCCATCTCCTTCATTTATATTCATTTTCTTTTTTCTCCATCTACGACACTCTATTCTCCCAATAATTTATTTTGAACCTTGCTCTTATCCTTCACTTGCTACTTCCATTTTTGTTACCTTCATCATCTTACCATTAGAAAACCTAACCTACTCTACCTCCATTTGTGATGATCGTATATGATGGAGGGCTAGGATTTCATGGTGATTGAAGAAGTGAATCAAGTAAGTATAAGCATCACTCTTATTTATTTGATGAATGAAACATGATTTGATGATAGTTAGAAGTTAAATGTTCATAAATTGAGGATGGGTATATGCAAAAATGTGAGTGAGTAATGTAGGTAGATTATGGTCTTGCTTTTACATGTATGATGATTAATTGTAACACCCCACTCCCGCGTGACCCGAACCCGATATTGATGGTGATATCCGAGTCCGTGCCCCGTGAGGGTAGCGTGCTACATCACGCAGTAAATAGATGCATTGAATGGGAATTATTGTGCATGAATTTATGATGTATTGTGCATTAATTTCATAGAGCATGGCTTGATTGTTTGGGTACAAATTCATGATTGTTGATGATGAGTGAATGAGATTGGTTTTAGCTTGGTTTTGGCTTGATTTTTGGAAGGTGAGATTAATGGAAATTGAAGGAAAACTAATTTTGTGTATGCTGCCATTTCTAAGGCTAGATGCTTAGGTGAAGGTCTTGATGACCTATTAGCTGAATTCTTGTCTCAATTGGATGCTTATTGATGTGTAATTGGCATTGGAAGTGATAGGATATAAGTTTAGGAGCAAAGCTGGAAAATGCAAATTGACCATGTTTCAATGTTTTTGCCATAACTAATTGTGTGGTTAAGTAAATGAGGTGAGGTTTGTGCTCAATTAAACTTGAGACATTTGGCTACATTTTATGTGAAGGAAGTTCTGCCCAATTTTGATTAGAAGAGGTTGAATTTTGGCTTTGAAAGTCATTGCTATGGGCTGTGTGAACAGTACCCAAGTTAGATGACCTGAAACTTTGATGATTTTTCTAGATTGATTTAGAAGAAATTGGTGAAAATGGTCTTAATGAAAGTTTAAGCCTATCTTGTTAGCTTTCCATTGCCACTGATTTTGCAATTTTTCGATATGTATGTTGGGAGTTATGACTTGTTGAATATTGTCTGGTTATGTACATTTTGTTGGAACCTAGCCCTAAGTGTAGGTTTGTGAGTATTGTGATTGGAAGCTAAATTAGAGATTTTTGTGATTCGAATTGGCTCAAGTGATCAACTGAAAAGTTGTAGAGGAAGCAATTAGCTTGAAAATGAGATATAACATGTTAATTTTGGATGTCAGAATTGGGAGTTATGAATTTTCAAAAACTGAACCTAAGTTAGGTCATTGACTAGTGATCAGGGCAGCCACTTGCATGACAGTTTTGAACTTGTTAGAGATGGAATTGGCTTTTAAGCCATGAAAATTGAAGTATGTTGTTTGATCTTTCCAATGATATAAGGTAGAGATTTTTTTGACATTTGTGCAAGGAGTTATGCTATTTTGAGAATTACTGTTCAGTGTAGGGGTTTCAGTGGGCAGAATCATTCATTGAATTGTTTGACCTATTTAGCAATTGAATTTGATTTCATATTGTACATAAAAGTTGTAGGACACATTTTGATCTTTCTTTGGACATATATTTTGTAATTTTTGGCTAAGGAAATGAGAAGTTATGGATTTTGGAAAATACTACACTGTTTGGGAACCCTATGATTAGGCAGTAGCTTCGATTGGATTTTTGACACCCTTAGGGGTGAAATTGATTTTTGTGGCCTTCATGAAACTTGTAGAGTTTTTCATGATCTTTCCAACGAGATATGATTTGTAATTTTCTGATTTGTATGTAAAGAGTTGATATATGTTTAGGACTTCTTTTGGTTATATCTTTTCCATCCAATATCCGATTGGTTTGATTCTCGAGGCATCGGATTCGTAAAATATTTAATTTCATTTTATGAGAAATTGGGAATTTTTGGACGTGAAGTTGACGTGGATTGATTGGGTCAAAGTACGGTAGCCGGGTAATTATTTTTTTGGTCACTGTTTTAATTATTTTTGGACCTATAGAGGCCCGAATTGAGTAATTTCGGTGCCGTTAGATTTCTAATTTTTAGACGGAATGTTATGATGGGAAATTTTGGATTAAGGCCGGGAATGTCACGAACATGCATTGTACACATTTTAATCGCTACATGTGCATTCTTACATAGTTCTGATTGGACGATTGGTAATGTTTACATACTATCACTGTTATAGAGGCACATTTGAAGCATCAATCCACCAACGTTCCTGAGACTTCCAGGTATTAGCTCAGAAGTACAGGTGAGTGACTGAGATGGTCTTCTCTCAATTTCTATATGTTCACTGTGGAGATAATATCGGGTTAGTATCTGTGATTGTTTTTGACTGAATTTCGGACAGAGGGTTCGATGTAATGGGAGATTTGACATAGAAGTGTTCTTGATGCGAAAATTGTGAACTTGTTTGCTATTACTGTGATCAATTGTTTTGCTTCTGATGTGATGCATTTACTGTTTGTGATGTATTGACTGCTAAATTGGGCATATGCATTTCATACACAAATGCATGAACTGATAATAACAGTTGTGACCGGAGTAGCCACCAATACGGAGAAAGAGCCTTGAGCTCGATGGGAGGTAGTGCATACCCAGAAGGCTCTCCTACTCCTAAGACGCGTCTACTGCTTATATGGGACAGATTCGACACTCGGTCACAACACCGTAATAAAATGAGAAAGGGTCACATATGCATTGCATACACAATTGACTGAATATTAAGCAAGAAAAATTGATCTTTTTCATTCATTTATCAAGGAACCACCGAAATTGAAGTAAGCAAGCATTAATTGAATGGAGATGTGTCACTAGGACACTTGTCCATTGAAAAGAAAAAGACAAAATAAGAAAAGGACAAAATAACTTTTAATAAAATGAAACCCTAATATAAATCTTTGACCCATTCAATTCCAATGGCTCCAATTTCAAGTCCAAAATAATGTACCCAATATTGTAGTGCCATTGGATAGAAATTTTCGATATCGAAAACCAACCGGTTCGTCACTTGACGATTTTTCCCGGTCCGGGAATTTTCCCCGGAAAATTCCAGAAAAATTCCTAAAATTCCCTTAAAATATAAAACACACAAAACTCACTCCAAATAAATTTTTCAAACACAATTCCCACATTATTCATAACAAAAATTTATTTAGGCCTAAATACCAGGAAATGTCATGGATGCATGTACAATTATTTTTCATGTGCAAAGTTTCACTGTTCACCAATACAAATATGCATGAAGATGTCTAATCAGTTCTAATCACTCTCACCCTTTTCTAAATTACTATTCTACCCTTCCCGTCGGGGGTGGGATGTTACATTAATGATCCATAAGTTGTTATAGAGATGATTTAGAGTTAGAATGAATCCTTAATGGATGTAGAAAGAAGTGCAGAAAAATTGATTTGTGAATGGATATTGTTATGTACTGTTCTGTTTTTTACGGATAAAAACATGGATCATTGGTGGTTTTAGACATGGATTGGATTGAGATTTGAAGTTAAAAAAAAGTCAAGTGTAGTGTCTTGAAAAGGGAAGAACTAGGATGAAATTTTAGAGATAAAATGATAATAGTGTCTAAAATGTGTTGGAAAAATGCTAACTGTAACATTTCCCACTGGTTATGCCTCTGTAATTTAGCCATAACTTGTTCTGTATATGTCCAAATGAGATGATTTTTTATTTGGATTAAATTAGAGACATATGGATACATTTTTCATGAAGACATCAAATTCAAATTCTGTCTTTAAGGGTTTCGAATTTTGACTTGAAATTGAGTACTAGGTGCAAAAAGTTAATGATGAATGTGTATATATGTGTATGTTCTGTTATCAGTGTTCATGATCAATTATGGACTATAATTTGTTTATGGATGATATTGAGTTGAATCGGAGTTAGAATAATGGGGAAATGATGAGAAATTAAATTAGAAATGATAGACCAAATATAAGGTAGTGAATGTAGTAAGTAAAGAATTGAAATCTAGAAAATGAAGATGCAATTGGATAGGTTTGGGGCAAGAGGCATAACTATTTCTAGGGAACTTGGATTGAGGTCACTTAAGTATGCTTAAAAAGAGGACTTCGATATCTACAACTTCTGTGAAGAGCCCAAGTAGAGATTTTGATGTCCAGAGGAAAATTTCGAGTTTCTGTAAGAGACCCATAAGGGTTCGCTTAACGAACATGGATGTTCGCCTAATGGACATTCACGAGTCAATTGGTCTTATTTGAGGCTTAAATGGGACTTAGATTGAACCTAGAATGATGCTTTGATTAAGTGACTAATGTGTCATATGTTTGAAGTGATAATTGGGGTTAAAACTTAGTGAATGAATGAATGATATCAAAGTACCAAAGGTATGAGTATAATGTGAATGAAGATGTTCATATGATTATAGTTATGATCCAAAGGAGTTAAGTAATATGTATTAAGTAAATGTGAATGAGAATTGATTATTATGAAAGCATATAATGTTATAAAAGAAATGACGAGAAATTTGGGTTATGACATTAGAAGAACCAAGTGTTCTTGAGGTGTAAGCTTAAGAAGAAGCTAGACACATACAATGGTGAACTAAGATTGATCATGTAAAAATAAAGTGTAAATGAAGTGTAAACCTAAGTTCAATCAGATATATATATATGAATTATGAAATGAAAATGAGCATAAGATATGAATTTAGATAATATACCCAGGAATCTCATTTAGCATGCATTATACACAACACATATACATATGTGTGTGATTGAGTGTTCATATGCTTGTGCAATTAATAATATGTGTAAATGTGTATTGTATGATGTTGATACACAGGATAGAACGTCTGCATCTAAAAGTTTCCGGATCATGGAAGCTAATGTTAATCTAGAGCGTATTGTGAGTCGACCTAGATGGTCTCATTTCATTGTTTATTCTGTCTTTAATTTCTGCATTGAATTATTACTGATGTGAATGTGATAGAGATAATTCTGAACATTAATAGTCCGAGGAGTTTGATAAATGTGAGAACTTTGGAAGTGCTCTTTGTATGTGAATGTGATGAAATAAGTGATTCTCAACTTAAATGTTGAATGCCAGATTAAGGTCCGATGACATGTGAAAGCGAATATGATTGTGAGATTTTGAGCACTTTTAATTGACTAAAAATATGTGACGCATTTCATTACATGAATGCATGAAACATAAAGGCTGTTGTGATCGGAGAAGCCACCGAAAAAGAGCTTAAAGCTCAGAATGTGAAAAAAGGAGCTTAAAGCTTAGAAAGTGATTAAGAGTCAAAGGCTCACTATGTAAAATGAGCCCGGTATCCCCAACAGATACGAGACAGTTATCAATGAGCCCGGTATCCACAATGGATATGGGACAGTTATAGACACTCGGTCACAACAATAAAAATTTGAAAGTGAGTCTCATAAACATTGCACGTGCATATGATAGGTATGATTTAAATAGTTGATTGATTTTTGAACGTGATATATATTGAATGTGAAATATGAAATGAATGATCAAGTGATATGCGATGATAAATGATTATTCATGAAATGATGTGAATTATGTGATTATATTAACTGAATGTATTATGTGATCGAGTGAGCCATCAAGGATAGTTACTTATTGAGTTTGTAAAACTCACCCAAAATGTGCAATATTTTTTAGGCTTAAAGAAGATCTCCAGTTAAATAAATTGGAGTCTAGCCATTGCATTCAAGTAAGAGATAGAGGTCGGGATTAGTTTGCATCTGCATTTGTATTTCTTTAATTTTGTATCAAATTGTGTATTATGCAATTATTGTATAATGTATATTTGATCAATTTTTATTTTTGTAATAACTTTCCAAATTGGAAAGGTTTGTAAATGAGATTGATCAATGAGTGTAGTAACACTCATGAATGAAATTGTTTATGAATAAAAATAGGCCCGATTTGTTTATTGATTTTCTGTAAATTCATGTTGTTTTGAAAAAAAATTGTAATGAGCTTTGATTATTGACTGTTCTTGCATGTCACTCTCGTGAGGTACGCACTCGGATATCACTCAGGATGTCGGGTATGTGACCTGCGAGAGTGGGACGCTACATCCAGTCTCCCCTTAAAACCCATCCACATTTATTAACGAGTTTACTTCATTATCCCTTGAAGTGCTACAAATTAATGGCTCCTTATGTCGTGTCTACTCAAAATAATTTGGAACAAACTCTTTTCTTAACAAATGAAGATTTACTTCATAAATAGGAAGAAAATGAATATGTTTGTACTTTTTATGTTGGGACCCGATCTCAGGAACCAGATCCCAACCGAAAGACGGAAACAGAAACGGAGCAAACAAAATCGAAAACAGAAATTGAATCAAAAAACGAAAGTCTTATCGCAATCGAAGCAAAAAGAAACTGAAGCAAATCAAATTCGGAATCCCACTGAAACAAATGTCCGACATCCGCTTACAAGTATCTTAGAAA
>JAOQMR010000008.1:25478395-25488517 GCA_027563865.1 Erythroxylum pelleterianum | reverse complement strand
GAAAAAATTCAGCCAAGTTTTATAAAGAGAAGTTCATAAGATGTCCCACCCAAAGTATACTCAAAGAGTTAGGTTGTAACATCCTTCACAAGTAAGAGTTGTAATTCTTGGGGTTAGGTTGTAACATCCTTTACAAGTAAGAGTTGTAATTCTTTTTCCCCACAAGGACAAGGTATTCCATACATCATATATTTTCTTTTCTACTGTTCTTATTTTTCTTTTCGTGTTGATATAATTCCATAAGTCTTCTCCTTCTCTCGTAACAACAAAACTGACATTTAGCCACTTTTTTTTGCGATGATTTTAAAAATGTCACTAAAAGTAAGCTTTTGGCGACGATTCCCAAACTCGTCGATAAAAGTCCAGCTTTTTGTGACCTTCTGTCATATCGTCCCTAAACGAATATATTTCGTGATGATGAATATAATTTGTCGCAAAAGGAGAGAAATATTCGTGACATTTTGGAAACTTCATCACTAATGTTTGAGCTTTAGGTGACGATCACTACAATCATCGCTAAATGTTGGGCTTTTGGCGACGAATATGTGAATAGTTACCAAAACTTTATATTAAACATTTTATATCTTATGTATTCCTTAATGACTTTTTTGTGTGTAATAGTATTCTTAAAAATAATAATGTTAAAAAGATATATTTTTAATAAAGAAAAATTTTTAATGATAATTGTGCTTACTAATCCTAAGTTTAATTATAATTGATATTTATATGATTTTTCATTTTTCATTTGCCTTCTTTATAAACTTTTTTAAATAGATAATGTATTCAAACTCTATAAATTTGTTTAAATCTATTGATATATACTCAAATGTTCTTTAATGATGCCTATTGTACATAGTACCATACCTTCGTTTATACAAAAATTTCATGAAAATAAAATGGAGCGTTTAAAAATATCATAAATTTAAGTTGACTACTATTCTAAATCATTAATATTTATTAACTATAAAATAATAATACATATAAATATTGAAATATGGTAAGCAATATAATATAGTGATATATGGTAAGAATTATAAGATTTTAATTAGAAGTTTATCAATTATTACAATCAAAATAATAAATAAAGTTTTACACCTAATATTCTATTGAAAAGGAAAAGAAATAATTATTTTTTCCTTTTCCAAGTGACATTAGACTCGTAAAAAAAAAGTAAAGAAGTTTCCAATGTTTGGATTCCTAAGAAGGCTCCTTATATGTTCGAAGCCATCAACTGAAACAGTCAAAGATCTTCCCTCAGGTGTTGGTACACTGATACCTTCTTCCAACAACTTCTTTGGTGTAACTAAATTTGTAGCAGATACAGTGAACGATTTCCTAGATGCAGTATGGACCACTGTATTAGATGAACCATATTTACCATGCATTTCACCTAATGATCAAACAGTATAGAACAATCAAAGCTAAATCAAACAGTATAAGGACATGCATACCTAATTGAATGACATCATCATCATCATAATGAATATACATAGTTTTTGCAATCGACGACTGTTCCAAAATAACTGATTTCCTTAATCCTGCACAGACCATTGGGCACCTCCATTTTCATCTATGTTCTCTTAAAGATTCGAGGAAGCTTTACACAACATATAGTATATATAATCAAATGTTCATATAATTGCTTCCTAATAGAAAATGAGATATAGATAATAAAGAAAGAGAGGTATTTTGGATGATACTAAAAACCTTGAAGAAGAAGATTAGCCATGGAAGGCAAGCGATGATTAGTTTTTGATGAGGTGATTTTTTTATCATTCATTTGTTCTTCATTAGGGAGAAATTTTCCACATTGTTCCCAGCGAAGCTCATTTATGCCATAAAACCTAATCGCCACGTTGACATTCTGTAATGAATTAATATTAACAGTTTTATTCTGAAAAGTCAATTTAGCATAAAATTCATTGTGATTAATTAAATTCTTTTGGTAATCAAATCCCATAAATTCTCAGAGGAGGAATGAGCTAATCCCAAATTTAATGTAACTTTACCATAAAAATCCTAGTAATAAAAAGAAAAGGTCATTCCTTTTTAGTATCATCAACTTGTCATTTATTATGATCATAAACAATATAACTTAAGTCCAACGTTAGATTTGAACCAATTCTTTTGTTGAAGATACTCTTGATCCTATATTGGTGAATAAGGTAAAAATACAGTGGTTTTATTATTAGTTAGGGATGAATTTGTGAAGTCTATGAATTGTTTGATGAAATGTCTCTTAGGGATATTTTGGACAATTTTGCTAAATATTGATGAGACTTGGTAAATTGATACTTTTACTTACTCTTGTGTTTTTGCCCCTACTAGTTGTTATTACTGATTGATACTTATATTTACTAATGAACATAAGTAAAAATAATGTTGTTATTAATTCATATGAAGAAATTAACCATTCCCAAGTGAATTGAATATCATGGTTCCAACTTATTCGTTTATTACCTATATATGTTTTCATGCCTTGCTAATATCCATATTTGGTTTTGATCATTTTACTTTTAATTGTTATAGTCTAATGATAGCCTTATGACACGTTGAAATAAAGTCCTTATGATTGATACATGTGTATAATATAAGTGGTACAAATCTGGAGTAAAAGTAATCATATGGTAAATGTGTACATAAATATCCATTGCAGAAGTAGCCTTGATTCTCTAAAAGACCTTTCATTAAAAAGTTAACAGGGTTTCATCAAACCATCATAGAAAGTGGGAAAAAAAGTCAACGTATATTGATTCGGTTTGTCTTTTGCTCTTACCCTTGAAGGTCGAATCAAAAATTTAATTCCAAGGATTGCAATATAGAATGCAAACCTCGGGTCGTCTCACTTAATTGGAACCTAATGCAATGGACCTAAGCTAGCCTAAATGTCATGAAATGCAAACTAAAGTAGTTAGGAAGGGGTTTTGATTCTTTTAAGAAAAACTAACAAAACTAAATGAATTGCAAGAGAAATGTATAAAAAGTGTTTTTGGATTTTTTAGAATAAGAAATTGAAAATTAAAACAATGATCAAATGTGATAGAATCCTCTTGAAAAATGAGCTTTGACTATCACAGTTCGAAATAATCTTGGTGGGAAAGAAAATCACTAAATTTCAAATGATAAGTCTTAAAGAACTCTTTAAGTCCAAAGTTTTAATCAATGAACTTCATTTCTTAAAACCTTGTTAAATGCATCTTAGTGTGTGCAATGGGTAAGTTAATGCAATTGGTCATTTTGGGATCTAGCATCATCTCAATATCAGACACAACTAGGCAGATAAAAGAGACTTAAAAAAATCATAAAAAGACATATATGAGACTTCATATATTAAAGCTCCAAGTTCTACATCAACAAACCCAATAACACATTAATTGTTCAACACTTGATTAAACTATAATCAAGAAAATTCAACTACAAATTACAAATCCTAAACTTAGGAGTTCATAACAATGTAGCTAAACATGATTAAACAACTCCCATTTGAAGCCCATTGAACTCTAGCCATTGCTACATCTTCAAGAGGAAAAGGTGCTTAGCTAAGCATTGCTTCAGGATAACTCACGACTGGAAACCCACCAGAAGCATCCATGTTAGCAGCTGTTGATGAAGGTGACAATGAAAAATGGAAGAGAGGTAATAGATGATGGTTGAAGTTGAGAGAGAGCCAGGTGTTGTGTATATTCTCTGTCTCTGTATATTTGTTAGCTCTTACCCTAATTTGGTAGGTTTTTAAACGAAGGATGATTTGGATTGCGTCGTACGGTGGGTAATTTTTCCAAAAATGGCTCGAGTTTTTGAAGGTTCGCTGTGACAAAATTTTTCCAAAAGGTTTTGCTTCATTACTAGTTCCTTCGTTGCGGCGAAAGAATTAATCTTTGCCGCGGTGAACTTTTCCCAAAAGTTCAGCTTGGATTCCTTCGTATTGCGCCTGTTGTCTTGTTGACTTCACTTCAGCCTTCCTCGACTCTACATCTTCTTCTTGAATCCCTTCTCCTTGAGTCTCCTACAATGAACAATGGTAGTTTGCAGTATCAATTGTTCTCAGAAAATTAATTAGTGCAATTAATACTGATTTGTGACAATTTTTACTATCAAACTATATAAAATAAGGGTACACACTCAAGAGTCAATTAAAACACAAAATCTAGAAATAGGAGTCAAAAAGTGTAGTAAAAGTCATAAAAATGTCGTCAGTTTATATAGTAAACTTGGGCTCCATCATATACACAACCAACACATTAACATAATTCACCATCTTCCAAACACAAACTTAAAGAATAACCCATACACCATTTGCAGAACACAAAACCCATATAATTAAACTCTAAAACATAGAAGAAAAATAGAGCATAACAAGGAAGGTTCTTGCAAATAGAAAAGAAGAACAATACGTACCAACACAAGACATGATGCTTCTTCGATGGTGATGAACACGAGATAAGAGATAATCACAACAGATGAGACGATATGATGAACACAAGACAAGAGATGAGCACAACAGAGGAGATGACGCTTCTTCAATAGTGAACTAAGAGGAAATACGATGACTAACACGAAAACGAAGACAACTTCATTTTGGTGTTAATTACTTAGTACGAAATGATTTGGTTTATTGTTAACCTTACAACTTTGTTTTCGATTAAGTCACAACAAATATATCATTTGGTGACGATTCAAAAAATCCATCACCAAATGGTGCCCCATTACCATTTGGCTTCAACTTTGGTTAACGTATATAATTATATATAATAGTACGAAATTTTTATGTAATAAATAGAGAATTATGATTAAATAGAGTATATGATAAGTAAGATATGAGAAAATTCATATATTATCTAATAATTCATAAATCAGTATACTAGTTACAATTATTATCTATACATTCATATAACATTATATTAATTACCATATAAAATAATAATTTCAATTTAATAAAAAATAAAATACAATATAGTAAAAAATGGAAATCAATATTAAATATTAATATCATATTTAAAAAATCAAATTTAATATTATTCATAATCTATTATAAGTTTAAAAATAAATTTAGTTAATATCAATGTCATTTGAATGATCAATTTTAATATTATTCACAATGATTGTAAGTGTAAAAATAAATTTAGTTGACAACAATGTCATCTATACTTTTTATTAATCTCTTTTAATACTATGCTTTCACAATTTTATGTGGTCTCACAAAACTGTATTTATTATATATAAATTCTATACTAATTTATAGAAATGATATATCAAAAAATTTAGTAAAATAAAAATATAAAAAATGTATAGTATTGGCAACGATATTTATAAATTGGTCTCCAAATATTTGGCTACTGTTTAACATTTGGCGACAAATTGTAAAATCATCGTCAAATGTTGCAGCATGTTAAAAGAAAAAGCAAAAATGACATCCTTTTCAATTCTTTTTAATGCAAAGAACCCAACCCCCTCCTTCTTTTAGCCTCTCCTGCACGTTTTTTTTTTAATTTTCTTCTCCATTCGCCGTCCTTCTGTATTGTTCATTTGTTCTTCCATTATGTTCCGTTGTCAACTTCCATCGTCTCTGGTGAATCGTCGATAGAGGTAAGTTTGTTAAATCTTTATTTTTGGGTTTTTTTTCTGCTTGCATTATTGGTGTTAAATGCTTTTCTATTGGATCATTTTTTCAATGTTTTTTTGAGTTATTTGCATTTAATTGGGCTATCAATGGTTGAATTTTAGTTTCAATGTGTTAATGTTGGTAAAGAAAGGGGAAAAGATATGATTTTTTAAGCTAGTTTAGGATAAACTCATCATGTGCATAAAGTGTTCGATGAAAGTGGTCTTAGGATTGTGTTAAAACGTTTATTAAGAAAAGAAATGCTTACATGACGAGCTAATTCTTTATGTTTTGCCATATAGAATACGTCACAATAGTCATTAGGGGGTAAAGTAATACTAAAATGTATATTGAATTTTATTGATGACCACATCAGTAATCCCAAAGACCTATTATTCAAACATAATTGATATAAGTGAAAGGAAGGAAAGTTTGAACAAAAGATTGCGATAGTGAGAATTAAAGGTCAACAAGATAATAAAAGCCATGAAAATTTCAAGCTACCCAATCATCTCAACCAAAAATTACCCATTAGTTTAGATCCCAACTAATTCCCATACACCAGTTATAAACTAAGTCATAGGAATGTTCTAAGAGATGTAACAATTCTAAAGGTGTGGATAATTGTGCTTAAGACTTGAGGTTGTTGATTCAGTGGAGTGAGGAAACTCTTGATAAATACTCACTACTTTGGACCCAATTAAACCTTAAACAACACTAAAGAACTAAGTTTTATGTGGTATAAAAATGATGTAATAAAACTACAAAGAGGTTTGCATTGTTAGCTCAAGGTTTATTTTTAATGATTTTGATGATAACCTTATAATATTTCAAAATTCAAATTGGTTTATTTCCTTATATATAAAAAATGGTATAATTATTAAAAGGAAATAAAATAATGGAATAATTTCTTTCCTTCTTGCAAGAACCTTTTGTATGAACTTACCTTATTAAAAAAATGGTTTATCCAAAAGGATCCTATTTATTATGAAGGTCATATATTAGTTGCGTGATTGCTGGAAGATTTTTGGAAAAGTTGACATCGAAGTTATTCAAAATTAAATCCATCTAGTTGACTAAGGATGCAAGTGAAGTAACGGCTAGTTGAAAGAAACGCCTACTTAAGGAAAAGTCATTGCTTTTGTGAATATAGATCAAACTTTTGAAATATAGCTATGGCATCAATTCTTTTGAAAGTAATATCATTGTAAAATATCTTGTACTTTAGAAAGTGAAAATATTTTTGAGAGAGATCAATGTAGCTCATATCAAGCAAACTTTCTTTTTTCGTTGAGAGCTTGTAGAGGCTAGCTAAATATTACTAGTTTGGAAGGTTTAAGAACCTTGAAAAAAATTAACTTGTGAGCTTGGAGAGGCTTATCAAATTACTATTTAATTTTCATAGTGAAATACTCAAGTTGGATACTTGGGGACTAGACGTAGGCTTAGGTTGTAAACTGAACTAGTATAAATCGACTACGTCTTTCTCTCTCTTCTCTTAACTTTTATATTTCCACATTATATTTTGTGTGTGTTCATTTTAGCAAGAGGCTACTTTATTGTTATAATAGGCTCCTTCTGTTTTCAACTAGCTAAAGGATCCTTTCATTTCAACAGGTTCCTCGTGTTTTAAAATTTCTTTTAACTGGACTTATTCTTTAGTAGGTTCTTGTCGTTTAACAGGCTACTATCGTCTGACAGGCTCTTATTGTTTTTAATTTTTAATAGGCACTTATCTTTGTCTGAATTGAAAGTAGTTTGCGAAAAATTTTTAAGTCACGCACAATTCATCTCCTCTTTTGTGTCTTTGCTTTATCATGCGTCTATAATAAAATAAGAAGAGATAGGATACATTAAGTCCTGACTCTATGTTTTTGGGTTGGTTTATATCCATGACTTTGTTAAAGTTGAGCTTAGAAAAATAGACAAATTGAACCTTAATCTTGGCTTTGTAGTCGTGCATATCATTATAAAAACAACTATATCATTGGTGAAATTTCAGTTATTTTTATGGCTATTGTTGATATTTAAGTTATGTTAAATGTGGAATGTTGATGTCTGAATTATGTTTATGCAGATTGTTGTTGTTTAAGTTATGTTTACATGTGTTAGTATTTGAGTTATGTTAATGTAGAATGTTGACGTTTCGGTCATTTTATGTGAAATGATGATGTTTCAATTATGTTAATGCAAAATGTTGATGTTTAAGTTATGAGTTATGTTTGTGCAGAATATTGATGTTTGAGTTATATTAATGCATAATGTTGATATTTAAGTTATAGATATCTAATATAATGACACTGATAAAAACAAAGGCAAGAAGGTGGCAAGTATCGAAGTTGTCCCTAGTCAATAACAACCACATCAATCAGATCTTAGCCAACAATAACAATCGACCTCATTCATCAATGAACAAAGTTAGCAATAGCCTTTATCTACCTTAACTCGTACATAAGGATCTGCTGGTTTTTGAATCTTTAACACATAAAAATAAACTTATGCTCAAATATATATTTGCATGTTTAATGCGTATTTTCTTATCATTATTCATTTGTTGTCAGGTTCCAATATCAATGTCAGAAAAAGAGGTAGAGGTATAAATAAAGATTATGAGTTGCAATGAATGAATGTTGCAATGAACAACAAATTGTTTGTAAATACCGATACCTTACAAGGTTTTTCATGTAGATAGGATTTAATAAGCTAAATTGTCTAATAAGTTGGGGGTAATTGCCAAACCTAAATTGCCTTGGCTTACGCATGCGAAGCAAATAAAGGAAGACAACTTGCTACAAAATGTTTTAAATAAAGTTTCAGTAAATTTTCAATTTACTTAATTATATGCAATATTGTTTTACTTATTTAAATATTAAATGGACCATTTATGTATTGTTTATAGATGAAGTTGAATCTCGTTGACAAACTTGAGGTTTCAAAATGTGTCACTTTACTTTTGAAACAAAGGACTAAGGATTGGCATTATCCACTACATAAATATTAGGAGGCAAGGAGACATGTTCTAGAATGGATGTCTCTAGAAAATTGGAACAACTTATGTGATTATTGAGCTTTGCCACCATTAAGATGTGTTTTCTTTCTCATTACATTTGCTTCCATTAATCTTGTTACATAATTTAATGACTATTTACTTTCTTTATTTAGGAAAAGTATGAGAATGTTAAGGTTGACAGAGGAAAAAAATGAAAACTACACATAACAAAGGCTCTAAATCATTTGTTGTCCTGCGAAATGAATATGTAAGCAGCACAAGTCTAGTCTAGATACTCATTATGGGAATGACCCCTAGACTTGCTACTATATATATATTAAGGAGCTAATTTTGGCACTATCACGAGGGAATGATTCCCACTAATTTTATATTTTCATTTTCTTTTTATATTTTCTCATTAATTATTTATCTTTGACTCTTTGATCGTGCATGCATATTACTCAAATCTCTAACATGGATGATTTGTAAGTTAATCTGGAAATAGGAAGAACCTTATTTAGACTAAGGAATGAAATTAGAAAGAAATTGTAAAAGGACAATCTAACTATTAATTTTTTGTTTCATAACATATTAGAGTTAGAGGAAAAATTCGTGGACGAATATAAAGCTTTAAAATAGTTAGTTGACATAACTTAAATCAACAACCTCTTATGTATTTTGTTTCCTAATATATATGCCAATTTTGATACAAAAGCTACTCAATGGCCCCATTACGGTAGTACGAGATTATAATATATATATATATAAGCTAATGTGATATGTGACTGATTATATCATTGGAATAACACTTAGACAAAGGAAAGATAAGAATTTTTAGCCAATATACTATGCCAACTAAGATTTAAAAAATGCACCAAAAAATTACACATTACTGAAAAGGAGTTGCTAGCTATAGTAGTTGCATATGAGAAATTCAAATCTTATTTAATATTGTCCAAGGTTACGTTATACATGAGTCATTCTTTAGTAAGGTTCCTTTATGAACAATGATGGTAAAAGAAGATTAATTATATGGATTCTTTGGTTGTAGGACTTTGATACGGAGATTAGGGGCAAGAAGGGAGCTGAAGATGTAAAGGACATCTTCCTTATTGAACATTATACTTTGCAAAAGGTATATGGTCCCATTCTATGGTTAAATATTTAGTAGAAGGATTCTCTTAAAAATATCTCATATCAATAAAAGAAGAAATTATTTTCTTATTTAAAATATTATATATATAATTATTAGTTATAAGGGAGCATACTTTCTCAATAAGCAATTTGATAGATTATTTGCACAAATATGGAGTCATTAAAAAAAAATTAACCCCTATCATCCTCAAACTAGTGATAAGCCAAAGTGTTTAATAGGAAACTAAAGAATTTCATAGAATACTATAAAGTATTTTACGAAGGATTAGGATCCCAAGGTAGATGAACATATAGGACTAGTTATGAAATACCTATTCGAATAACACTATATAGGATAATTTTCAGGAAAGCATGTCATTTACCGATTCAGTTAGAA
>JAOQMR010000008.1:25430388-25440712 GCA_027563865.1 Erythroxylum pelleterianum | reverse complement strand
AAAAGAAAAATTTTCGGGACCCAACAAAAACAGTAACAAAAACTTCTAAAAATCATAACTCCACCTTCCATGGTCCAAAAATTCTATACTTTATATCAATGTAAAGATCAAAACAAAATATTCAACTTTCATGAAGCACTTAAAAGAAATTTCTAACTCAAAAGTTTATCCTAACCAACATCAAGACTTCAAAATTAGCATAACTTCTAGCCCCGATATCGAAAAATTGCATACTTTATGGAGATAAAAAGCTGGGAATTTAAGCTACAACTTTCATTAAGACCGCTTACTCCAATTCAGACCACATTACTACAGCGATTGGCCTCAAAGCAGTACACACAAACTTACCCTTAATAGTATTTTTCAAAAACAAAGCAAAATAACCTTAATTTCGAAAGATCATAACTTTCAATCCCGATATTGAAAAATATCATACTTTATGGCGACAAAAAGCTTTCAACAGAAGCTACAATTTTCATGAAGATCATTTTCTCAAAATCTGCCAAAATAAAAAATCAACCCTCTATTGCTATTCATCCCTAAAAAGTCAAACTTTCTTAATTCTCCAAATTCTCACACTTTTACTATTTATTTCTTACTTTTCCACTTCCATTTCAATCATCTTATTCACTTTAACTTTCATGACCCATACAAATCTACTCAAATATCAAAGTCATCAAAACCCATCCATTCTTTTCTCATCAATTTTTCTTAAAGCACAATAACATCTATCACACAATACATATACAAAAACACTCATTTAAGTTCATTTAATGTTTCCAAATTTCACTTAAAGATCGGGGTCCAACAACTTCCACAAAGTCACTTCATGTCAGCACTAGAGGCATAACCTGATTGTGGGGCACTGATTCCCACCAATGAAGTGCATCCCGCTGTAGTAAGCTCACTGCATAATCTAGTTTCTCCTCATCTTAGCACTTCATCTGAATCAGAACCCTTTTGGTCCTCTTTAACCAGGCTTCAACTTCTTCCAAATTTGTAGTTCTACTGAAATCCACAGCCCTATACTTGCGGAGCTTATCATACTGCCCACTTCTCTCCACTAGAGCTTACATCGGAACTTGAGACCCTTGGAATACTGCGCTTCTTGGAAATAGGATTTGGATTTTGTTTCATGACCCTAAAGCTCTCTAGGGGAAGTGGGTACACTCTATAATCCTTAGGAGGGGGAATTTTTGGAGTATCCAACCTAACAGCAATAGTTCCTGGAGTTGGAGGAAAATTTTAGCCGTGAGGGATAAATTAGGGAACAAATTCAGAATTAGGATAGGAAATGGAGCTTCTACTTACTTTTGGAAGGACCCTTGGCACCCGAGAGGTATTCTCTAGCATTTCTCTACTGCAAGGGCCATTAATAGATCTGATCTAAAAATGACAGCCACAGTTTCAGAGGTGATCAGGAATAATAGGTGAAGCTGGCAAGAGTTAATAGGTGATACATTGGGCTTCTTGGAACCACTCCAATATCAGCTGATTAGCTCTCAACAAGATAGTTTGGAGTGGTTAGTTTGGTCAGTGAACCGACATGCCTACACTAATTCTTCAGCTTATTCCTATTTAAGACACCCCCTCCCCCAATAAATAACCCCTTGGCATAACCTGGTTTAGTCTAAAAAGAATAGCCCAAGATGTTCTTTCATCTTTTGGTCGGCCTTTTGTGGAAAATTACAAACTAGAGACAGACTACCTTACTTCCATACTCCCAATCATTGCTCCTTATGGCTCAATGCCAATGAAACAGTAGATCATCTATTCTTTAACTGCCTATTCTCCAAATCAGTTTGGACTTACTGCCTCTCGTACTTCCATATCAACCTTCCACCATAACTCAACCTCCATACAATCCCTTATTGACTAAACTATCCCCAAAATCTCAAAACTTTAAATCCCAATGTAATCCCAATTATCCTTTTAGTTGCAGTTAACTATCTGTGGAAAGAAAGGAATGCCAGGACTTTTAAAGATGAAGCTATGGAGGTGGATGGATTGAAAGCCAGAGTGATCACCCTAGTACAGGAGAAATTTAGAGCAAACACAAAGGGAAGGCAAAGGTAGAGAGTCTTTTAAATCACTAACATCTTTTATGCCGCTTTTTGTTTCAGGTCAAAGCAAGAACATTTGGGGAAGGACCCAACTGCTCACCCCATGGAAGGAGAGCACAGCCAGTCATCATCTCTTCAAATTCCATCATAAGCAGCGGTTAGTAATACCTCAATGGCAAGGAATCAACACAATCAAAAAGTTTTAATTGAATCAACAGGAGCAGATACAAATTCGTGTGGAGAAGTAGCATCCAAACCACCAAAACAATCAGCAAAGAGGGCAGTACTCATTAAGGAAGGTAGAGAGGATAACTATCCAAAGCTTCCACTGCAGATAGCTTCTGTTATCCTTAGCTTTACAGAAATAGTAGGAAACAAAGGGGATACAAGCTTTATGGAGACCTTCATCGGCTCCAATGGTGGGTGTCGTCTGAAGCACATAGAAACTGACTAAGTTAATGGTCCTATTGGCGTATGGATTGTATTAATTCCTATCTGAGGTTGGGTATGGAGTAGATTCTTGAATGAAGGCTCTGTCATGCAATTGATATGGAAGTTATGGTCTAGCTAGTTATTATGTTATTTAGTTTGCAGGATTTTAGTAGGGCTCTTGTTATTTTTGTTAGTTTGTTCGATTTGGGCAAGAGATTGTAGTTTGTACAATCTCAAGATGTATTTATACATACCTTCTAAATTAACAAAAAAAAGTTGTGTTATATTCCTTGAATTGAGTTATGCACCTATCTTTGTGCTCTGATTGAGTGAACACATCGATGATGGTTCACTCACTAAGTTTGCAATCTCATCAAAATTGTAACGTTGAATTTTTAGGTACAAGGGAGTTCTAGCTTTTAAGGAAACCAAGTAGAAATTTTAGTCATTTTTAGAATAAGAATGGCTCAAAGGTCTGGTCAATTTATATTTGAGGAGTCTAGTTTAGAATATTTTCAGTTAGCATCCCATTTCATGTTGTATATTTTGTATGGAGTAGTAAACTCTCAAATGTTATGTAATGTATATATATGGATTATGGATTGTATATATGGATTATGGATTGTAACGTAACAATGTAAGTTTACGTTTGTTAATCAAATGGAAAAAGTTGATCTTTTTGAATGCTTGTGATTTGTGTGATACCTTAGTTAGTTAAAGTGATTGTTCTAACTTGCCATTCTCGTAGGGTATGTTCTCGAATATCCTTTGGATGTTCAGTCATATGCTCTATAGAAGTGGTACGTTACAAATAGCCATATTATAGAAACATTGAAACATTGAAATTAAATCAATAACCTACATAATTAAATTTATACTAACATGATCAACTAAACCCATAATTAAAATTGTTATTTTGACTTAATAAATGAAAGAGATAAATTGCAATTAAATAAAGAAATAAAGATACAAACAATCAACTATGATATTTGAGAAATAAATGAAGATAAATTACATTAATAAACTTCAATTTGAATAGAAATTATAACTAGAATTGACATATTCCACTTTATGTAGATAAACTGCATATCATCTATAATTAAATTGACATATTTCAATTTATTCGAATAAACTGCAATTGAAACTGGAAATGAATAAGTGAAATTATACCTACAATTTAATATGAGTTTCACTTCAAACCTAGAAATTCTACCTAGATTGAAAAGGCTATCAAACTCATAATCAAATTTAAATTTTTTACGTGGTCTCAAGATTAAAAGAGCTACAAAGAAAATAGAAAATTTAAAGTTAAAAAAATGATAAATGAGAATTGAGAGAACAAATGGGATGTGTTTCTTACCTAGATGGAAATGGTGTTGATGAAGATAAGGTCAATGCGAAATTCTTGAATTCAACCCCTTTTCTTAATTTCAATTAGAAAAAAGTGAATCTTGATATTTATCATGACAATTTCATTTCAAAATGCCCGCTTCCATTGTTGTTTTACCTTTCAAAAAGAAGTTTCTATATGTATGATGATAGACCACGCTATCTTTTTTACTAAATCGAGATTGATGCTACTTAAATAAATTCCTATAAATTTTTAAAAAAGGAAAACTCTTTCTATACCTACTTCTTAACTCAATTTAAACTCTTATGTAATGGCCCTAAGCAAGGGCCCATCTTGCCCTTGCTCAATACCGGCCCTACCAAGCTATAACCATGGTCGAGGCTATGGATCCTCCCATTTTCTTTAAGTGAGAGACATAGTCTTTGGCAAGCTTGTGCATTTAGACCGTAAATCCTCTTATTTCTCTTATGATTAGCATATGATCTCTAAAAGACTGTGACTCATGCCATGTTTTCTTAAAAATTCGTTTAACACTACATGATCCATCTTCAAGTTATGTCTCGTCCTACACTTAATCCACTTAGGACACAAGTTGGCATACTAGCATAGGTCAAACTGTGTTCCTCTAAGAATTGTAATTTTTTCATATTTTTATTTAAAATAGCCTACCATATTGAATAATCTTATCTCAAGGTTAGTTTATCACAATTACCGAAACCTGATCAATTTTTTAATAATCTAAAATTTGATTGAATTTGAAATCAAGTCAAATAAGTAGAACCTAAGCCCCAAAAAAGGAGCTGATCTGAACCGTAGGCTGCTTGTTGTCGACCAATCTAATACTAAATTTCATATTAAACACCTCTTCTAGTCCCAAAATTGAGTCTTTCTTAGATTGCTTTCTTAATAATGACTTAATTGACATGTGCCATGGAATAAATAAACGTGTAGACTTATATTCAAAGTCCACAAACGGAATTGTAACAAAATTAAATGCAAACCCTTTAGGTTGGAGCTGCCCATATATAATTATATGTCTCGACAATCACTGCTCACTACATTAACTAAACTTAAAGAACCTGTAAGAAAATAAAATGGGTGGCTGTCATTCTTCCGGTATATGCATCCATTTCGCCTTATGGATTATTTGGTCCAGTTTCACAAAAATTAATTTCTGCTTTGAATGTTTCTAAAATAGCCCATTGGTCGTTGTTTTTGATACATACATAACGTTGTGGGGTTGTCAGATTGACCATCTTTTGCCCAATGTATTAATTCTGCACGTTCTTGACGCTGAAGCATGCATTATATGTCTTATTCTTGGTTCTCCTTTCAGATTCTTGTCGCTTTTCTTTATCAGTTTTTCTTAATTTCTGTGTCTGTCTTGTAGTTAGATTATCTAACGTGTTCCCCTTACTTTCTTACATTTAGTTTTGTTCCTTCTTGTGTGAGTTTAATTAGATCTACCTCTTTGTTAACAAGTTAAGCCATATCCTATAGTTTCAGTATAGTTTTTGTTAGAATTTACAATGGGCCTGCAGGCCCACACGAGAAGGAAAGATAGACCACATACAAGCCCAAGTGAGGTTCCATCCTAAAATCAATTGGTGATAGGTGGAGTAGCCCACTAGACTTATATAAGAGTCAAGTGAGGTTCCATCCTAAAATCAATTGGTGATAGGTGGAGTAGCCCACTAGACTTATATGTTGGTCTTCTTTCCTCTCTTTTTCCAATGTGGGACAAACTCCCACTCTTATATTTCAACAGTTTTGAATGATACATTTATGGATATTTCATGGTTACGTGTATTACAATTAATGTATCAGCCATAATATGTTATTTACATAAACATCAAACGTTGGGACTGATTTAAGTTTGTGGAAAATCGTATAGTTCATAAGTATGTATACTATGAAATATCCCTCGAAGAGGTATTAATCATTTCTATTGACAATTGAATTTAAGCTAACTAATTTTTTAGGATAGATTATATTGGATTGCCTCTTTTTCATTTTAATCTTTAGTTTTTAAAAACTATCATTTACTTTCTTAAGGATATATTGTTGTATCATTTGTATCTCTTAGTATCATTTTTCATTATGGAAACTTAAAAGGGTAATAGGGAAATAATGTCATATTAATTGGGTAATTGTTATATAAGAAAAGAAAACTTTGAATGAACAAGGTTCTCTAGCTCTTATCAATTCTGAGGATGGCTTCAAAGTCAAAACAAGAAGGGAATCGAAGAGAAAGAACCATGTATCATCCTTGTCTTTACTTCACTCTTGATTATGAAAATTCTACGTTGGAATATGAGGAGGCTAAGTAGTCCCAAGAAGTAACAAGTTCTAAGTGATCATCTGAACTAGCTAGGTAAACCAATGCAACAAACATTTAAAATTTATTATAGATTAAATTTAAATTTTAGAGATTTAATCTCAATAAAAATTGACAAATTTTCGAATACTAATATAAAGATTATCCTAAAGTTTTTTTATTATACTTTTCTCATTTTATTTTTAATTATCTTAAATATTTTTAAAATATGTTATTTGAGCTGTCACTTTCTAGAAAATTCACATTTAAAAATGTTAAAGGAAAAAAAATAAAAAATTGAATTAAGTGGAAATAATTTATGAATAATTATACAAATAAAAGATTAAGAACTAATTAGAAATATTAAAATTGAACTTCTGTTTATTCTTGACGTGGAGTGAGATATGTGTTTAAATTAATTTTAAGATATTATGATTTTTGTGATTCCTATTACTATTATTGAAAGTTATAAAAGAGTATAATTCTCAAAGTCAGCAACCACAGTTTGGCATTTGGCATTACCATATACCATGTCCACAATTATTCTTTTTAAACCTTGACAAAAACATATTCTCTCTGATTCATAGTAAGTGTCGTTTTAGAGAAATGCACACTTATTAAGAAAGTTAATGAAATGTCTGATATACTCTTATTAATTACATGTTAAAGTGCCTTAGAAATATAATCTGTGTAATCTGTGTAATTAAGATATGAGAAAAATTAAAGGTTAATTTTGGAAGTAAAATTATAAACATGCATACAAAGTCAAGAATGACACTTATTTTGAATAATTAAAATGTATCTAAAACGACACTTATTATGAATCAGATGGAGTATTTAATAAGAGCTTAATTGCTCCGATTTGAAGAAGAAAGAATTTCTGTGTGCGACTGTGTCCATCATTTAGCAATAACAAAAGGTCTGATAGATCTTTTGAGGGACAAGAAATGGGAGGGGGCAGAGGAATGTATGGGGTAAGTTATGGAGCATTGAGTCTTTCCATATACTTGCCACTCAACATTAGTGCAATTCTTGTTGTGTCTGCTGCCTGAAATTGCAACCAAAAGCGAAAACGATAAGACCTTGCAGAATAAAAGTGAAGCAATCAAAGGCACATAAGAAGAATAAGATAATAATACTTTCTTATCATTTTCCATCAAATCAGAAACACAGATCTGATACTTCATCAAGTAGGCCAAGAAAGATTTGGTTGATTTGTTTTGGATTACCCCTTTCCCAACAAGATCAAACCCTTCCAGTTTTCTTCATCACTTTCTGTTCTTGTCTTTTCAATTTCTTGCTTCCTGTTCATATTTCCCCCTACATTAATATTGATGTCTTCAAGAGGCCCAACACCTTGTAATTAAACAAATACAAGAAGAGTTGCTTCGCAACTGCATAATACTTCTTCACCGATGTAATAATTTCCTGAAAGCATCAATTTGATCGCAGTCTATAATTCAAGATTGCCTTCCAAGAGTATGAAGAAGATGGTTTGAGTCCGTGAGCATTTGCCCAAATCCTCGATAGAAGCATGATTTCTGCTACTTTTCAACGCATTTGGGTATCCACTTCTTTTTGTAAAAAATGACCAGCCCTTGTTTGAATGGCAAAGTTTATTAATCGGTGACCGCTTATATCTATCTTAAAGTCTTTTATTTGCACCTTTTTCGTATTGTGATATAATCATTAATGTTGAGGTGATGTGTACAATGAATGCAAGGCACGGGTGCTTCGTGCACCTTTCCTTTCGAGCTGCCCGCAGCCACGATGACTAGAGTTCACGGCAAATAGGGAGCTCGACTGACCCATTCACGATGCTCTCCATCCTCCATCGACATGTGAAGCCATATACTAGTTTATGAGTCCCAGTCCATAACCTTTTTCTAAATGATAAATACATTTATCTTTTTAATTATTACCATTGACCTAGTTCCCTAATATATTGAACTTTTACTTAAATTCTTTCTTAGTTGTTAAAAATATAACAATTCCTCGACCAATAGTTGCATTGCACCTATATGTAACTTGATCTTTTTAATAAATTTAACAACTATTCATTAAAATGTTTCAAATAGTAATAGGACTAAATTAAAGTATGTTAAATAAATAGGTTAATAATAAAAGATTAACATTAAAAAAAATGTTCTCTTATTAGTATTTATTGTAGTCTTATACCTTTTAGGTATTTTAATTGCATCCTAAAATTTTTTAAAAAAACCTACAAGATAACTATAAATTATTGTATTTTATTTTTATTTTTTAATTACACTAATTTGTCTATAACTGTTGGATTTTATTAATTACATTAATTAATATTTCACAAAAAATAAGTAAAATACAAATAATGTTAATTTTATTATATATCATCACATATCTTCTTCACTTTTAAAATGTTAACACAAAATTAAGAATTATAAGGTTAATAATTTTTTAATCCAATTGAAATGATTTCTGATATAAAAAATAAATTGAAATAGATAAAAGGTTTAAAAGTAAATTAAAATATAAAACGTGGATTATTTAGAGTTATAGTTCTTGAAAAGAACATAGAAAAACTTTCATAAACACAATGTTGATTTCATTACATATCATCACATATCCTCCTGATTCTTAAGATCGATTTTAACACCAAATTAAGAGTCCTATAAAGTTCATAAATTTTTTAAAATCCAATATTGGATGTTTCAATATGCTTGTGGGTTTGATAAATTTTATTTATAATTATTTATATTATCTGTTTGGTATATACAGTGCACTTTCAGGTTGCTTCTCTTACAAATATGTTACATAAAAAATCTATTATTAATTTTGGTTCAGCTGGATTTTGTCGGAGCTGGATGTTGTCGTTTGGATCCATGACTCTGAATAACTTCGGCTGGAGATCACCTGCAAAACAATAAAGGCACACCGGGGATTAGTTCCCGGCAAGCTCCTCTGACGCTCAAATTAGTCTTTTTGTGAGGGTTGTGATAGTTGTAAAACAGTGTGTAAATAGGGTTTCTTGTGTCGTACCTGAATTATGGAGAAATAATACCTTATATACCTGGAATCACTAGGTTTAGGTCTTTACGTGAGTCTTTGCGCTTGCATGGGAGATTATCTCATATGAACGGACCGTCGATATCTAGGCCTGGGATTGGGCCTTGTATCGCCAGCAAAACACCAACCTAACCATAAGTCCCCCTACTCCTCGAGTCTGACCGAAGAGAAGAGTCGAAAAAGTACATAAGGATTGCGCAGCCCGTCTGTATGACGATTCACGATAAAGCAGGTCGGTAGGGCGTCGATATAGGTCCCACTAGGCTAGGGTACCGATCGGGCTTCTCTGTCTAGTGCGCGACCGCTGAACCGAGGACAGGACGATTGGTCGGCCCGCGTTAAAAAGCGGTCGATCGGTCGTCAATGTCTGGTCGTACACCCTAGGTTCAATTATTACTTGACGATTCGTATCTTCTGGGCTCTATTCAGAAGTTGGAGCGACGCGTCTTTTTAACTGCCATGTAGCTGTCATGCGCTGTTCTCTGTCGTCATTTATGTCCTTTCGACTGTCACGCCACTTCGAGCCTTTAATGATCCCGATTCTCCATGCGTTTTATGTTGATTGATATTCTCACATAATTGATTCTATAAATTTTGGAATCGACAATCTTCATTTGTTTCCATTTATGCACATCTTACTTTCCCGATTTCTATTCTCCAACTTCTTTCTAATTACCGCATTTTTCTTGCAATCATCGGGATTCCATTTCCTTCATCATCTAAGCTCCAACGTTTGACC
The DNA here is from genome assembly GCA_027563865.1 of Erythroxylum pelleterianum. NCBI lineage: Eukaryota > Viridiplantae > Streptophyta > Magnoliopsida > Malpighiales > Erythroxylaceae > Erythroxylum > Erythroxylum pelleterianum. The sequence goes on along the minus strand of JAOQMR010000008.1, from coordinate 25,430,768 downwards.
ACCAAACAATTTCTTTTTCATAATTCCGCCTTCCGATAACCCCAGAAGTGAGATCGACCATAGGGGTGAGACTGTCGAAAGCTGCTTAAGATGATGGCAGAAGCGATGGAAGTACCGAAAGCGGGACCAAATGAGAGGATCACGTCAAGAGGGGAAGAAGGTTGGTTTCGGATGAGGAGCCGGACCCCAACTCGGATGAGGAGGAAAAGCGACTTCATGAGGGGATCTCTCTGGTTCTTCCTGTGAACTCTGGTCCCGCCATGGTCGCTCTGACGACCTCCCCAATTTCCCCTTCTCCCAAGGGTCTGTTAGAGTAGTGCCCTAAAAGGCAATCGCTTGTACAAAGTTATGTACAATATTTATGTAAGGCATGTTTCATT
>JAOQMR010000008.1:25418000-25430288 GCA_027563865.1 Erythroxylum pelleterianum | reverse complement strand
TAAAGTTTAATTGAAATTAATATTTAATTTCAATTAAATTACTAAAACGTCATAAGCTTATTATAAATAGGCTTAAGTTCTATGTAGCTAGTACTTCATGCTTAACTCTCTCTGTAAAAGTTACAGAGTTCTCTCAACCTATTCTGTGTATACCGTTAGAAACCGGACACTTGTGCTGCTACGGTGGTTGAGGCGGATCGATTTCGGAAATGGTTCGAGGGATACGACAAGATACAGATCAAGCTTCGGAATAAGGTACGAATTAAATTTCCGCTTTATTTTGATTCACATTAATCATTTTATAGAATTAAATAGATCTTAGTTTTCGAGAAATAAAAAATCACAGAAAAGTTTCGTGATTATTCTGCTGCAGTCGGATCAGATCCGGTCCAGATTTCCCAACACCTATATGTAACTAGATCTTTTTAATAAATTTAACAACTCTTCATTAAAATGTTTCAAATAGTAATAGGACTAAATTAAAGTATGTTAAATAAATAGGTTAATAATAAAAGATTAACATTAAAAATAATGTTCTCTTATTAGTATTTATTGTAGTCTTATACCTTTTAGGTATTTTAATTGCATCCTAAAATTAAAAAAAAAAACCTCTAAGATAACCATAAATTAAACGTTGTATTTTATTAACTACACTAATTTGTCTATAACTGTTGGATTTTATTAATTAATATAATTTTGGTTAATAAATGTTTAAAAATGTTTTAAAATATAATATAATATAAAAGGTTAGATATTTATAGGTATAGCTCTTAAGAAATCACATAAAATAAATAAAATACAAATAATGTTAATTTTATTATATATCATCACATATCTTCTTCAAATTTAAAATGTTAACACAAAATTCAGAATTATAAGGTTCATAATTTTTTAATCCAACTGAAATGATTTCTGATATAAAAAAAATAACTTGAAATAGTTAAAAGGTTTAAAAGTAAATTAAAATATAAAACGTGGGTTATTTAGAGTTATAGTTCGTGAAAAGATCATAGAAAAACTTTCATAAACACAATGTTGATTTCATTACATATCCTCCTGATTCTTAAGATCGACTTTAACACCAAATTAAGAGTCCTATAAAGTTCATAAAATTTTTAAAATCCAATATCGGATATTTCAATATGCTAGTGGATTTGATCAATTTTATTTATAATTATTTATATATACAGTACACTTTCATGTTGCTTCTCTTACAAATATGTTACATAAAAAAGCTATTATTAATTTTACATTTTAAGTATTAGAAATAATGCGTGGATTGAGAAAATAAAAAATTGCATTTTTAAATTAATTCTCCATATTTTCTAATCAAAAAATGAAATCTTATTAAAATTTAAGTTCATAATGTATAGGCCATAAGAATGAATATAATATTAGCCCAAAAACAATAATTTGATAATGAAATAAATAATGATTTAGAGAGTTCTAAACTCTCTAGTTTTAAATGTTAATTTCTCTTTTATTTGTTTCAATTAATAACTTAACTTACTTAAAAATATATTAAATTAGTATAAAATATGATATAAATTTCAAAATGTGTATAGAAATATAATATTCAGCACTAGTTGGCAAATATAAATTTGTATTCAATTAAAAATTAAAAAATTGACAAAATGAAAGAAGATGGATTATTTTGTCATATGTAACACAAGCTTTAGTTGATAAAAGATGGACTCCACCGGGATAGAGCTAACATACTAATAAAAAAATTGAGATAAAAAAAGTACACACAAAATTTAACATGACAAATCCCCCTAATGAATATGGGAAAAAACTACGGGCAAGAACTGAAAACTTTCTACCATAGAAAATAAAGATTACAAGAGGAAGATCTAATAATTCACACCAAGAATTAGTACACAAGGTTAAGGGAAAGAGATTTTGAAGCGTGGAAAATTTTAAGTATATGTCTCCTTATTTAACCTCCATCGAGGCTTCTAAGTTCAGTTACTTCCAACATGGGACAAATAACATCCAACAATCTCCCACTTGGAGATTTGATTGAGAACTAGTCAATCTCCACACCGTTCTTTCTATCTTGCCATTCTCTGTTGCCTACGTCTCTGCCAACCCATACAAGGATGTACACCATATGAATTTATCAGTGTTGATTAACTTTGATAATGCATCTGCTAGGTTCTCTTTTATGTGAATTTTCTGCATGGCCACACTTCCATCTTCCACCTCTTGACAGACAAAATGATTTTGAACTCCTATATGTTTAGTTTTGGAATGAAAAGTTGGATGCTTTCTAATGTCCAAGGCAGTCTGACTATCACAATACAAAGGTTTTTTCTTTTATTGGTGCCCAAGCTCCACCAAAATCCTTTTTACTCAGATCGATTCCTTACGAGCTTGTGTAGCTATCATATACTCAGATTCTGTTGTAGATAGTGCTACAACTATTTGTAGTTTAGATACCTAGCTTATAGCTCCTCCTGTAATTGTAAACACATAGTTCGTAGTGGATTTTCTTCTATCAAGATCTCCTACAAAATCAGAATCAACACATCCTTTGACAATAAATTTAGATTCTGCATAACATAGAGCATATCTGAGATCCCTTTAATATATCTTAGGATCTTCTTTACAGTCCACCAGTGTTCTCGACCAGGATTCATCATGTAATGATTAACCACTCCTACTACATGTGCAATGTCTGGTCTTATGCAAATCATAGTGAACATTAAACTTCCCACAGCTGATACATATGATACTCGAGACATCTCCTTCCTCTCTGCTTCACTGTTAGGCTTTTACATAAGGATAACTTGATATTAACATGAAAAGGGGTAGAGATTGACTTACAATCTTGCATATTGAAGCTCACAAGATTTTCTTCAAATAATTCTTTTGAGAAAGTCAAATATTTATGTTATTTCTATCTCAGTAAATTTACATCCCTAGAATCTTGTTTTCTGGTGCTAAATCCTTCATTTCAAATTCTCCAACTAGCTGAGCCTTCAAATCTTGAATACGTTCTTTGTTGGAACTTGTAACCAATATGTCGTCAACATACAACAATAATGCAATGAAATCATTATTAATAAACCTTTTGAAATACGCACAAAGGTCTATACTAAAATGGTTGAATCCACAGCTTATTATGAAGGAATCAAATCTTTTGTACCAACATCTTGATGCATGTTTTAAACCGTATAAACATTTGTTCAACCTGCAAACTAATTTCTCTTTCTCTAGTTCTTAAAAACCTTCTAGTTGGTGTACGTAAATGTTTCTTTCAAAATCTCTATGAAGAAACGCAGTCTTTACATCTAACTACTCTAAATATAGATCAAATGTAGCACACACACCTAGGACAATCCGAATTGTATTAAGATGAACCATAAGTGAAAAATTTTAATAAATTCAATACTTTCTTTTTGGACATATCCTTTTAGCACCAACGTTGTGCTATACCGCTCCACATAATCATCACTATTACGTTTGATCATGTACACCCACTTATTGCCAATGGACTTTCTTCTTTGTGGTAGTGGCATAAGCTTCCATGTCTTATCCTTATGAAAAGCTTATATTTCTTCTTGCATTTTTGCCATCCAAAGGGATGCATCCTAGCTATTGGTTGCCTCTAGGAATGCTAATGGTTCTCCATCTTCTATTAAGAGATAGTATGCAACTTTGCCCTCCATAATATAATTATACTGCTAGGTTGGGGTTTTCCTTTGATGAGTTGACCGTTGAACTTCTATATTTTTCCATATTCAGCTAGTTCTTGCTCCTCTGATCTGATATAGCTTCAGTAGAATCTTTTTGTTTAATCTTCCTTTCTTCCTAAATTGTTACAACCTCAAAATTTTCTTTAGAAGTGCTACTTTGATCTTTCTCTTGTAGTTTATCTTTTGCAAATATGGCATAGCTGCTAATTACGAGCTTGTGGGTAGTAGGATCCCACAGTCGATATCCCTTGACTCCATCAGCATACCCCATAAATCTACATTTTTAGATTATAGATCTAGTTTCATGATCTCTTGGGTATTGTACATCATGAACACATGACTTCTAAATGTGTGTAACTGAGAATAATTTACTAGTTTACTAGTCCATATCTCCATCTGTGTCTTTAGATCAATCGATATTATTGGCGATCAATTAATCACATAGCAGGTGGTCTTCACTTCTTCTACCCAGAAAGACTTTGCCATATTTGCAGTTCTTAACATGGCTCTAGTTCTTTAAAGTAGAGTTCTGTTCATTTGCTCTTTCACTCCATTTTGTTGAGAAGTGTAAGACATCGTGAATTGATTTTTAATGCCTTCTCGATTATAAAATTCAATAAACTCATCATTAGTATATTCTCCACCGTTATCAGTCCTAAGGCCCTTATTTTTCTTCCCTATCTCTACCGCAATCTACACTTTAAATGTTGTGAAAGTTGGAAATACATTTGCCTTTCTCTTGATAGGGTACACCCAACATCTTCTAGAGTAATTATCAATTAAGGTCACAAAGTACCTTCCTCCGCCAAGAGACATAGCTGGTGCTTGCCATAAATCCAAGTGAATCATTTCTAGAATATCTTTACTTTTAGAATTAAATGCATTAAATTTCAATTTATGATGCTTACTTGTAACACAGTGCTCACAAAAGGATAATGATAACTTCGTAAGACAAGGGAGTAGTTTCTGCTCAGCAAGAATCTTTAATCCTTGTTTTGACACGAGACCAAGTTTAAGGTGCCACAACTTTGCATTTCCACATAACTAACTGATGCAACCGATGCATTTGCTTCCAAATGTGTCTCTCCCATAAGCTTGTATAAGTTTGCAGCTATCTTTCTACCTTCATTACTACACCCACTCCTTTGATCAACTTCATAACTCCATTTTGAATGTAGGTCCTAATTTCATCCAATTGTCCTAAAGACAATAGATTTTTCTTCAAGCCCTTCACATGTCGTACATTTTGTATAGTGTGAAATGTACCATCAAACATCTTCAAATTGATGGTGCCAATCCCAAGAATCTACATTTTGGTCACCTTAATAGATCCATTTTGAATGTAGGTCTTGTACCCAATTTCATCCAATTGTTCTAAAGACAATATATTCTTCTTCAAGCCCTTCACTTGTTGTACATTTTGTATAGTGTGAAATGTACCATCATACATCTTCAAATTGATAGTGCCAATCCCAACAATCTCCAAGTTGTACATGGGAAATGATCATGCCTTGTAACACACTGGTACCATCACTAGTACTTGGATAATGCCTTGTAATATCAAATTTGGTCAACATTGCTTCTATCACAATTTGGTTCTTGTAATACAAGAATTAACTCTCACTTTCTTACGTGAAAAGGGAAACTACCTTGAGTTACCTCCACCTAGTATATATAATAAGATTGTAGTACACCAAGAAAGTTCTCAAGAAAGGTTGGAGAGGCCACAAATGGTCCCACTTAAAATCCAATCTCCTTAGACAAAACTTTTCCTATACATGCACTAAGTCACTTCGTATACAGGTGAAAATGCCTAAAATGACAACAAAAACTTGGGAATAAAACCACCATTAACTCGCAAGAACACCAAAGAAAAACTCATTTTCTAATGCGAAAGATTAGACTATGTTGCAAGTTGCAACTACAGAGCATACCTAAACAAACTGATAGCTGTAGATTACATCTTATTTTTGTAGGTAGTTTAGTATTTAGTTGTTAATTTGATTGTTTATTACGTGTTTAGGTTAGTTATTTATATTTTAATTGTTTTATGAGTTAGAGCATCCTTTTATGCTTTAATTTTATATTTTTGAAGTTCTTTGATGTGTTTACTAGTGTTTCAGGACAAAAAGTGAAAAATGAAGATTCGAAGAATACCTAGGAGCAAACCCAGGGCCATAATCGACAGAAGGATGATGAAGGTGCCGCGATTGTGGCATAATCTGCGACGATCGTAACAGAAGGTCAAAATCTTGGGCATTATTGTGACCTGCACGTAGATAGACGTGGGGATGCTTCCAATTTTAAGTTTTCAAGGCACTTTTCGGACTTTTCGGACCTAGAAAAAACCCTAGGGTTACCCTAATTGAAAAGACTATATAAAGAAAAGAGATGTAACCCTAAAGGGAGCTTCATTTTTTGCCACTTTTGGGAAACCCTCAAGGAGAGAAAAAGAAGAGAGAGAAGAAGAGAAAGAGGATAAAGGAGCAATCTTTGCAACTACTGCACTCCTGAGGCATCTAGACCCCCATTCTATTTTGTATTTCTTTTATCTTATTGTTCTTTTCTTTGAATATGAAGATGAATATGAATATATGTATGGATTTGATTTGATTTGATTAAGATGTTTTAACTTTCCTTCGAGATTTGACCTTGATTTAATGTTAATCTAGTAATTATTGTGTTATTATGATTGCGTGTTATGATTGATTGTGGTATTTACATATTCGGTAATAAATAGAGAGGGTGAACCGGATAAAAATGATTAGATTAGGAGAGTTAAGGGATCAAATTGACCATGCAATCAATCTAGCCGATTATTATATTGAGAGAGATCCTGAGACCCGATTGTTTATTAGAGGGCTTAAGATCTAATTAGAATTGTGGGTCTTTTGTTAATTGAGAGATTGCAAATCTTATGATTTAATTAGGGTTAATAAGTTAGGGTACGTGATTATAACTTAAGAGGGAGTGACCCCCCCCCCTGATAGTCTAGAACCAACACTCCGTTAACATATAAATAGCTAGATTAGCATCAATAACAGGAAGAATCCCCTCTCCCATAATCTGGTAATTTTTTTTGATTGATTTCCATTGTGAATTTTGTGTTGCTCAATTTTAATTCCTTTTGTGTTAAATTCTTGAATTACATTCCCATTAATCAAATTCTCGTGTTTAATTTCTTGTTCAATTTTATTTTCATTTTAATTTTTTTTAGCCTTAGATAACCTAGGATTAGATTAGTTCACACTTCTCGTGGGATCGGCCTTTCACTTACTACAAATCACAACTCGTGCACTTGCGGTATTTGAGGGCTATAAAAATAGTAAAATTTTTAAACTTTAAGCTTTGATACTACTGATAAGAGATGGACTCCACCCAGATAGAGTAAATACACCAATAAAAGAAATTGAGATAAAAAAGGAACACAAAATTTAACATGAAAGACTCCTTAGCGAATATGTGAAAACTATGGGTAAGAATAGAAAACTTTCCACCATAAAAAAGAAAGATGATAAAGAGGACGATTCCACAATCCACACTAAGAATTAATGCACAAGGTTAAGGAAAAGAGATTTTAGGGTGTGGAAAACCTTAAGTACATGTCTCCTTACATAGCGTCCATTGAAGCTTCTAAGTTCATATACTTCCAATATAGGACAAATAACATCCAACATTAGTGTTACGTATTTCAAATCAAACGTAAAAGAAAAAAACAAAGAAATGCGGAAAATATCTCATTTCGGCTCTATAACTTCAAACTAACTTTTCGAAGCCAAAACGAGCACGAATCTACCAAATCTCTCACGAAAGTCAATCCTTGAGACATCGTTAAGGCCTTTCTGTAGCTTTCTTAACACATGAATCTCTGAATGGGTCAAAGTATCTGTATATTCACTATTTGTTTAAATAATTACAGAAGACCTTAACCTTATACATATAGCATCTATATCGGACTTTTCCATCACAAGCTCAATACGAGTCCGGTTCACACTGACTAAAGTCCATTTCTTCACTAGACTTTAACTCATTAACCTATGTCTTTTATTATATTACTTTATTATCTTTATCTTAATCAAACTTGATTAACTTAACCTATAATTTATTAAAACCGATAAAATGCAATAAATTGTTGTCCAAAGTCATAGGAAAATATCCAACATGTTTTAGAAAGGTTATTCCTATCAATACTTTCACAGTATGTGGAGAATTTAAAAGACTAATATGAATAACCTACCCTTCCTAATGCCTCTCGTATCCTTCCTTACGATTGGAATATTATACTTAAACGAGAAAGAAAAAATCCTTCTTAAACAGGTAAAATTATAGCCTATAACGGCGCCTTCATTATTTATACTTAGGCTTATAATAGATAGATTAAGGGGGCCACGAGCTTTGTTTAGGAGGCAACAACTGGGCTTCATGAGTGGCTTTACGATCAACTTATATATTAGTCAAATATCCTGCTTGGAAACCGCATCTTGAAAATCGGTGCATACACTTTTATCAGAAAAGAACAAAGGCTTTTGACCGTCCACCTTCTACTGGCTTGAGAATGACAAAAACCACCACTGCAGGGAATATAATTATAAAGATTGCTATAAAATTGTACATTAACCATATGATAGGGATTATTGGCATTCCTTTCTGGAAGTCACTTCTGAAAGATCAACAAAGGTTAGTAGTGCCTGTGTCAGTTCCCAACATTTATGTACATTTAATCAGTAAACATGCTTTACTTACCAAACCAGAATCCAGTGAAGTAGTATTCAACTGGGAAAGACCAATAAAAGTAAACAAACATCAGTAATCTCCTTTTCATTTTCTTCCAAGCAATTATATGAAGACAAAACTTGTGAATCAAGAATGAAAATCCATTTGGATGTCCATGTAGTGGCAACTATGTGATATTTTGTGAATCTAGTGGCAAACTTGACAGAGTACTGTGGCCAAATTATTGTGGTTAATGCCTATTTGCTAGTCTATTGGCAAAAGTTGGACTTTGTAACTTTCTTCCCCTCACCCACTCGCACAAAACCATTTTCTAAGTGCCACCGCAAAGCATTAAGCCACGTACTGTTGCATATAAAAACCCTGTTAGTGCACCAAAAAAGAACAAACAAACGCCTCATTCTCTTATTACATGCTCCGTCCTCCTTCCACAAACACTCGTGAAAATGGCGGCCCTAACAATCAGAGACGAATCGGACTACGACAGCAGCTCCTCCTCCATAACGGTGCCAGATTCTAGCCGGAGCTGGATGAGTAATCTCAGTTTTGGCAGTCGCCGGAGCTCCATTTCAATCACTTCTTCTTTGGTTGACACTTCACTTTGTGTTGCCCACAAACCACACAAAGCTAACCAAGTGGCATGGGAGGCCATGAAGCGGCTACAGACCGCAAATGGCCGAGTTGGGCTTGAACACTTTCGTCTCCTTCGCAGACTAGGCAGTGGTGACTTGGGAAATGTCTATCTTTGTCAGATAAGGAATCCCGTTGTAGGCTTGCCGCAGTGTTTTTATGCCATGAAAGTGGTGGACAAAGAGGCACTTGCTATAAGGAACAAGTTGCAGAGAGCTGAAATGGAGAAGGAGATACTTGGTATGCTTGATCATCCTTTCTTGCCTACACTGTATGCAGAGTTTGAAGCTTCTCACTACTCTTGCTTGGTTATGGAGTACTGTCCTGGAGGAGATTTATATGCTGCAAAACTACGTCAGCCAGCAAACCGCTTTAGTATATCGTCTGCTAAGTAAGTATTCCATGTTAGTAACTTCTAGCGTTCCCAGTCTTTCTGTATTCCTAAAGAATCACTTTTAATTTTTTTCTGGCATGTATACGTAAGCTAACATTTGGTGTAGTGAAAGTGATGCTTTTCTGTTTCTAGCTGAGATGATTTTTTGGACTTGTATTGCATAAAAGTCGTAGTTGATATATAGTGAATATGAATGAAATTATATATGCTTAAAGAAGTTGTTGTTGTACATCATCTTGTACAGGTTTTATGCTGCCGAGATTCTCTTAGCACTAGAATATCTACACATGATGGGAATAGTTTACAGAGACCTGAAGCCTGAAAATGTGCTTGTTAGAGAAGATGGTCATGTCATGCTATCGGATTTTGATCTCTCTCTCAAATGTGATGTAGTTCCGAAGCTTTTAAGGTCCCACTACAGCTGGGAAAATGGTCAGAAGAAGGAAACCTGTTTTTTACAGTCCTGTGCTACACCTATACGTCCTGTGTTATCTTGTTTTTCTGCCTCCGGCAAAAGACAGAAAATTGCGGTTACGACGATTGTAGAGCAAGTGGACAGTGATCATCAGCCAGAACCTATTGGAAGAACGCCAGAATTGGTGGCTGAGCCGATTAACGCTCGATCGAAGTCGTTTGTAGGAACACACGAGTACTTGGCTCCAGAAATCATTTCGGGGCAAGGACATGGGAGTGCAGTGGATTGGTGGACTCTAGGCGTTTTTCTGTATGAGATGGTGTATGGAAGGACACCATTCAAAGGTGAAAACAACGAGAAGACATTGATTAACATCCTTAAACAGCCATTAGTATTTCCAAGACTTGGTGTCAGTAACAGCAAAGAGTTTGAAGAACTTGTGAAACTTCGGGACATCATTGCCAAGCTTCTTATCAAGAATCCCAAGAAGAGAATTGGATGTCTAAAGGGTTCTGTTGAGATCAAAAGGCATGATTTCTTCAAAGGTATTAATTGGGCTTTGATTAGAACAGTGAGGCCTCCTGAAGTCCCAAGTGATCTTTGCAAGATTAGAAGTAGAGCTCACATACCAAAACTAAGCAAGAAAGAAAGAGAAGCTCCATATCAGATTCCTCCTCGTCATTTTGATTACTTCTGACTGCATATTGTAAATAGAAATGGGTAAATGAATAGTAGTTTATGTTAAAGAAAGATTGAAAAACCAAAAAACAATGTTTGATTTTCCCTTTTTTTTTTGCTAGTGATGTGAAATATTGTTATTACATAATTATCACGGCATGACCATGATTCTTTAAATTTCATGCACTGGTTTATTTCTATGTGTAATTAATGACAATGCTTGCGTGTAAAAGCAGAGCGATTCCATAATTGTGGTAATGTGATTCTCACCAGAACAGAAGTCTATGTGATCATGTCATGTGGTAGCAATTATGGCAGTACTTCTCGAATGATGGTAAATATTACATTATCAAACTTTCTTCTTTTTTAATTTTTCTTCTACCTTCTCTAGTTCGTTACTTTTTCACTAATCCGCTTCTTCCGTGTACGTGGCAACGCACTCACATGTCCTTACATAGATCAAAGGGCTGTGCAACAACAAAATAAAGCTCCTCCATTCCTCAATGCTAACTTTGCTTTTTGGGCACAGAAAATTATAAAATTGGTGTTCTGTCTGTTTTATGGTGTCTAGTCTTATGGTATCTTATTCTGTCTATGTTTATTTTTATAGGATTTATGCGGAACTCATATAAATAAATGATTGAAATTTATTATACATAATAAGATACCATAAAACTGGACAAAAGATCTGAACTTGTTCAAGTTTTTCCGTTTGTTTATTCAACAACATTGAATTAAGTCAGAGAAAGTGTCCCGAACATCAAAATAGAACTTTGAGGCTCGGCTACTTAATTGTATCAAACAATGTATAGAACTGGGTCATCTTTTTGTCTTTGGAAGTTCTTTTGGAATTAGTATTATCTTTATGTAATCTTCAAGGTAATAATAGATTTTAGGATTTGAAGAGGAGAAAGTAATGAGTACAAATAAAAAGAGCATGATTTCTGATTTTCTGTAATTGATGAATCATTCACAAGCAATTTTCATTAAGTGTTGAATAACATGTTACATTAATCATGCCAAACTAAAATCTTGCAGGTTCTAATCATGGCTCCCAGATTAAATATTGTCCATTGGAAATTAATCATACGCGTCACCTTCTAATTATTATTGAGCAAAGATCCGGGGTGATAATTATTCATAATGCTTTAGTTTTGTTCTTTTTCTTTTATTTGATGATTCGATGACAGTCAACAGAAAATGAAGCGTGAATGGCGTTGAACATTTAGCGAATTTGATGATGCAAGTTATGGGAATTTGAGACTGAGAGGGTCAGTGGATGCGAATGCGATCAGCCTGCCATGCAGGAGCACGCGAGAGCTGCTTTTAGCTTTGCTTTTGGACGCCTTTTTTTGTTTGGGATTGTGTAGAGCATATGCATGGCGAAAGTGACTGGGCTCACCTTCCTGCCACTGTTCCCAATTTCTCAGAGGACCATTGTCAGATGTTTGAAGCATATGAAGATAATAAAATAATAATAATCACTTTCGTTGGTTTTGATCTCTTAACCAAGTGTAATCGTCACTTAAGAGGTACACGAAGTACTCTGTTAACAAATAAAATATTTTTTCCATAAGAGGGTTGGTTAAGTGCCAAAGGCCTATTTAGCAATCAGTTGATTGCATAAACTATTAGTTGATAACTTATTATATCAGCTGATTTACTTAGAATTTAGGAGGATGAATAATTCTAATGTATTTGATTGAGTTCTTACAAGTCTACTTATAGACTGTATTACA
>JAOQMR010000008.1:25378867-25393235 GCA_027563865.1 Erythroxylum pelleterianum | reverse complement strand
CCTTGCTTTATTTATTCATAAAGTCTGTACATGACTATGAACAAAACGCGCTAAAGGGGATTGCCTTTAGGGCACTATTCTAACAATCTTAACGTTCTGTACACACATAAGTTGACTTACACTAGTGGACAAGTCGACTTATCAGAACCGTGCAAGCATAAGTCGACTTACTCAAGGTACAAGTCGACTTACACTTACAGCAGGAAGCTTGAAAGAGGGTTTGGAGGACTTTGGGGAGACCCCGTGTCCATTTAACGGTCCTTCTCGAGTGTAAAAACACCCATTGAGCAGTCTATGTTCGTTAAACAGACATGGATGTCCATTTAACGGACCTTCTCGGGTGAAAAAGTGCAGTTTGTGTCCATTTAACGGACATGCACAGGAAAGATGGTGATCATTGACCCTCTTAGAGGCAGAATTAGACTTTGTGGCATTCATGAAATTTTAGGTCTCGAAGTCTTCTTTCCAATGGTTCAAAAACGAAAGTAATCTAACATTTCTGGTGAAAGTTATGGCATTCGCGCCAAGAGAGGTACAAATCGATTTAAGGTATAAACATGGTCTATTCTTTTGGATATAACTCCCTCATCCGACCTCCAAATGAGGTGATTCTTGAAGAAAGATTTTCCTAAGACCTGAATCTATCGCTCCTAAAAATTTTGCATCTTTTGGAGTTGATTAGAGAGAGTTTGCATTAAAGTAAGTGAGAGGTCGATTGAGAGAGCATAAATGGAGTATGAACACATTTTGGTGTTTTGATGATATCTTGAGCTATAGAACTCCGATTGAGTTGATTTTTGATCCAAACAAAACAAGAGACTTAGAGCTATGATTTCTATGACGAAGTCAAATTGAAATTAAGATTTTAAATTTTCCAAACTCTGTTCACAAGTAGAAGGAAAGGGTTTCAAGCACGGTGACTGTTTTGTGTGACACACCATGGAACAATTTGTAAGTAAATTTTTGGGATGTTATGAGAATGAGGATGAATTGATGATGTCTATTAAGGGTGCAATGAAAAAAAAATTGATGGCTAATTAGGGTTTAATGGAATAACCTTTCAAGGTGAGATGCTCATGTTTCATGTTTTATGATTCAAGAGTTGGGCTCCGGAAACGGGATCCAACATAGATATTATAGGGATCAAGGAACTTTTGTGAACTAAAATGAGGCAAAGTATGGTTGGGGAAGTAACAATCCTTATTGGAACATGTACACTCCAGGTGGCAGAACCACCCAAATTTCTATTGGTTCAACAATGTAAGTAATCACTTAGGACATCAAGACCTATTAGGATTTCAGCAAGATGAGTCCAGTTTATAAGATTCTAAATTGGAAAAGATCTTGGATAAGCTCACAAACATGAAAAAGGGCCAGAAGGGACTAGAATAGAAAATTGAGCAAGTAATAAAAAATCATGACTCGTCTATTCACAACCTAGAGATTTGAGTGAGAAAGCTTTCTAGTGAATTTTGTAAGAGAAGTGTGGAAGACTCTCTAAGTAATATGGAAATACATCGAAGAGGGCAATATAAGGCCATCGCACCTAAAAATGGGGTAGATCCATAAGGATTAGTGGAAAATCAAGCCGAAACCTACCTTATTGAATACCAAGAGACGAAGAAAGAGGACGAAGAAAAGAATGCCAACCCTCTATTATTCACTAGTTCTTGATATACCATGTGTAATCATCAAAAAATATTTGGTAGATGTCCAAAAAAAGAACCTTATCCTTCGAATTAATGATGACCAAGTGACATTCAACATGAATAATGTATTAAAGAATCCGAAGAAGAGTAGCTTATTTAAGATAATTAATGTGTTTGAATCTTTTAAAGAATAAAAGGATAAAGAACATATGACAAAAGACATCGAGTTTGAAGAAGCTATGAAAGTCTCTGTTCGTGAATCAGAAGAAGCAAAGGAGACGAAGGTGATTAAGGAAGAAAGAGAGCAACTCACCCTTTTACCAAACAAACTGCTACACTTAAGAGAAGATTCAGGGAGTATGTTATTCCCTATTTTATTGACAACTTGTTTGTGAAAAGGACATTACTGAAATTAATTGATTTTCATAATCTTATCAATATTGTCCTTCTGATCATTTTGTTATTTGAAGCTTACTCACTGGCTACAACAAACCACTCATAATTGATCTGGACTGAACTTCCAAGGATGCAAGGTCAAGCCAATGAACCAAAATTAGCAGGTTAGTAGTTAGATTTAAATTATTGTGTAGTTAGGTTTGTTTTAAATTCTAAAATAAGTTTTGAATGATTTGGAATGGTTTGGATTGCTATTTCTTTTACTCTCTTGAATCATTTGTAAGATAGGGAAACACTTTTGATGTCAAACAAATTTGGTCTCAACACTATCGCCATCACCACCTCCATCACCATAAACAGTTTCGTGTTCTAACCCTTTTCCTTTCGTTTTTGCTAGTATTTTTTCCTTATGTTTTTCATATATTGTGTTTCATTCCCCTTTGGTGTGTTTGTGTACCCTTTCATATTGAGGATAATGTGATGTTCAAATGTGGGGAGGGTTGTGTGTTTTTACCTTGAGTGTGAATTTTGCATATCATATGATAGTTTGTTTAGGTAGGATAATGTGAATTATGTGAATGCATCAATGGCTTGGACTTAATAGGATAGATTTAGACTTAAATATAGCCTTTTTGGTTACGAAGATTTATTAGCTCATGAAATTAGTGACCTAAGTTACTTAGGGCTAAATATGTAGGTTAATTAGGATACGATGCTAGTCCATTCACCCCAGAAAATTACCATACTCATTTATAATTTTAGGCCAATCAAATATGTGACATTATTAGTAAATTTTCATGAGAATGATTAGCTAAAGCAATAAGGTAGGCAAAATTTTGTGTTAAAAAAAGTTGTATAAATTTTAACTAAAATAACTATTTCACTGGCCTTTGAATTACGAATAGATCTAGTGGCCAGTTGAGAATGTGATGTAGCTGAGTAACCGGATTGACACACATAAAAAATGTGCGCCTTCACGTAAAAAGGCTATAATGACATTCCAACCAAGTATCTTAATAACAACATGACTTAGTTGAGTAACCAGATCGATATTCACCACAAATATTTTCCTCTGCGTAAAAAGACTAGGTTCTTGTCTTTAAATAAAAATGAACAAAAACTATATTGTCAAATAAAAAACCTACCAAACTTATTAGTAGTTTGTTTTTTCATGAAAACCTACTGAGAAATAGCCACACTTTTTTTTGACTGAATGATTATCAATGTGTGTGTGCAAGTGATAGGGTGACTAGAGTCAACATTAATTTTGATTAGTTTGTACATTTAGTCCAACTTAGAATGACTTAAAGGATTTTATTTATAGTTAAATTTGTTTCGTTAAGTTGAAGCCATTGTCTCATTATTGCATATGCGTATTTTGTGTTATCTTGATTTGTTTGATTCTTTTTGTTTGCTTGAGGAGAAGCAAACGTTTAAGTGTGGGGATGTGATAAGTGCAAATTGCATCGTGTTTTTTCAGGGTATAATATTTGATATGTATTTATCCATTAATCTGATCATTTAGTATGTGTTTAGGTTAGAATTGTGTTTGTTTGTTAATTATTTGTTTTTTATGCATTTTATGGGTTAGTACAAGCTTTCGAGCTTAAATTTTTGTTTTTAAGGGTCAACATCAAAGAATGGAGAAGTTTCGGAGACATTCGAGCTGAAACAATAGCCCATGATCATGGCACAATAGGCCACGATCACGGTAAAAGCATCCACATGTCACGATCGTGACAGAAGCCCAAGAAATGGCCCACAATTGTGGCCTGTATCGGACAGATGTGTAGACACTAAAAAACATCAAGTTTTGCAAGATTTTTTTTGGACCTTTCAGACCCTAAAAAATCCCTAGAGCTTCTCATAACACAAGAGGATATTTAAAGAACAAGAAAAGAGGCAGAGAGAAGCTTTTACATAAACCACCTTAGAGAAACCCTAGAGAGAGATCATCGAGAGATAGAGAAAGAAAAGAAGGAAGAAAGAAGAGGAGAAGAAGTTGACTCATCGTACTTCCCAAATCAGGGGCTTCCTGAAGTCACTCCCTCCCATCATTTGATCATATTGTATTTCCTGTTTATTTTCAGTTTTATTATTGTATAAAATTGGAATAACAGTTTGATGATAGGATTTTTGAATGTTGAAAATGCTCTAAACTCACCTTCGGAGTTTTATCTTTGAATTAATGAAACATGATTGTTATTGTGTTATTTGGTTTTATTATGATTTAGTTATGTGATTGCATAATTTGATAATAAACTGAAAGCGTGAATCAGATGAAAAATGATTAAATTGGGCCAACAAGAGTTAGGTGATTTAATAAAGTTAGAATTAAATCAAATTGGTAAATTGTGTGAAGAGGGATCTTGCATAGGTTTCCGATAGTTTATTAGAGAACTTCAGAGCTAATTAGGGTTTTGGACAGGTTGTTAATTGAGAGATTGCAACTTCTATAATCTGATTAGGGTTTATGATTTAGGGTTAATGATTATAACTTGAGAGAGAGTAATCAACCCTAGGATTGTCTAGAACCAATAATCCAGTAATTCATAATTAGTTAGGTTAGCATTAAGGATAGGTAAAATTTCCTTTCTCTCAATTGGTAATTTCCTTAGGTTGATTCTTAGGCGTGTGTTGAAACTGTTGAATAATTAATATTTTCGTGATTGATTCTTAATTTGATTTGATTGAGTGAATTAATTGATCATTTTTAGTTTTGTGTAGTTGAAATTTGATATTATTTTATGGCCTTAGATTTTAGGATTAGATTATACCTCCTCGTGGGATTGACACCTTAGGTACTACACTAACGAACCGTGCACTTGCAAATTATTGAGGGTATTTATTAAAACTTACACACGTCAAACACTAGATCAACTTTCAAGAAGTTTAAGCCATTATTTGGTGTCTATGAATATGATTTTAATGATTATTATATTAAAACAATAACTTATATGAATAATGAAGTGTCATTAGACTAACAAAACTATGTTGGTTAGGTGTTGTGTGGTTAATCGAACTATGACATCAATTGCACCTATTTTATCAAGCAAGGACATCTACTGAACATTGAGACCTATTTCTTTCAATTTTTGGATCTGATGCTTAACAAAATGAAGAGATAGAATACAGATCACATGAATGAATAACATTCATGCTAGCAATGGCTAGTTAGTGGATAACACTTTTAAAAAGTTCTTTTAAGAGTAAAATACATAAGAGAAGCTAGAGAGAGAGATCATTAAAGATGAATAATAAGAAAAGTGCAATTACGTGTGAGAAAGAACAATTATTGCAATTGAATGAGAAATTTGTTATGTTATTGACTAAATTATCTTGATGGATAGTATTTTTAAAGATATTATGTAAACATTTAAGGAGCTATGGTAGTTTTTTTTTTGTTAAAGAAGAATTTCACTCATAAAAGCTGAGCTTATACAACCTAACAAAGGATTATAAAACATTGCATATATTTCAGACTAGTAAACAAGTTAAATATACTAGAAGATGAGTTAAAATAAAGTTAGATATTCCTATAATCACTAATACTTAAGACAATGTTCAATTGAATATCACAAACAAACATAATTTTCCTAATCTAGTTTATAACTTTGTCAGCTAGGAAGTGCTTTTCTAACTCATCTTTTAATGCAGTCTACTATTTGTTTCCATCTATATTATATAAACAGTGCAGCTAAAAGCTGTTTTAAAATAACTTTGTCCTGTATGTCTAGTTACCTGCTCCGTAGAAGATTTACATTTTGGGTTGGATTATAGAACAAATTGCTTGGGAAAAATTGTACTAGAAGAATAAGTGTTTAGGATATTCAAGCCATGGCTTGCATAGGACACATGTGTTCTCTACACTTCCAATCCATTTGTCCTTAGTTTTTAGCCTCTACTTAATTAATAACATGCAAATTACTGAGACTGTAGGCATCAATGAGTTACTATAAATAAGTTGACAACAATGAGTTTTAGCTTACTGATCTTTGAGTATCTCTAAGTAGGATGAGTTGGTGAACTTCTTTGAGATATCCCCCAACTAGTATGCTTTATCCTCCTCCTATTGTGGGTTATAATGAGGCAACAAAGATATTAGACTTTTAGGGCCTTTAAATTTAAACTCTAGTTACCTCCTATAATAGTTAAACTAACTTTACGTTTGAGAGGAATTGTTATGGTTAGTTGCATTAGTTCTAATCTTTCTAACTAGGGATTAAAATAAGTCCAATTATTAATCTATAACCTGTTCTGTGAAAATTCCCCATTTGTTATTTTATAAGAGGATAAATATGTTCTCGCTATCTTAAAATTTAAACTAAGCTCTATGACTTTCTCATATGATGCTCATTTTTTAAAAGTTTGTTGCCTTTAGGTAATATTCGTTTACCCACATTGACCATAAGACTACCTTATCATCAAGTAGTTTCCAATCTCTCTTAGTTGGTAGGACTTTTTGCATGATAGAAATTGAGATTGTACAAAAGTTTTCTTCATGCTTAGGAAAACATAGATTCTACTATTTTACCTTATCTCCTCTTAATTCTTTTTCAGTCTAGAGGAAATTTTTGATACATCTCTCAAGCTCCTCGACCATTTTCCTTGGAAAATAGATATGAGCACTTTAATGTATATAGGTTCCTAAGGATAGAAGAGATTAGTTATAACATTCTTGCTATAGATAGATATTTATTCTTCCATACACCAATTCTTGATTTAAAGGTCTCTTGAATGCAATCAATGAATTTTGATCTTTTAGTGGTAATGGTCTCTCCCAAGTACTTGAATGATAGATGGTGAGATTCTAAGCCAAATACTATACTAAGCTCCTATATTTTCTAAATATTGATTTTAAGTCCTAGCGTAGAGGAAAATTCCTTAGGTATTCTCATTATGAGGCTTAGAGAGTGAGGGTTAGCTCTACAAAATATCAAGAGATCATCTTCAAAATTCCAATGAGTTATCTTTAAGATTGTGGTGGAATATAAATATGCTATTGTTAGAGATGGAATGCTTAATCATCCTAGATAAAAACTTAACAACCAAAGTGAAAAGGTTTGGTGAAAGGGGGTATCCTCTTATGTAACGCCTTTAAAACCATTGAATGTATTTGAGGGAGTCCCATTAATCAAGATGTTATAAGATGCTAAGGTGATGCATTCCTTGAGGTCTTGTCGTATATGAGCTACTTCCTCATGTAGGTCTCCTACTGAAACATGCAGATCATCAACCTTGTCATGAATTTCTTCAATTTGTTTGACTAAGGCTTCATCACTCTTCTGCTGTACTTCTTCCAAACCAATAATAGTACCAAATGACTTTAAAGGTAAGACATTTGGTTCAATAATTGTAATAGCAGGAGGTTTGAAAGATAAGTTTGTTTCAGGGAGATCAAGGTCATTGGGTCGAGGTAACTTTGGAACTTGTTTGCCAAGAAGGTGTAGTACATCTCCAATTGAAGATATAGAGCTCAAGGATCTAAGATGCATAATTAGGTGCACAAGAGTCTCTATGTTGAAACTAATACCTCTAACTCTGATGGTTTTGTACTGCCCTTTTGTAATTCTTACAACTGCCTGAGAAGTTTCATCAGTGGTGAAGCGACCACAATGACTTCCTGATGCCTTTGAGATATTGTGGGAAACATAGATTCATTTCGGTTGAGCTGCATAACACGCCGCATCTATGTTCCTCACTTCAGCTTCTATCTGATCCTCTATCAGATCACTTGTAATCCCTTCTGGATACATTTTCTTCTTCCCCTTATCTTCATTGCGAACAATGTAAGGTCTTGGTTGAATGTCAGGTACAATCTTAATCACTGTTCTTTTTGTGAGTGCGATAATAGTGTACTTCTGCTTGGTCATCTGTGTTGGATATGGTTCTGATTTCTCATCTCGCAGAACACTATGCAACCTTGTCTCTCCATGATTCAACAAATGTATTGAGCAACTATTTACTAAGATTGGTTCGAATTATACCTTGACCAACCTTCTCAAGGGTTCTCTTATAATTATAGAGCTTCTACTTCTTACAGGTTCAACTTCTTCAATTATCTTCAATTTCAAATCCTTTTTTCTCATTGGTTTAGAAGGATTAACCTGTGCTAGACTGTGTTCAACTGGCCTTTTTTTTTGTTAAATAGCAGTTTGAGTGCTCTTTTTCTTACTGGTTTTCTGCTTTTTACTTTTTTCAATCAGTCTAAGAGGTAGTTGTTAAGGTTGAGGTTTCTTTCTTTCAAACTCTAACTTCGTCTTAATTTCAGTCTCTTTAGTCAATTTCGTTGAGTCTTCTTGCAAAATTGAGACTAAGGATCTGGTTGCTTGTGATGCTTTCTCTCCAAAGTCTTTACTTAAGTCAACTCTTTACCTTTCTTCTGCTCTTGTTGACGCAGGGTTAATAGTGTAGGTGACCTTTTTTCTTTTTTGGGTTTTTCCGAAAGAAGTGTCTCCCCCTTTCTCTTCAAGGTCACTTGATTCTCCGTCTGTCGCATCTGACTTTCTTCTCTTTGAACAATCGTCTTAACTTTCAATGAATCATCTGACGATTTCTTCAATCCTTCTATAGACATTCTTGTAGTGGCTTGAGATTTTGATTTCTTTGTAGGAGTTACTTTTTCACTCAAACTTCGTTTGACAGTAGGCTCCCCCTCAATCCTTGCTTTTGTCATAGAATCCATATCCTCTTTTTCCGGATTCTTCAAGCCCATTCTACTGATAGTTGTAGAGTTAATGACGCTTTTGATGTTCATCTTCATTTTGTTTCCTCTCTTAAGAAGAATTCCAAAATCTTTGAAGATTCTTGTCAGCATCATACCATACGGTAGGGCATTCGAGTCTTTCTTCGACTTTATCATGTAATTGAGGATTAGGTATGGAAGATCTATGGGCTGGCGATTGAGTAGATGAAATAGACATTGCTCATCTAACGTTGTTACCAAATTCCTTGATCTTATTCTTGGTAGAACATAATGGAAGAGTAGTGAATGTGGAACCGTAGCCTTCGGCACAAGACTTGAGGCTTTCTTCTCCTTTGGGTCACTACATGCATATAGTTGTCGATTGATATGAACCTTATCTACAATGGCTTGAGTCATCCATCTTGCTTTATGAGCGAGCTTTACTCTAACACATGGGCACTCAGTAGCCTTCTCGATTAACTTCAGTGTTACTATGACCGACAATCTATCCACCACTGATACTAAAGTGTCTTCTACTACTTCTACATTCTTCCAGAAATCATATACTTCATTTAGGTAAACTTTCTCATCAACCTGAAAGAAGTTCTTCCATCTAGCTTCCACAATCTCCAGTTTGATATCCATCTGGTCCTTCTTCAGGGAATCGAAATCAACGTGTCTTCCAAAAGTCATTGATTGCTCCATTTGTATCTGTAGTCAACAAATAACTAAATGCACAAATGTATTTCTCAAAGAGGTGATGTTAGTTTCTGAAGTTGGGAGTGTGTACAAAGAGAGTTTGATATCAAAACATAGTAATGAAATGTTTTCTTGAGAGTTCTTCAAAAGTCGATGTCAGGGTATTTCAAGAGTGTTTTAGAGTAGGTAATATTCTCAAGGCTTTGAGAAGCTTTTCGCTCCAAAACTTTCTCATGAAAGAAGTTACCGTTTGTAACTTACTGTTACTGTTACCTTAAACTCTTACGACTTTTTATCTTCTTAACTAAAAAGATCATCTGGGTTATGACGTGTCAGACGGTTGATCACCCAACATTGCCATATTCATGTTTCGTCTAATTTCTTTGATTCCTTCTTCACTCAATGGCTTAATGAAGATATTTGACCATTGATAATTTGTCTTAACAAATTGTAGACTTATGATCTTCCTCTGCACGTAGTCTCGTAGGAAATGATGTCTAACTTCAATATGCTTTACCCTTGAGTGTTGTATTGGATTCTTCGATAGGTTGATAGCACTTATGTTGTCATAGAAGATTGGAATTTGTTCTTCTTGTATTGAATAATCTTCTAACCGGTACTTAATCCACAACATCTGTGAGCAATAACTTGCGGCTGACATATACTCAGCTATTGCAGTGGATAGAGCAATTGAGCTTTGCCTTTTACTTGACCAGGAAACTAGGTTATGGCCAAGAAAGTGACATCCTCCACTCGCACTCTTTCTATCAATTCTGTCTCCAACGTAATCAGCATCATAATAGCCAATTAACCTGAAATCTTTACCTTTCTTTTAACATCTATATAATGAGATTCTCTAGGATCTGCTTGAAATCTCACACACCAACAAACATTAAACAAAATATCAGGTCTGTTTGCTGTAAGGTAAAGTAAAGAACCAATAATTCCTCTACAAAGGGTTTGATCAACCTTCTTACCAGCTTCATCCTTAGATAAAATGTTTGAAGGATGCATAGGAGTTGACATTAGTTTTACTTTTTCCATTCCATACTTAATCAACAGTCCTTTGATATATTTCTGTTGATGAATAAAAATCTTTTCTTTGGTTTGCTTAACTTGTAACCCAAGAAAGAATTTTAATTCACCCATCATGCTCATATCGAATTCATTTTTCATCAAATTCTCAAAACTAGTACATAGCCTTTTAGACGTTGCACCAAAGATAATATCATCAACATAAATTTGAACTATGATGAAATCATTCTTAATACATTTTCTAAATAACGTCATATCTACATGTCCTCTATTAAGATCATTCTCAATTAGAAAAGAACTTAGACGATCATACCAAGCTCAAGGAGCTTGTTTCATTCCATACAAAGCTTTATGAAGTCTATAGACATGGTCTGGATTTTTAGAATCTTTGAAACCAGGAGGTTGCTTTACATAAACTTCTTCATCTATAAAACCATTCAGAAATGCACTTTTCACATCCATTTGAAATAGCTTTATATCATCACAGACAACATATGCAAGAAAAATCCTAATAGCTTTTAATCTTGCTATAGGAGCATAAGTCTCATTATAGTCTATTCCTTCCTATTGATTATAGCCTTATGCTACTAATCTCGCTTTGTTACGAGTCACTCCACCTGATTCATCTAGTTTATTCTTAAAAACCCATCTAGTTCCTATGATGGATTTTTTAGAGGGTCTGGGAACTATGGACCAAACTTTATTCCTACTAAATTGATTTAGTTCCTCTTGCATGGCTAAAATCCAAGCTTCATCCTAAAGAGCTTGATCAATTTTCTTAGGCTCTATTTCAGAAATAAAGGCTACATTTGCTTCTTTTTCTGAATTTGGATCTAGTTCTCACACCAAATGAGAACTATTATATCTCCAATCCCTTTTCAGATCAAGCGTTTTACGAATATTTTTTACTTTGTCTAAAGGAGTATCTGGTGGTGACACATCTTCACTATCAACCAAGGGTACTGATAGGGTTTCATTATCAGTATCATCTCTCTTATTTGGTTAAGAACTATCATCAAATTCGACATGAATAGTTTCTTTAATAGTCTTAGAAGTAAGATTGTAAACCCTCTATGCTTTCGAAGATAATGAATATCCTAGAAAAATTCCTGAATAAGTCTTAAAGTCAAATTTATCCAAAAATTTCCTTGTATTCAATATAGTACACTCGCAACCAAATGGATGGAAGTAAGATATATTAGGCTTCTTTCCTTTCCATAACTCATATGGAATTTTCTTCAACAAAGGTCGCATAAATATTCTATTTTGAATATAACAAGCTTTATTCACAGCTTCTGCCTAGAAATACTTAGGAAGATTCATTTCACATAGCATACTCATTGCCATTTCCTGAATCATCCTGTTCTTTCTTTCTATAACTCCATTATGCTGTGGAGTTCTAAGGGCAGAGAAATTATGGAAAATTCCATTCTCCTCACAAAATATTCTAAATTTCTCATTTTCAAAGTCACCAACATGATCACTTCTAACACTTAAAAGATTCATCC
Organism: Erythroxylum pelleterianum; assembly: GCA_027563865.1. Taxonomy (NCBI): domain Eukaryota; kingdom Viridiplantae; phylum Streptophyta; class Magnoliopsida; order Malpighiales; family Erythroxylaceae; genus Erythroxylum; species Erythroxylum pelleterianum. The sequence continues at coordinate 25,381,263 of JAOQMR010000008.1, read as the reverse complement.
TTTATGGAAAGCACTTTAAAATACTTAAAAGATTCATCCTTATGTGATAAGAATAATATCCAATAAAATCTAGTGAAGTTTTCAACAACTACGAGACCATATTTGTTGGGACCTGATCTCAAAACCGGACCCCAACCGGAAAATCGGAGACAAAATGGTAACGAAAGAGAAAAACCAAAAAGAAAGAATCCGAAGCGGAAACAAAACGAAGATATAGAATCAAACCGATACGGAAAATGGAAGCCAACGAATTGATCAGAAATCATTTAGCGAAAGCAAAAACATAAACGAAATCGAAGGATCGGATTTCCAAAACGAAAGCACATCGCTGAAGCACCAAAAACTGAATTCCGACATCCGGGAAATGAAAATCTTAGAACCACATCGCGTTGATGGAAACCCTTTGACTAAGCCAATCCGAAACTGGTATAAATTTTTTTTTCATTCTTATTTATCTCTATTCAATCTCATACAAAGTACTTCAATATCCCATTAGTAAATTCATCCTCATGTAAAACTCAAATCATAAAGATCTTCTTATACAAACATAAACATCCCAAAATTATATCTTTTAACCAAAGTCTTATTCTTATTCTATCCTTGCCCTAAAACCCTTTTCTATCGAAAATCCGGTAACATAACGGCTGCATTTTAAGGAACCAAAAAATCTGTAATGTTTTAAACACACTTCTATATACCAGCTCATAACACACAATCATCAAATTCATCGGACCTCCTGTCCGGAAACCCAGCACAACAAACACAAATCTATACCTATAACACTTCAATAATTTGCAATCATTCAACATCACCGGACCTCCTGTCCGGAATCTATATCTCAAACACAATCATATCTCAATTCATAACTCAATATTACATTTCACTTCAATACACAATTCCATACACAAATTCATAATTCGAATACATCATGAAATAAATACTTACAAACCATTAATGACATGCCAAGCCATACACAAACCAATATCAAAATATAAATTTACACAAAATACAAGGCATGAGAAACCGAACAAAAGTCTTGATTCTTTTTTCATCCAATCTCCCGCTCGATACTTGGAGATAGGGATAAAAAGGGGGATGAGCTCGACGGCTCAGTGGATAACACATTTATAAATTAAAAAATAAGAAAAAATCATTTTTAACAAACTTTTGCCAAAAGGCTTATTTTTCAAACTTTTCAACTTCTTAACCATTTCCTAAATCAGTTCAAAGATTTCTCGATTGAAAAACCCAATTTTTTTTTCATTTCTCAAACTTCACAAATTCATTTCACACTTCATGAACAATTTCAAAACATGAATGCAGCACTGTAGTACACACATAAGCATATACACATCAAAAAATTTTGAAAACACATAATCACATCAAAATGGTTTGGGTTGGTCCAAACGGAACGTACTGCACATTCCTGACGGTCCTGTGCAGTCGTGAACGGAACGTACTACACTTTCCCGCATAGCGGTCTAGTGTAGTCGTGAACTTATGAGAGTCCTTAAAAGGAACTCCAATGCCACTGGCTACCAGGACAAGTGCACTTGACCAATCTTAGGAGACCTAACCAAACCCACATAACAGACATGTTCATACTTGAAAAAAATCAGAGTTGCCCGAAGGCACATTTCGGAAAATTCAATTTTCATATTTTCGTCATATCAGACAAATCTACATTAAGAAATTCACAACGTGAAACCAAATCATATAACCTAATCTCAATCATTCACACACAAGGAATTCTTAAATATCAGAATCAAAGAATGCAACCCTTAGCAAATTCCAAATCATTCATAATGCACAATTATAACAATTATTAAAACATTAAATCCCAATGAATTTAACAATTATCACAATTTTATCAAATCATTCAAACACAATAAATGTAACAATTGAAATCATTTTATTAAATTGTCCGAACAATTGAAGCAATTTCTTGAAATAATTCAAACATAATGCATAACAATTTCTCAAACCAATTTTCAAAAGCATTTCTCTTCTTGATTTTTTTCGAAAACCTAAACAATGCAATTTCTTTAAATAATTCAAACAAAATGAATAACAATTTCTCAAATCAATTTTCAAAAGCATTTCTCTTCTTGAATTTTTTTGAAAACCTAAACAATGCAATTTATTTAAATAATTCAAACATAATGAATAACAATTTCTCAAATCAATTTTCAAAAACATTTCTCTTCGTGATTTTTTTCGAAAACCTAAACAATGCAATTTCTTTAAATAATTCAAACATAATGAGTACCAATTTCTCAAATCAATTTTCAAAAGCATTTCTCTTCTTGATTTGTTTTTGAAAACCTAAACAATGCAATTTCTTTAAATAATTCAAACATAATGAATAACAATTTCTCAAATCAATTTTCAAAAGC
>JAOQMR010000008.1:25364068-25378767 GCA_027563865.1 Erythroxylum pelleterianum | reverse complement strand
AGATCAAAACTCTTCTCTTACCTTAAATCCCCTCCATTTTCGGATTTATTGGCTCATCTTGGAGCTTTCACCTTCTTTCATCTATTTCCCCTTGGAACAACACAAAAATTGCACTTGGGAACCCCTAAAAATTGAAGCCTAGTGTATGCCTTCTTCTCCTTCTTTCTCCACTGATGCTTCTCTCTTCTCTCCCTCTCTTCTTCGTTTCTTTCTTTTCCTTTGTTCATTTTCCTACCTCTCATCCCTCTTATACGACAGCCACTTGATTATGCTCTTTAATGAAGGCTAAAAGACCACTAAGCCCTTCCTTAATATCCATATACCATAGTAACTTAAGTGAACTTCCACATTTGCCCTTCATTTTTGTCCTAAAAACCTGACACCTTGCCTCCTTAATTTGATCAAGAAAAAGAGACAATTTGACAAAACTTCCTTCTAGAGAAATGTTCATCTATGTCTCATCTTTAAAATGACATCAAAAACACTCAATTCGGTTCAGAAATGAGGAAGTTATGGCCAAAATACTTTCATACCATTACAAAACCACGACTAAACATTACGTCAAACTTCACTCCAGAAATTGAACATCTTAGGGGCTAAATTGAACTACGATCCCTTCACATGATTTGTAGCCCCATGTCCCTATTTTATTGTGCCTCAATAATCAACTCCATCGGAGCTGTACAGATCAAGATATCTCTAAATTACTGAACCATGTGCAGTAAAATATCTAACTCATAACCTTTAACCAATCCTCTCACTTTGGTTCAAACAAATCTCTTTCCATTTAATCTCCTAAAATTCATAATTTCCTATGAAAAAGTAGCTAATTGTCTTAGGAATCCAACGCTTAGAAAACCAAGTAAATCGGATGTCGGACGGAGAAATTATAAACAAAAGATTGCGAAAGGGTCGGATTAGAAACAAAATAATAGAACTTCAACTCTATTGATAAAACCGAATTTTCCAAAAATCATAAGTCTTGATCCCAAACTCCAAATTTAACAAATTTGGTATCAATAGAAAGCTCAAAGGAAGCTCTACAACTTTAATGAAGGACTGAAAAATCAATTTGGCCTCTAAGAGAATCAAAAACCACTTCAAAGTTTCTGTCCACTAATGATCATGCCAAATAGTAACAACAACTTGTAAAAATCATAACTCCATATTCCATGGTCCAAAGATTGCATACTTTACACCAATGGAAAGATGAAAACATAATCTAAAACTTTCATGAAGAACTTAAAAGCAAATTCAACCTTTAACTAAGTCAATTTTCCAGTCAAAGATTCTGCCCTGTTATTGTCATACTATACCAACTCCAAATTTTAAAATTTCATATCTCCTAATTCCCACATCTAAAAATTACATACTTTATAGCATCGTAAAGATTGAAAGACAAGCTACAACTTTCCTGTAGACCACTTACTCCAATTCAGACCAAATCAGTATGACGAGTGGCCTCAAAACATAGTACATGCAAACTTACCCTTAATAGCATTTTTCAAGAACAAAGCAAAATAACCTTAACTTCGGAAAATCATAACTCTCAATCCCGACATCGAAAAATATCAAACTTTATGGCGACAGAAAGCTCTGGACAGAAGCTACAACTTTCATGAAGATCATTTTCTCAAATTCTGCTTAAATCAAAAAGTCAACTTTTATCCCCAAAAAGTCAAACTTTCCTTAATTCTACAAATGCTCACACTTTTTTCTCTTTATTTCTTAATCTTTAACCCCATTAAAGCAATTTATTCACTAACAATTTCATTTAAACTTCAAACCCCATTTTAGGCCATACCTTAACAGAAACCTCAATATATCTTAATCTCATCTAACAATACTCATTCTTAATTTTTTTTAATTCATTCTAATTTCCTCATTTCATGTTACTTGACACCTCAAAATTTCAAGGAAAGTTTAGGGTCCAACAATATTTCTTTCCGCCAAGGCTCAATCCCTAGTTGGACCAAATAAATCCATATGTAACAACTCTAGAGGTTTAGATGAAGTTACAAAATTTTTAGAAAAAAAATGTCTTAGCCTGTTTTTCTTTATGACAACTTTCACAAAAAAAAAATCCTTGTTAAAACTTAATTTTGGTAATCCTCTTACCAAATCATGTTTAGTCAACTTGGAAATATGTTTAAAACTAACATGACCTAGCTTTTTATGCCAAATTAGTTTTTCTTCATCCGTTGATATAAAACAAGAAATATTTTGATTTTGCAAATCTTCTAAATTGATTTTATAAAGATTGTTTCGTATTTTGGCAGAAAAGAATATGGAACCATCTTTGTTTTTGACTACACAAGAATTTTGATTAAAGGATACTTCTAAACCGGAATCAAATAATTGACTAACACTAATCAAATTATGTTTTAAACCATCAACTAGTAGAACATTATCAATAGACGCAAAAGAATATTTATCGAGTTTACCGATTCTAATTATTTTTCCCTTCTAGTTGTCTCCAAAAGTTACCAATCCTCCCTTCTTATTTTGAATATCTAGGAACATAGACCTTCTTCCTGTCATATGTTGCGAGCATCCACTGTCCAAATAACATTGGTACTGGTTGCTTTTTCCAAGGAAGGAGATCTGCAGTAAATGTTATATTTTTCTTAGTTACCCAGATTTTCTTAGGTCCTTTGGGGTTAGTCTTATAATTATTTATGGAATGAAAAAAAGTCGACTGATGAATTTTCTTCCTGTAAGGAGCAAAGTTCTTTTTGTACTGAGTATTATTTTTAATTAACCCTAAGCCACTCTTGTCTTTAGGGTGTTTGTATCTTCCTCTGAGTATTATTTTTAATTAACCCTAAGCCACTCTTGTCTTTAGGGTGTCTGTATCTTCCTAGCATATCATTCATCTTTTTTGTACTCTCAGTGAATGTTGATAAATCTGTTGAAAGGCTATTAATTCTTTGTTTCGGCTGATTGATTTCCTTAGATCTATCTATAGCTACCTTTTTCTTCATCTTGTCTACTTGTTTCTTTAAGCAGATGTTTTCTCTCTCTGACACTTGCGTGTTCTTCAAGTTTTCTACATTCTTTTTCTTTAACAATCTATACTGCTTAAGTATTGCATGAGAATCTTCTAATAATTCTGAATATGCATCTTGTAATTTATTAAAATTAGAGGTTACCTCCTCGTCACTTGCTCTTTCGGCTACCAAGCAAATGTTTGCTTGACCTGATGCCTCTGAACCAGTATCAAATTCGAACGAATCCAAATCTTCCCATGTTGCCATCATGCTCTTCTTATTTTCTCTATTTTTCTTTGGCTTTCTTTTCAGCAATGGACATTCAGACTTGTAGTGTCCAGGTTTATTGCATTCGTAGCAAATGACTGATGCTTTCTCATTCTTGTCTTCATCTTTGCTATTCTTCTTGGAAGAAAACTCTTTGTTTCCTCTTGCTTTCTTCTTCCACATATGTATGATCTTTCTTGAAATAAAAGATAATTCATCATCTTCTTCTCTTGAAGCTTATATTCTTCAACCTTTTACGCTTTTGATGACAAACTTCTCTTTTTTCTGAATCTTTTGATTCTTTTGTCCAGCCTTCAATGCTATAGATTTATCCCGTCTGGGTTTATCTTCTGCATCGAGCTGCATTTCATGTATCTTCAAGGAACCAAGCAATTCATCAAGCTTTAATACGCTCAAGTGCTTAGCTTCTTGTGTCGTAGTCACCTTCAGTCTCCATCTTTTTAGTAGGCTTTTGAGAATCTTTCGAACATGATCTTGATTATCGTAGATTCTCTCAAGAGCTTTAATTCCATTGACGATAGTTTGAAATCATCCAAACATCTGATCGATAGACTAATCTTCCTTTATTTTGAACAGCTCATACTGGTGTACAAGAATGCTTATTTTGGATTCTTTCACCTAGTTGGTGCCTTCGTGTGCGATGGATAGTGTATCCCACATCTCCTTCATAGTGTCGCATCCATGAACTTTATCGTATTCACTTGTGCTTAGGGCACAACTTAGAAAGAACTTGGCCTTTGAATTTAACTATAATCTTGCTTTTTGATCAGCTGACCATCTAGTACGTGGAATGGCATTCCCTTCATCATCCATCGGTGTATATGGTCCATTCTCGATAATATCCTAAAGAGCAATATGTGTAGATTCAATAAAGAGCCACATCCTATCTTTCCAGTAATGGTAATCTTTACTATTGAACACAGGAGGTCTAGTGACGGAGGCGCCTTCAGCTATATAAATGTGTGATTTTTCCATGGATCTTTATCCTCACTTTGTAATAGTGGTTCTCGGACACCGAGCTTTGATACCAATTGAAGTAAATCACACGTTAGTATAGACTTTACGTTCAATATACAAAATGCACAAGAAGGGGGGTTGAATTGTGTATCCTTTTTCGTGAATACAATCCCCTTTTATATTTCTTTGAAAACTTGCTTTTTCAAAGTTTATTAAGTAAAAATCACAATGTATTGCAATTAACATCTATATACTTGTATAAACAGTAGAAATTAAAGGTCGAGAGTTAGAGAGTAGACACAACAATTTTATCCTAGTTCACCCCAAACCATAGGCTACGTCTAGTCCTCAGAGCTCTTCCGAGATTTCACTATGCTTCTCAAATGTACAAGTATTTTTTTCAGAGAGCCTCTTTAGGTCTCTTACACCAAGTATTACCAATCATTCAGGCTCTCAGCTTTTCTTCTCTCTTACAAGAAGGATATTGCGAGCTTTGTTATAGTAATGATAGTTCTAGTTTTTCGAACAACAAATACAGTGTTTTGCTTAAAGCTCAAAAGCTTAAGATCACTATCTCAAATCACTAATTGAATTCACTAACTCTTTCAGTCTTTGACTCCGACTTGTAGTTATAGCCTTCGTCTTCAGTTGGTTCTTGATAACTACTTCTTTCTTCTTGTTTCTTGATTCTTGTAAAAACTGTTATTTAGTTGAGTTCTGTAATTAACTCAATCTGATTAACCGTTCGACGTAGTATCAGGTGTTCGTCTTAGTTTTTCTTCCATCTTACTTTTGCTTCCACTTCTGTCTTAGTTTCTTCCGTCTTACTTTTCCTTCCGCTTCTATCTTAGTTTCTTCTGTCTTACTTTTGCTTCCACTTTCATTTAATTTCTTCCGTCTTAGTTTCTTCCATCTTACTTTTGCTTCCACTTCTGTCTTAGTTTCTTCCGCCTTACTTTTGCTTCCGCTTCTGTCTTAGTTTCTTCTGTCTTACTTTTTCTTTCGCTTTCATCTTAGTTTCTTCTGATCAAAATGGTTGAACAATTTCTAATATTATTATTATTTGATTTTCATCAAAATTATTAGACGTGAAATCATTTTGACTTAACACTAGGCATATCTTACCACTTATTCAAATTCCCTTTTTTTAGTTAGACAATTGAAAAATCTAAATGGTGCCTTTATGTTGGTAACTAAACTGATTTTTAAAATTTCTATCCAGGAATGATCGAAACAAATTGGTTCTCTAAAATAAGCATAAGAATATGAGAAACTTAAGGCCTAATGTTAATTGACCATAACCCTATTAAGGTTTTTCTTGATGAAATACAAACCTACCATTTATTATTCTATGTGAAGATTTTTTTCATCATATGTCAGATAAACCATTTGTAGAGAAATGATAACTTCTTTCAATTCCTTCTTAATTCCTCCTACATTTATTCTATACCCCTATGCTTCCAAAGGAGTTAGCATACAATTGAGATCCCCAAACATTATCTAGGAATGGTCCATAAAGGTATTAAATTTTTTATATCCTCCTAGAACCTAGACCTCTATAACTCAAAATTTACAGCATAAATTGTGGAAGCATAGGAGTATATTATAGGGGCATACCCCTATGCTTTGGAAGCATAGGGGTGTAGAGTAAATGTAAGAGGAATAGAGAAGGAATCGAAATAAGTTATCATTTCTCTATGAATGATTGGTAATAAATTTTCATTTGGCTCATAAAAAGTTCATACATACCTCAAGGTGGTTAGCTTTTATTTTAGTTTTTAGTAAGCCCAAGTTCACAAGCATATTTTCCAAAAAAGTTCCTTGATAAATTAACTTTTGTGAGGGTTATTAATCCCTTTCACATTATAAATCAAAATAGTCATAGGTTAGGTTTAGATTAGAGGTTGGGAGACTTTAGTTTTTTTTTCCCCTTACTTCTTTTAGAGTTTCTTCTCGTGTTAAAATTTGTCATGAAGTTCTTGTAATCTTTTGTGTTAATTAAAGATTGAGCAGGTTTAGGAAACTATATAGTCAATATTTCTTCCTCACGGGGTAGTACATAGTAGGATTCTGACTATCATATTTAATCTAGGCTCAGGCTCCTTTTCTAGAGACTGAGACTTACCATTCTCTTGCTTTGGTACATCTGTTATTTAGTTTCTTGAGGCTGGACCTGAGGACTAGGAAATGTTTCCTTAATGGTATTTACTAAGATAGAATCAACCAGTTTTTTATTTTGAGATATGATTTTTGAGTTAAATATAAGGAGCTTATCTAATGTGAGAGTGTTTGGAATTCCCATAAGCTTAGCATAACTCCCTATGTTAAAAATTCTCCTAATAGATCTCTGATAGGTGTAAATTATAATGTGTTTTCTAGGCATTAGAGTGTGTTTTAAAGTGTTTTCTTTAGTGATAATCATATGTTTAGGACTTAGATTTATGTTCTTATTAGTGTTTTGTGTGTTTTGTTTGATTGTTATTAATTACTCAAGAATTTGATCTTAATTGCATGCTTGAGGGGATGTTTAACGAGTTTGATGATGAGTGGAAACAAGAAAATTGAAGAAAAGATGAAGAAGGAGTTGGAGTACATGATCGAGCATGAAGGAAATAGGAATTTTAGTGAAGCCTTTATCACAATCATACATGTCATTCACAATCTTGACTGAGAGGATGTTCAGGAAGTTGTCCATGAATGTGTAAGAGGCAGATTTCTAGGTCGAGAGATTTTTATACTTTTAATGATTCAAGGCTATTTTTGGAACAAAAACATGTGGAGAAGCCATAGAAAAAATGAAAATAAAGCATCAAAGATACAACTGACAGAACACAAAAACAAGAGATCAAAGAGACAAAACCCCTAAAGAACATAAGTGGTAGAATTTTTATAGCTCAAGGCAAAAGGACAGAAAACATTATGAATTCACTACTATTTTCTTTCCTTGTTTTTGAATGTTAATTATGAAACAATTGGGATATATGTTGGATTCCTTTTAGGATTACTCTTCAATTAACTATTAAACACTTACATTTTTTATTTAATATAACATTCTTTAAGATAATTATTTTTTGTTAAAGTTAAATTAAGAGATTAGGTTAAATCATCTATTTTGTGTTGTTCAGCACAAGCTAGTATCATAATAGGCCTATAGACATCAAATTAATAGGCAATTAAAAAGAGATCTTAATTGTTTATTATTTACATATATAATTGCTTTAAATCCAATTAGATAGTTACGAAGAGTTTGATAGATAAAGCGATCACAATTTTATTTCTATCGATTTAATTAAAACTATTTGGTTAGATCTTGAGAGAGGATAATCATAATTATTACATATTTAGGGTCAAGTAGTGTTAGCTCAAAAAGGTGAAATGAAAAAAATTAGAATAGAAGTAATTCCTAAGTCTGCATCATTAATTAATCAACTGTTTCACTACTACTTATTTCATCATTCAATTATAATTTTTTTGGCTTAATTTTTAGTTATTTCAACATGTTATTTACCTTTGACAAGGTGTATAAAAATTTTTGGGTGACTAATATAATCCTTGTGTGAATGACACTTTTGATATTATAAGATATGATCCCTATACTTATGGTAAAAAAAAAAATTAAAATAAACTTTAACAAGTAGTTGGAATTGTTATCAAGGATTACCAGCTTGTTTAGTCTAAATTACTTTAGATGAAGGATTATAACATTTATCTTGCATGATTGCATGTGCATGAACAAAAGAGCAACTAGGAGTTCAAGTAAACTCTAATATATATAAGTTTTCGACATCACCAAGTAAAAGATAGATATTCAAAATGTAAGATGCCAAGAAGCTATAGAGATATAAATGTTAGAAGAAAGAAATTGAGAAGGACAACAAAGAACCATCATGTTCTTTATAAGACTGGGATTTATGTTATTCAATAATGGATCATAATACCACTAGTGTAGATAAATACTTTTGAGATTAAACTAACTCTGCTACATATGTTGCAAACTAATTTGTAATTTTATGGACTAGCCAATGACAATCTTAACGCTCATTTGTCTAATTTCTTGGAGGATATGTGGTAAGTTTAGGCATAATGGATAATCAGATGATGTAAACAAGATAAGGTTATTTCAATTCACCATTAAAGATTGTGCCAAGGGATGGCTGAATTCTCTCAACCTAAAAACTATGATGATATGGGAGCAGTTGGCGCAAGCCTTTTTGGCTAAGTGCTTCCCCTCAACAAAGACTACAAGGATCATAAAGGGGATAACAAATTTCTAGCAAATTTAAGGGGAATTACTGTACAAAGTGTGAGAAAGATTCAATTAGTTCCAAAAGATGTAGCCACACCCTGGCTTACCTAAGGAGTTCCTTCTTTAAACATTCCACTACAAAGTAAATCTACCCACTAGGATACCATTAATGAAGCAACTAGAGGTTTGTTAATAAGGAGCATAGTTGATCCTATGCATGACTTTTTTTAAGAGATGGCAAATAAGAGCTATATAAGGACGTTAAAGAGGAGCAAATAGCAACCAAATTTTAGAGATTAGAAGGGAGTGACTGCTATAGATTCAATGATAGTGCTACAAGCTAAAACAATAAACTTGGGAATATAATTATATAGCTTAAAATGCACTTCTTCTAGCCCACTTAAGGTCATATAATATAAATATGAATTATGTGGTCAAGAAGTCTATATTATAGCTTATTGCTTTCTAGTGGACAATGACAATATGGAGCAACTAAACTACATAGGAGGGGGTGGTAACAACCCCTATTCTAATACTTATAATATCAAGTGGAAGAACCACCTAAAATTTTCTTGTTCTAACAATGTAGGGAATCAAATGATAACTCAAGGCCTACTAGGATTTCAACAAAGAGGTTTAGTTCATTAGAATCAAAGATGGATAAGTTGATGGATATGCTAAATTCTAAATTCATAAGCTAAGATGAGAGCTAAAAGAGGATGGAATCTAAGTTTGATCCAATTGCAAAGAATCATGCATCTTCCATCCATATGGAGGTTTACGTGGGCCAATTAGCTAATGCATTATCTATAAGAAGTGTGGGGAATCTTTTAAGCAACACAAAGTCTAATATAAGGAAGAAACTAAAGACCATCACTTAAAAGTGAGAAAGAGATGGAAAAACTAACAGAGAAGGAGGCTAAAGCCCACCAAAAAGAAAGCCAAAAGAAAGAAGATAAAAAGGAGGAGCCTCCATGTATCCCTATCCCTCCATATACCTTAAAGATCCTATTTCCACAAAGTTTGAAGAAGAATTAAATGGATGTACAATTTGCAAGGTTTGTATTCAAGTTGAAGAAATTGCAAATTAGCTTATCTTTTGTGAAGATTTGAAGAATATGCCTAAGTACAGAAATTTTTTCTGGGATACACTGTCAAACAAATAGACTTAGGAGGAAAATAACTTGATCACCTTGGAAAAAAATTGTATCTCTATAATTACTAACCACAATAAAATTAACGTTGACAATGGTTGTAAAGTGGTGAGGAAAAGAAAAAGAAGGTTAAACCCTCACATGAAACAAGTGGTTAAGAAAGAAGTACTAAAGTTCTTGGATGCGAGTATTATTGACCATATTTCAGATGGTAAATGGATTATTCTAGTATATAATATGAGCATAAGAAAGAAGGCATAATGGTAATGGAAAGTGAAAATGGTGAGATGATCTCCACTCGCGTAGTCATAGGTCAGAGGGTTTGGATAGATTATATGAAGCTTAAGACAATAACTAAGAACAATCACTTTATTCTACCAATTACGGATCAAATGATTGAAAAGGTGGCTGGATGTATAATCTATTGTTTCCTTGATGAATATGTTGGATACAATCATGTTTTATCTATTTAAATCCTAAAAGAAGAGTCTTTATGGAACATTTGGTTATAGATGGATTCTGTTTGGGATTTTTTATGCACTAGCAACTTTTCAAAGGTACATGATGTTTATATTTGTAAATATTATTAAGGACATTATGTAAATCTTTTTGGATGTTTTTTTAGTCTTTAAAGACTCGTTTGATCATTGCTTAATTTTTTAGTATGAAGATTTTTACGACATATAGAATTTTATCACCAATTTATCAAGGACTTCTCTTTGATTACTAGACCTCTACCTAATTTATTTATTAAGGATGTGTCATCTAATTTTAATAATAATTGTTTACTTGTTTTTAATAGATTAAAGGAGGCACTCATTACAATAACCATATTGACATTGTCGGATTGGTCTTTACAATTCAATGCTATATGTGATGCTAATGATCAAGTGGTAGGATGTGTTCTAGGGTAGCGGAAGGAAAAAAGGTTGTATGTTATCTACTATTAAAGTAAGACATTATCGAGGGTCCAACTAAATTACACCACTACTAAAAAAGAGTTCTTAGTAGTTGTACTTATGTGTGAAAAATTTTGGAACGATATTTTAGGTCTAAAGTGATCATCTATATAGACCATGTAGCGTTGAGATATCTGCTTGTCAAGGAAGATGCAAAACTGAGACTTATCTATTGGTTACTACTTTTTCAAGAAGTTTCCGTTGAAATTAGGGAGGAGAAGGGAGCGAAAAATTGGTTGCAGATCACCTATCACATCTTGAAAGAGGGGAGGTACAATAGGGTGAAGAAATCAATGAACAATTCCCTGATGATATCCTTAATGATGATATATTGGTTCCTAGTATGCTGATATAGCAAATTAAGTTGCACGTGGTATCCTTCCCCTCGATTTTTCTTATCAACAAAGAAAAGTTTTTGTATTAATGAACATACTATTTATGGGATGAACTAATATTATATAAATCTTGCATAGATGGGCTAATTAGGATATGTGTTTTGGAGGAGCAGTGACAGTTGTAGGTTGCATAATGTTTTAGTAGGCATTTTAGTTTATTTATAGTTGTTAATTAATTGATTCATGCATGTTTAGTTTTAGAATTGTGTTAGTTGGATAGATATTTGTGTTTTGGGTGTTATGTGAGTTAGAGCATGCTATTAAGCCTTAATTTTATGTTTTTGTTAGTGTTTTAGATTAGATATCGAAGAATAAACAAGATTTGGAGTAAGCCTGACGGAGGACTCATGGCCAAGATCGTGGCCTGCGTGATGACAGACACGAACTGGCCTAACAAACTTAATTTTTCATGGGCTATTTTCAACCTTTGGACCTAGGTAAAAATTGTTTTTTATCCCAATTATTAAAGAAATATACAAGACAAGAGAAATGACCTAGAAAGAGAGGGCCTCCATTTGCCACTTTGGGAAAAAGCTAAGGAAGAGGAAGAAGGAAGGGGGACAAGGTGGAGGTTCTGCTGCTACTTCAACCTCTAGTCCTCCCATGTTATCTTTTTTGTTGTACATCTTTTATTTTGTTTATTTGATGTATGAAATGAATGATGATGGTGAACCTTAGTTTAAGGATATTCTAACTTCTTTTAGGTATTTATAATTGATTTAATATTAATCTAGTTTCTTTTGTTGTTAATGATGATGGATGTTGTTATTATTTGTTGTAATTGCATGCTTTGAATAAATCAAGAGAGAAAGCTGAATACAAAATGATTAGGTTAGTTAATGAGAGTTAAACTATCTAACATACTATGCAAATAATCATATCGGTTATTATATAGAGGTAGATCTCGTGTAAGGACATGGTCGTTTATTGGAACGCTTAAGAACTAATTAGGTCGTGAGCTATTTTGTTCATCAAGAAATTACATGCTCGGTAGCTCAACTTAATTAGGGTTTTGATTTAGGGCTTAGTGATTACAACTCGAGAGAGACTAATCCACCTATTGAAAGTCTAGGACTGACACCGCATTAACACAAAAGTGACTAAATTAGTATTGATGATAGGAGAAATTCCCTTTCTTATAATTTGTTAATCTTCCTTGTTTGAATTTCAATCGTCAATTAGTGGTGCTCAAATTCGATTTCTTGCATTAATTTAGAATTCTCATTTTAGTCACTCCATATTCGATTGTTTAATTTTCTGTTTAGTTTTTATTTTCATTTGAATTACACTTTTAGGCCTTAAACAAATTAGGATTCAATTAGTTCACTAATTCCTCGTGGGATCAACACCTCATATACTATGCTACGACCCATGCACTTACGAAATATTAATTTATAAGATTAGAACTTTCCAAACAAGTTTTTGGCACCATTTCCAGGGAACTAGTAGGATTAATTGAATTGTTTTAGTTTGAGAAATTTTCACCTCTTTGTATCTGTGCAATTTCATGAACATAAGAGTCACTTGGAGTTCAAGCAGGATCACCGAATCTCTAACAAGTGACATCACTCAATTGGATGGAGCAATCTAAAGATCCTGATGCTAATAAGAAGAATTAAAGAAACGAATGCAAAAGAATACAATCAAAGAGACTAGCAACAAACTTTGATGGATTTAATGAGAACAAGATTTAATGTTGCAAACTAATGCATCACTCAACCACCGGTGCAAGCAGCCTCATTCGAGATTAAGCCTACTTTGTTGAACATGTTGCAAACCAATGTACAATTTTATGTGTTAACTAATGACGATCGTAACGCGCATTTAGTGAATTTTCTAGAAATATGTGATACTTTCCAATATCAAGGGATGCCAAAGGATTCCATTAGGATGAGGCTCTTGACCTTCACATTACAAGATCGAGCTAAGATATGGTATCATTCTTTAAAACCTACAAACATCACAACTTGGGAGTAATTTTTGGATAAGTACTTCCCCTCTACAAAGACGACAAGGTTAACAAAGGAAAATGTAAATTTCCAACAAAACTCCGAGGAGCCACTATACGAAGCGTAGGAGCATGACAAGGACCTGCGAAGGAGATGTCCTTATCATAATCCACCAAAGGAATTTCTTTTTCAAACATTCTATCATAGAGGATCTCTTATGTGTAAGACAGTTAAGGAAGGGGAGGAATTGTTAGAAGAGATGGCAAGTAATAGTTATTTTTGATTGTTAGATAAGAGTAGACAATAGTAAACTTTCCTAGATAATAAAGGAGCTATTGTTGTCGATTCAATAACAACAATGAATACTGAGGAATTTTAACAAAGAAGCAGACTTAGGAACTTATGCCCAAGTATTCCAAATTCCTAAAGGACATTTTAACAAAGAAGTAGACTTAGGAAGAGAATCAAATGGTAGCACTAAACGAAAGTTATAGCTCTATTATCACCAGTCACATGCCTTCTAAGCTGAAGGGTCTTGGAAGCTTCATAAAACCCTGTGTGGTTGGTGAGTTAGAATTGCAAAATGCTTAGGTGAATTAGGTGCAAGTATAAACCTTATGCCTTTGTCAACCATTAGAAAATTGGAGCTCAATAATGTGAAGCCAAATTCAATGCTTATTTAATTTGCGAATTGATCGATAAAGAAATTGTTTGTCATGGTGGAATATGTTATGGTAAAGGCGGACAAGTTCATTGTTCTTGTAGATTTCATCATATTAGATTTCAAAGAGGATAAGAATTGTCCATTAATTCTTGGAATACCCTTCATAAATAATGGAAAAGCACTGATAGATGTTTGTGAAGGAAAAGTGCTCCTTTGGATTGGTGATGAGCGTGTGGAGTTCATTATGAACAAAGACATGAAAATTTTGAAAAAATACAGCTCTTGCATGAAAATAATCATAATGGATAAGTATATCAAAGAACAAGAGAAGGGCGACATTAAAGAAGTAAGATAAGACGAACAAGTTGTAGGAAAATCCCGGGAGGAACATCACATGTTCCAGCAGCGGAAAAACAAAAATTTTGTTACCGGGACTTTCCCGAAACCCAGGATCCAGGTGTCGGTATGAAAACTCAAACCTGAATAGCCAATAGAGACTATCTCTAAAGGTATCCACGCAGAGATCAGAAAACCTAACCGGGACAAACCCTTTTGCCCCGGGAATAGCTAGAACAGAATAAAGCCTGCTAAAGCTTACCTCTGTCCTCTGGAGAGCTTGAATCAGATGTTAAATCCTTGGAGTAGAGAGAAATCGATGAAGCTTGGAGAAGAATAAATGAAAATCAACTTTCAATTTTTCTTAACACTTAAGAAAAACCTCTCCTTTGAAACCCTTAAGGTTCATCAACGGCAACACCCATGAACTTAGCCTTTTATGTTGACTTTTTTACATTTTAAAATCCATCCATAATCCATTAATCCATTAAATGATTAAAATAATCAAAGTTTGTTTTTTCAAACTTTGATTCTCTCCTCCTCATTCCACTCACATGGGCTTATATATATAATATTAATTAATTAATTACTTAATTAATTAACACATATATATAATTACTAAAAGGTCCAGTCATACTGGGGTCAGTCCTACCGGCCTGCCGTGCCCCGATGCTGAAACAGCTCCGGAAACCTTTCTTAGCAATATTGATGTCACGATCTCATCGGGACATATCCCGATCCCATCGGGATCCATTTAATCC
>JAOQMR010000008.1:25336639-25361788 GCA_027563865.1 Erythroxylum pelleterianum | reverse complement strand
ACTTCATTAATTTGATTAAAGATCAAATCAATTCATAAACAATGTTCATGAACATCAAATTAATGAAATATGCCTTTCTTTATTTATTCATAAAGTCTGCACACGACTATGAATAAAACGCACTAAAGGGGATTGCCTTTAGGGCACAAATAAATAGTACCGTCCATGAACAAGTCGACTTATCCAGAGAACAAGTCGACTTGTCGGTACTGGATGCGTGTAAGTCGACTTATCCATTGTACAAGTCGACTTGTACACGACTTACACTTACATATGTGGGTTAGAGCATGCTATTGAGCTTTAATTTTTTATGTTTAAGGTGTGCTGATGTGCTTGTTAGTGTTTAAGATCAGATATCGAAGAACGCGGCAAATTTGGAAAAAAAAAACTTGGCGGAAGACCCTGGGATATGTGATAGAAGTTGATTTTAGGTCATGATCGTGGCTTGCACGAAGACATGCAAGCACCGATCTCCTGAACTTAATTTTTCACAGGTTATTTTAAGCCTTTGGACCCAGGTAAAACCTAGTTTTTGCCCCAATTATTAAGGGAATATACAAGATAAGAGGAAATGACCTAGAAAGAGAGGGCCTCCATTTGCCACTCTGGCAAAAAGCTAAGGAAGAGGAAGAAGGAAGGGAGAGAAGGTGGAGCTTCTATTGCTGTTTCAACCTCCAGTCCTCCCATGTTATCTTTTCTTTTGTTGATCTTTTATTTCGTTTATTTGATGTATGACATGGAATTGATAATGATGAACCTTAGTTTAAGGATGTTTTAACTTCTTTTATGGATTTATAGTTTATTTAATATTAATCTAATTGCTTTTGTTGTTAACGATGTTGGATGTTGTGATTATTTGTTATAATTGCATGTTTAGAAAATAAATCAAGAGAGCGAACCGAATGTAAAATGATTAGGTTGGTTAATGACAGTTAAACTATCTAATTGACCATGCAAAAAATCAAATCGGTAATTATACGGAGATAGATCTTTTGTAAGGACCTGGTTGTTTATTGGAATGCTTAAGAACTAATTAGGTTATTGATTGTTTAATTAATCAAGAGATTACATGTTAAGTAACTCAAGTTAATTAGGGTTTATGATTTGGGGCTTAGTGATTACAACTCGAGAGAGACTAATCCACCCATTGAAAGTCTAGGACTAACACCACATGAATGCAAAAGTGACTAAGTTACCATTAATGATAGGATAAATCCCCATCCTCATAATTTGTTAATCTTCCTTGTTTGAATTTCAATTGTTAATTGGTGGTTCTCAAATTTGATTTCTTGCATTAATTTTTAATTCTTATTTCAATTACTTCATATTCGATTGTTTACTTTTTTATAATTTTAATTTTCATTTAAATTACACTTTTAAGCCTTAGGCAAATTAGGATTCAGTTAATTCACTAATTCCTCGTGGGATCAACAACTCATATACTGCACTACGACTAGTACGCTTGTAGAATATTAAGGGTTTTATAATATTAAAACTTTCTCAACAAGGAGATGTTAGAAATACTAAAAATAGCAACAAACAATAAAATCCTTGCTGAAATGCAAGGTCTGAGAGGTCTATTAATGCGTAGCCTTACCCCTAACTACTAAAGAGGCCATTTGTAAATTAGAAATACTAACAAATTATCAAAATTCTACTTATGGAAGGCATTATGGAGAAGAAAAGATGGTAGCTCAAGTATTGGAATGCAAATTCTATTAGCTAAATTTATTCAAGGATGTTCACGAGTATGTGATGCAATGTGATACATGTCAAAGAGCAAGGAACATTTTGAAGAGAAACTGCATGCCCCTTTTTAACATCTTTGAGATGGAAGTATTTCATGTATGGGGATTGGATTTCATGTGATCTGTCCCATCTTACATAGGGAACACATATATATTGGTGGGAATGGATTTTGTCTCAAGATGGAAAAAATTAATGGGAACTCTAACTAATGTTGGGAAAGTAGTGCAAAAGTTTATAAAATGAGATTTAGTGTATTTAGAGTGGTGAGAGCAATCATAATGAAGAGCCCATTTCTATAATAAATCATTTTAAGCTCTTCTTAATAGATATAGAGTTTACCATCAAGTGGCCACGTCAAATCATCCGCAAATAGGTGGCCAAGTGGAGGTTATTGACCATTATCTAAAGAAAATCTTAGAGAAGACTTTACTAGTTCGAGGAAGGATTCGACATTAAAGCTTAAATAGGTTTTATGGCCACATTGAACCTCCTTTTAGATAACAATTGGTAAAATATGCTTCTAAATTATATATAGGAAGGTTTTTCACTTGCAAGTAGAGTTGGAGTATAGGGAATATTGGGAAATTAAGGCCTTAAATTTTGATTAAAATATAAATGGTAAGAAAAGACTCTTACAACTAAATAAGTTAAAGGAGTTAAATTTTAATGCTTATGAGAATTTTAATTTTTATAAGGAGAAAGTTAAAAGATGGTATAATTCCAATAGAAGAAAAGAAAATTTAAAATTTGAGATGTGGTTTTGTTATTTCACTCAATATTGAAATTGTTTTCAGAAAAGCTCAAGTCATATTCAAGTGGTCCTTTCAAGGTGACCCAAATATTCAAACATGGAGCTTTAGAATTGTAGAATGATAAAAAAGGAAACATTCAAGGTTAATGGTCATTGATGCAAACTATATTTCTGAGGAGGATATTCATATGAAAGGGAAGTAGTGTCTTTCCTTTATTTTGTTTGAAAATGTTTGAACTGAAATGATCAAGATAGTGAACCTAAAATTAACATGTTATGTTTTAGTTACATTTTTTGTAATTTCTTGTGTATTTTGTGCAATTTTTATAATTTTTGAGTGACTTTGATTGATGAATGTTTATGGCTTGAAGTGTGTCAAATGGTTAGTGAAAATATCAATATGCATAATCATGCAGATTTGTATGAGAAACCTTCTGTCACAATTATACATGTCATGCATGATCATATAAACGATCATACCAAAGGCCAACACCCCCAACGATGTATGATCTTGCACATACATAATCATGCAACCATCCTTTTAACGGTTAAAAAACCCTATCCTATTTATTTCCTTCTTCTTTCTTCATCCCCTCATATTTTCTTCTCTAATTGACATCCCAATCTTTCTTTACTTGATTTCACTCAATTTTCATATGGATTTCACCCTTTCCTTCCTTTTTTTCATTGTAAGACTATTTACCTACAAATTTAGGGATTTTTATACTAGAAGACATCCTTTTCCTAAGTTTGATAACAAATTTTTCTGCAAATTTCTTTTGTTTTTTTAGGTTTTTTGTTGGTTATTTTGTAGATTTTCATAAAGAATATGGCACTAAAAGTTAAGCAACTCACGCAAAGATCCAATCTTAAAGCAAAGACGATGGTATTCAAAAGTGGTGCACATGATTTGAAGACATATTTTGGAGCCTTATTCCCAATCTTCTCACAAATAGAAGATAAGAAGTTCTAAACTCCCCATTCTAAAACTATAGATGCATCTCGATATTTTGATTTCAAAATTTTTGAAGATTTAAGGTTAAAAGAAAAGGTTGAATTGTTGAGTGCTACAATTAATTGGAAAATTATCATTCATTGTGATTATATGCTATATGAAGATTTGACCCTAGAATTCTACACTACATTAAGTTATGAGTCTAAGAAGCTAGAAAATTTTTGGTTATATTAAGAGGGAACCCATGTAACTTACATTATTTTATTATGGATTAAATATTTGGATTCTTTAAAACTAAGATTGTAGAATCATGTAACGATTTTCATATCAACACTTATTGGAAGAAATTGATAGGATTAGATTGTTTGACCGTCAAAATATAACCAACAATGCCATTAAAAGACCAAAACATTTGTTACTGTTAGAGAAATGCCCTAAAGGCAATCACGCTTAACACTTATTGTACAAATCAAAATATGATTAATAAAGACATTTTTCATTATTTCGATGTTCATACATTTATGGTTTTGATGTTGATCTTAAATTGATTTAATGAAGTTCTTAATACAAAATATAGCATGGAGGAAATCATGATGAGATCATGATAATGAGGTTCCTATCATATTTAATTATGCTAGTATCTAAACTTTCCTTAGTCATAGGATTAATGGGATGGGATATCATTAATCTAGATAGACTAGCACATGTTATACTCCTTGATTGGATCAAGCAGTAGATCTCATAAGCTGTGGACATGAGTTGTTTAGGGTTAATATATGGATGCTTACTAAGGGTAGTAAGTACATTAGATTGACCAACTATGAGACAATCATATGGATATTCTATTTTAGTGTCAATGATAGTTTCGTCATAGCAATGGTGTAAGTATCCTTTGACTTGAGGTGCTCAAAGATATCTCGAATACTGATCTTGTGCTTTGACTCCATTCATCGATGCTTTTAGCTGTTACTCATAGGGTGATGATTGGGTACATCTTGAGGTATTCGAAGGTAATTGAGTAGTCAATAAAGGATGCACCACTCCTGATAGAAGGAGATGATACCTATGGCCTCTTGTCGGGATCATTACTTGAGAGTCTCTGGCCAGAGCAGATATGTGTCATGAAGAGAGTATTCAATGATACATAGAGTAATAAGATCCTCAGGACAAGGTCTAATATCACTTGGGCTAGATGTGACATAGTCAGTCTAGTGGGAGTTGACACTTTGACAATACTCTAAACCAAGTGGGGTATAGATGGTGAAAGGAAGAATTACATGGCAACATTGCATATGGATGGGTTCGTATGTTGGAGTTATGTAAATATAGTTCCCTGAAAAGCAAGTGTATTTAGATATAACCTAATCTTCTTCCAGTTACTTTTGTAATGAAAGTATTTATTACTAATAAAACAAAAGAGTTTGGTTTTATTTGTATGAGCATTATATAACTAGTCATAAGGAACCAAGATGTTTTTGTAAGTAATATACATATACATGGAGATGTATGGGAAACATGTATATTATTATAATCAAAATTAGTTGATTCACAGTTGAATAATCAAGTTGGTTGCTTGATTATAGTTTAAACTGTAGTGTTGCAATTTATCTCCGTGTGAGTAAAGGAGTTTACTTCAAGGGAATGATGAGTTTCATATCATGATAGTAGTTGATTATCGATAATAGCTCTATTAAATGAATCTGGAATCACGTATGTTTTTAAATATCAAAGTAGTTCTTTTCTTTAATCTTAAAACATACACTTTAACATTCTTTTATTGCGAACCACAATCTTGATGAGTGGTGAACTCATATGTGTTTTATTATGATTATTGATATGATAAGAATGAACCTTTATAGAGTATCAATCTAGTGTATGCATGGTGGAATTATCAATTGAAACATGTATTAGGGAACATTGACTCAAATAAAGAGTTTATAGTGATATCATCACTTCTAGATATTTTGCAGAGATTGGTGATTAAATTTGCGCCAGCAGTTTGATGGACTAGCTACCCATCAAGTCTTAACACCAATATGAGATCTTGTGTGTTAATCACCATATAGAGTGAAGCGGGAGATCTAAAAGGAAAAACCAATTAACGGCAAAATGGTAATTTTACCCTTTATTGTGCAGATGGCTATAATATGGTTTATAATAGAGTTTGCAATTGGACATCTTATTTGAAACATGTTTTCTCATAATATTTAGTAATTTAAGAGTTCAACTAATTGTCTTTAGTGGAATGAAATTTGGTTAATAAGGTGGAATTAATTCTAACGAGATTAAATTAATTCTGGGCTTATTAGAGCTTGAATTATATAAGTCCAATTAGATTCCCCAGTTGGCTTCTAGGCAAGGTTATCAAGCAAAGTAAGAAAAATAAATAGAGGTTACCAGAAATAAGAAAGAAAAAAGGATTGAATTAATTTCGCAATAATAATATAAGAATAATTTAATTAAGAGTTAATTAAATTGGGTTTTGTTGGCCCTCGAATTCTTTTCTTATTGAATTAACATGATTTCAATTTATTTTTGAGGTTTTGATTGATTATTTTTTTTGTTTGGAGTTTAATTAGCATGTCAATAATTGGAGGATTTATTGCTTAGATTGATGGAATTAGAAATATTAAATGGAGAAATTAAGATTAAGTTAGCGTATAGTATGGTGTAAGTTAAATTGAAAAAGGAAGAATATAGAAGGGTAAAATGGGAAGATCACTAAAGGTTAAAAGGTATAAGGCTTACATGGAAGGGCATAATGGACATTTGATGATTATTGGGACTGGAAATTAGTAGAAGAAAAATAAAATGAAGAGGGAAAGAAGAGAGTGTCGTGGAAGAGAGGAAGAAAAGAGAGAAAAGCTAGGGTTTTGGGATTTTTGAAGAATTTGAAGCATCAACAAGTAAGTATGAGTTTATTCCATCTTGTTTTGGTTAGATGAAACCCAAATATAGTTTAACATATGTGGGAAATTGTTGATAAATGGTTTATGTAAAGGTTGTATTATGGATTAATGATCAAAGATAGATTTTGATGTATTTATTTTGATATTAGGTTGAAATGAGCTTGGAAATGAAGTGGAAGACATGTTTTAATGTTAAGATAGGTTATATTTGAAAGATGGGAAGTTTATAGGTGATGAATGTTGGAAAAAGGTCTTCAGAATGAGCTTCTGGGAACGTTCGACACGGCGAACTTCTGACCTCACTGCGGCGAACTCTTGATTCCGCCGCGGTGAAATCCAGTTTTCCTGCACAAATATATTTTTTATTTTAGGCATAACATTTGTTGTACATGTCCAAATTGAGTGATTTTTGATTTGGTGTAAACTAGAGACATAAGGCTACAAATTGTAAGAAGGAATCAAGTCCAAATTCTGTTTTTAAGATTCTAAAAGTTTGGATGGATGTTGAGCATAGAATTTTTGTTTCAGCATAAGATATAGTCCAAATTGTTAAAGTATGACTTTCCGATTTCTAAACCACATTAAAAGGAATTTTTGTTATTGTTTAAGGAAAAACAAGAGGAAAGACATCCCTAAGAAAGTTTATAAGAAAGGAATTCAAGGTGGGTACACGTTTATAATCGAGTAATAAGCCACTCATTGTTTTTTTCAAATTAAGGAAGTTTAATGATTTAAATTGCATCATCAATGTTGCCTTTAGTGCTTTTTGAATGAATTGTGAAATTGTTATATGTTTGCTACATGAATTGTGTTCATGATTGATTAAAAGACTTTGAAAAGGGTTTCTCTTTAAACAGGAGACATGTTTATGAAATTATGTTTGCAGAAATGATTTTTGCAAAAAATATAAAGTTTATGAAAAGCAAGTTTTCAAGAAAATGTGTCATTTTGGACAACAAGTTTACAAGATTTTGAACTATATGTGTTATGTGGGTTTGTGGTAGTCCCTCAAGAATTGTCACGTGCATATTGACCCAAGTATAGGCTTCTCCCGCTTGCCCGCTAGTGGCATGGAGCTCCCTTAAGAATTTACTGTTACACAGGACCATTATATGGGAACGTGTAGTGCGTCATGAATTTGGAGATACCCAAACCATTCTGATGTGTTTATGTGCTTATGATCTGTTGACAAGTTTGATGCATACATGATTTATAATTGCTTATGAATTGTTTGAAAATCAAGAATTTTGAGATGATGATATTTACATGTGAAATTACTATAGTTTCGAAAATGTATAACGGCGATGAGTTTTGTAAATAATTTTGCTTGTTTCTTTATTATAAATTTGTTGCCCACGAGCTTTAAGCTCACCCCCTCCCATTTCCGTCCCATCTTTAGGTGAGAAGCAAGAGATCGAGTAGACTAGAGTTACGCTCCAATGTTGCATGCTTTTGTATTTTGAAGTTCGGTTTTTGGGAATTCAATGCTTTAGCCACATTTCAAGCTTTACTGGTTCAAGTGTATTTTATATTTTTGGATTATGAAGCAAATGAGGTATTTGTGGCTTGTAATGCCATTAAAGCTTTGTAAAACTCTTCTTTTGGTTATCAATGAGATAGGGTTGATATTGTTTTTAGCTTCAAGCTTTTGCATTAAATCGTTTTACCATGAGAATAAGATTTTGGAAGATTGCTTAAGTTCATGTTTAACTTTACTTTTGCTTTTAAGTTGTGGGTTCTGCTGAAGAGGCTTTAGCCGCAGCGAGACCATTTGATCGCCGCGGCAAAACTAAAATCGTAGGTTCGTCGCGGCGTAAAATTCCCGAAATATTTCACCGGGACGAAACTAGAGGTCGCCGCGGCGACGCCCGCTTTTGCTTCCGAAAGATCTTTCTTCTAAATTTTCAGCTTCTTAGTCTTTCCTCCAAGCTCAAGTTTCATGATTCCGTGTCCGATGTTGGGCTCCAGAAACGTGGTCCAACAGGTTTTAAGCCTAAGATTAAATGATAGGCTTACTCTAATTAAGTGTTAATTAGAAGCCCAAAGTAAACATTTAATATTGGGTTGGATTTTAGTTTGATTTAATTAATTAGATTAATTAAACTAAAACAAGATTTGTAAAAACAAAAAAGGAGGGTAAAATTCGAAACTACAATGATGTAGTTTTCGGTTTTATAGCTAAAAGGACAGCTGCACATTTAGCTTTGAATTGCTAAATATAAGATGGATTTTTAACATGCTTCATCATCAACAAACGGTTTAATGGTTTCCTCATTAAATGGTTTAATGGTCTTATCATTAAATAGTTTAATGGTTGTCATTTATTGTTGATATGTTTCATGCAGAAAAACATATCAACCTTTTAGCATTCTTTTGATTAAAGAAGGAGTAAGTGCATTTGTTGCTCTCTCTCCCTTCATTGATCTTGCAACCGAAAATGAGAGTATCATTTTTGTTTTTTGTCTTTTCATCTAGCCATATTAAACAAATGTGAATGTCTCATTTACGGCTCTCTCTTTCATTTTTGATTAAGAGAATGAAGTGGTGCAAAAGTGGCCTCTCTTTCTTCCTTTGCCGAAATTGGTAATGAGAAGAGTCTCATTTTAGTTCTTTTAACAACTAAGGAAAGCCTCTTCAATATTTCTTCTCCTTTCCCACCAAAGGATCTTGTTAACCAAGTTGTCCAAGGAGAACAAATGGTAGATTGGATTGGTTGAGGATACAATAGCGAGGAGTCAAAGTTGTAGCAAAGGAGTCGATAAAATTTCGATCTTGATCTTATGCTTTTTATTTTTCTAATACCGTATCATGTATGGATTAAACATGTTGATTTGGTTCATGACATGTTGCTAGATACCGCTCTTCACTTACTTGAATTAAGTATTAATTCAAGTGATCAACATAACCAGGAACTTAATGGGTCACACATATGGTAGATCCGAACGACGAGTAAACCTGTCTTGAATGGTGATTCAAGATATGAGAGAGTGTTTCGAGATTGTATCGTCATGTGATCGTGGTAGAAAACATTGTATGGAGTGGATTAGAAATAGGTGTTGTTGGTTGTGAATTTGGTCATTAACTTCCTAAAACTTCCATTAATGCATGTTATTCATGGTCATTAACTTCCTATAACTTCCATTAAAGCATGCTATTCATGACCATTAACTTCCCATAGCTCTCCATTAGTGATGGTGGTTATGGAAGGCCAAATGTTGCAGAAAATATAGATGATTTTTGTGCATCTTGTGTAAGACACAAGTGAATAAGAAAGGTTCTTTCTTACACACACACACACACACTTTTTCTCTCTAAATCTCATAAGAGCTCTTGTATTTGCTAGCACAAAGAAAGAATTCTAGCCATCTCCTAGTGAGGTTTCATCCTTCTATCTTTGTGTGGACTTTCATTTGAGACTGTCTATGTTGATCATGTGGTTTACGACAACCCAGCGCGGAGATGATTAAAGAACGAAGGAGAATGTCAGAAAGGTATGTAAACATCTTACATTTGATGTTTTTATTTTCTATATCTATATGCATGACTAGATTTGGGTTTTAAGGTTCTGTTCGATTTTTTGTTATGTAGATTTGATATATATTATTTAAGAGATATATGATCAAAACCTTAAAGTAGTATCATATCCATCTTGTGCCTTGTTAGATGTAGAATACATGACATGTGAAAATTGTTTTCATAGTTGTGACAGCTTAGAGTCCTGTAATGTTTTGTTCAAAATTAATTATAGAAAATGTTCACGATTTTCTTTCACCAATCTATTCATAAGATGTATGTGAATGATTCATTATGATTGAAAATATTTTTAATGTGATAGAACTATTTAATTTCGAATTTATAAGAACATGCATGAAATTTATCTTTCTGTTGGGCATGTGATGTCTATTGGCCAAACTGATGAGATTACGCATGATTTTTATGGAATTTGATTCTTGAAAAATTATGTGAACATGTTTTTATGCCTTCGCAAGTTCTTTATAACTATTAAAATATTTTAATAATTTTATCCAACAATTTTCTAGACCTGAACAGTTTTTTAGAAATTATAGGATTTGTTTTGTTTGATGTTTTTGTGTGTTTATATTTCAGTTCCAGAACCTTAAAAATATTTTTATCTAGTACAAATGTGTTAATTTGATGTTTTTTTCATATCTAAATGATTTTTCTAGAAATTTGAATTCCAAAAAATTGTTAGAAGTCATATTTGTCGTTTTTGATGTCTTGTCGGTGTTTTGATGATCATAATAATTTTTTGGTGATTCCTAAATTATTTTGATCATCATGAAACGACCTAGAGATGCTTGGAATGATAATTTGATGTTATGAATTTTTTTTGAAATTATAGAGGTTAATTTTGAATTAATTTTAGTAGAGAAAAAAAATTTAGTAAGACTAGAAAAATTGGCATGTGTGACAAAATTCAAGTTGTTTAATTTTGGACATAAAATAATTATTTTACGGTAAATTAATTATGAATTAATTTCTCAAATTAGGCATTCATGTTAATTAGATTAATATTAATTCCAAATGAAATAACATACAATAGTTATTTTATCCAAGTTAGTAAAAGGAAGATAGTAAATCTAAGTTTTGGCTTGGGCTTAGATACAAGTGTTGGATTGGGTCTTTCATGTTAGGATCCATAAGATGTCATAACCAAAATAATGTGTTTACATATATGGATTAAAGAATGCATGGTTAGGAGAATTTGTGGGCTTGCATGATGGATGGTTATAGGCTTAGGCCCAATTTGATTGAGTAATCTATATCATGCCATGTAGTTATAGTAAGCATATGTACGTGTGTGTGTGTGTGCTATATGTACAAGACCATCTAAGTTAGATGAGACCTTAGTTAAACCCCTCACTTAGAATATTAAAACTAACGCCCTTCTTTAATATCGCAGGAACCAGATTTCTTTTAAAGTTAGAGCTGTTAGCAAACTCAAGCTCACTTTACACGGATATGTTTGAACCATGGAAATAAGATTTCCTGGTTAATGGATCGGTTTTAACTAGAATTGTCGGTTTGTTAGGAAAACTCAAGATTAATGTGGACAGAGGCAAAGTTGAGTAGTGTACATTAGATGTACACGTGTCAAAAGTTGATAGCCCAATGAGTGAGCACACATCAACAATTGATAGCACTAGATTTAATAGTTGCATTGGAGATGCAATTGGTATGATTGATACCTACCGGTTGAACTATAGTGGCTTGTTGAGCAAACCCAAGGTCATTCTTAGGGATATTGGATATCAACTCGAGTCAACACCATAAGTACCAGTATAAATCTAAGATCATTGATGGAAGCCTATAATTTCACTAGATCAAACTTCCTTGATTGGCTCAGGAACTTGAGAATAGTTCTCAAGTCCAAGAAGCTTGGTTATGTCTTGAAAGAACCACTTCCCGATCCCCTTGCTGCTGATGCTTCTGATGATGATCAGAGGGCATATAAGAAGCATATCGATGATAGTGAGATGGATAGTTGTACTATGGTAGCCACTATGTCACCGAAGCTGCAAAAACATCGCGATGCTATGGATGCTCATACTATAGTATATCATCTTAAGGAGCTCTTTGAAGAGCAAGCAAGGTTTCAAAGGTTTGAGACTTCACAATTGCTCTTCCGCTCCAAAATGGCTTAAGTAACATCTCCGGTGTAGTACGCATTGAAGACGAATGCCTACATCGAGCAGTTGGCCTCCTTGGGTTTTGTTTTAGGTCATGAATTAAGTATTGACTTAATTCTGATGGGTTTAACCAATAGTTGCTCACAATTTATGCTTAACTATCGGACGAACAATTCCCGAGCTGGTCAATATGCTCAAGGTAATTGAGTCATCTGCCCTTAAAGACAAGGTTGTGATGTTGGTAGACTCTTATGTTTCAAAGAAAAAGAGCTAAAAGAAGAAGAAGTCCGCAGGGCCTAAGGGATGTGTCAAGAAACCAAATAAGACTGCCTCGAAGGGAACTTACTTCCACTGTGGAAAGGATGGCCATTGGAAGCAAAACTATAAGGCCTATTTGGAGTCCTTAAAGCAGAAGAAGGCATCTGATGACTTTTAGACCTAATACATATAGATGTATATGGTCTGATGTCCATACATGCCAAAGGTGATTTCATATACTTCATTATCTTTATCGATGACGATTCTCGATATAGGTGTGTGTATCTTAATAAATACAAGTCTGAAGTCTTTGAAAGGTTCAAAGAATTCATAAATGAAGTTGAGAAACAACTTGAGAGAAGTATTAAATCAGTTTAATCAGATCGAGGTAGTGAATGCTTAAATCAAGCTTTTTTGGATTATTTTAGGGTTAATGGAATATTTTCCCAGTGGACTGTACCTTACACTCCACAACACAATGGTGTGGCTGAGAGGAGAAGCCGAACCTTGTTAGACATAGTGAGGTCTATGATGGGTTTAACAAATTTACCAAAATTCTTTTGAGGGTATGCACTCAAAACTTCTATTTGTGTATTAAACAGAGTCCCATCCAAGTCAATTGATGTTACTCTATATAAGATATGGACTAATAAGAAACCCTATCTTTCTCATATGAAAGTTTAGGGTTGTCCTGTTTATATGGAGCAGATTCAGTCAGATAGCTTGAAGCTAAATCTAACAAGTTTCTATTTGTAGGACATCCTAAGGAAACTATAAGATATCGGTTCTACCATGTTTCGGAAAAAGGTGTTTGTTTCAAAACATGTTGTCTTTTTAGAGAAAAAGTTTCTTCTAAGACAAGACAATGAGAGAAAAATTGAACTTGTGGAAGTTCAAGATTGTCAAACAGATGCAGATCAACTACCTCGACCTAAGTTTATTTTTCATGAAGATGAAACAATAGTTCAATCTTTTAACATATAAGAAGTTCGTAAGTTAGGTAGGATATATCATGCTCACGAGAGATACATATTTCTCATAAGTGAACATAATGACATATTGCTCGTAGATGATCATGAGCCTACTACCTATAAAGAGGTTCTAAAGAGTTCAGAATCTGACAAATGGCTTCAAGCTATGAAATCCAAAATGGATCCTATGTATGAAAACCAAGTATGGCCTTTGGTTGACACACTTAAAAAGATAAAACCCATACGGTGCAATTAGGTTTTCAAGAAGAAAACTGACATAGAGGGCAATGTAGTTACCCATAAAGCTAGGCTTGTAGCTAAAGGTTATCGTCAAAAGAAAGGTGTTGACTATGACGAAATGTTTAGCCTAGTAGCTATGCTTAAATCCATTAGGATATTCCTAGCCGTTGTCGCTTATTATGATTATAAGAAATGGCAAATGGATTTGAAGATGGCATTCCTTAATGGAAATCTAACCGAAGATGTGTATATGACACAACCTGGTGGTTTCCTTTCCATGAATGAAGAAAAGGTATGCAAGCTTCAAAAATCCATTTATGGATTGAAGTAAGCATCTAAGAGTTGGAATATCCAATTTGATGAGACAATTAAAGAGTTTGGTTTCTCACAAAATCCAAATGAGCTATGTGTATAAGAAGGTTAGTGGAAGTTCAATCTTGTTCCTTGTACTATATGTAGATGACATGTTACCAATAGGAAATGATGTTAAGCTTTGTAATCAGGCAAAATTTGGTTAGCTAAAAACTTCTCTATAAAAGACCTTAGAGAAACAACTTATATTTTGGGGATAAGGATCTATAGAGATAAATCTAAGAGGTTGGTTGGTCTTTCTCAGTCTACATACATAGATAAGATGTTAAAGTGGTTTAGTCATGGAGCAGTCCAATAGAGGTTATCTTCCTATGGTACATAAGGTTACACGCTATAAGTCTAAGTGTCTAAAGACACAAGTTGAGAGGGCTTGCATGAGTTTAATTCCTTATGCTTCGGCTAAAGGATCAATCATGTATGCTGTGTTATGTATTGGACCTGATGTATCATATGCTCTAAGTGTTACAAGCAGATACCAGTCAGACCCTGGTGAGGGTCATTGGGTGGATGTCAAGAATATCCTTAAGTACTTGCGAATAACTAAGGATGTATTCTTTGTATATGGAGAAGGTGATGTTATGGTAAGCGGGTATACTGATGCTAGTTTCCCATCCAATAAGCATAAATGTAAATCACAGTCCAGATAAGTATTCACACTGAAGGGTGGTGCAATCAGTTGGCAAGGTTCCAAACAAGAGACATGCAGATTCGGTAACAGAGGCAGAGTACATTGTAGCTTTAGAAGCGACAAAGTAGACAGTTTAGACTAAGAAGTTCAGTATGGAATATGGTGTGGTTATAAGCATCGCTGACCCAGTGCAATTGTATTGTGACAAAAACGGGGCTATAAGACAGACGAACGAACCAAGGTCTCATCAGAAGTCTAAACATGTACTCAGGCACTACCATTTGGTTAGAGAAATCATTGGTAGAAATGATGTGAATATAGAGAGAGTTCCCATCGATCAGAATATAGTTGATCTGTTGAATAAGCCTATTTTCAAAAAGATTTTTCTGTCATATGTACATGCTTATGGTATTAGATATCAAGGAGAATGACTTTAGTTTAACTTGGAGTTTGTTAGAGAAGTGCTCTAAAGGCAATCAGCTTTAGCACTTATTGTACATATCATTTTATGATTAATAAAGGCATTTTAAATTATTTTTATGTTCACACATTTATGAATTTGATGTTGTTCTTAAATTGATTTAATGAAGTCTTTGATATAAAACATAACATGGACGAAATCATGATGAGATCATGATAATGAGATTCCTATCATGTGTAATTATGTTAGTATCGAAACTTTTAATAGTCAAAGGATTAATGAGATGGGATATCATTAATCCAGATAGGCTAACACATGTTATACTTCTCGATTGGATCAAGCAGTAGATCTTATAAGTTGTAGACATACGTTATTTAAAGTTAATATGTGGATGCTGACTAAAGGTAGTAACTACATTAGATTGACCTACTATGAGACAATCATATAGATATCCTATTCCAGTGTCAATGATAGTCTCATCATAGCAATAGGGTGAGTATCCTTTGACTTGAGGTACTCAAGGATATCGGATACTGATCTTATGCTTTCACTCCATTCATCGGTGCCTTTTAGGGGTTACTCATTAGGTGGTGATTAGGTATAGCTTGAGGTATTAAGAGGTAACTGAGTAGCTAGTAAAGGATTCACCACTCCTAATAGAAGGAGACGATACCTACGGCCTCTTGTCGGGGTCTTTACTTGGGAGTCTTTAGCCAGAGCAGATATATGTCACAAAGAGAATCTTTAAGGATACATAGAGTAATGAGATGCTTAGGACAAGATCTAATATCGTTTGGACTAGATGTGACATAGACAGTCTTGTAGGAGTTGAAACGTTGATCATACTCTGAACCAAATGGGGTATGGATGATGAAATGATGAATTGCATGGCAAAATTGAGTATGGAAGAGTTCGTAGTCAAACCACTAACTTTTTGATCAAATATGGGTCATGATGTATTGTTAGATATCGCTCTTGACGTACTTGAATTAAGTGTTAATTCAAGTGGCCAATATACCTGGGAGCCAAATGGGTCATACACATAGGATATCCGAAGGATGAGTAAAATGGTCTTGATTGGTGATTTAAGATATTAGAGAGTATTTCGGGATTGTATCGCGATGTGATCATAGTAGAAAATGTTGCATGGAATGGATTAGAAACAAGTGTTGTTAGTTGTCAATTTGGTCATTAACTTCCCAAAACTCCCATTAATGCATGTTATTCATGGTCATTAACTTCCTATAACTTCCATTAATGCATGTTATTCATGACCATTAACTTCCCATAACTCTCCA
The DNA here is from genome assembly GCA_027563865.1 of Erythroxylum pelleterianum. Lineage (NCBI taxonomy): Eukaryota > Viridiplantae > Streptophyta > Magnoliopsida > Malpighiales > Erythroxylaceae > Erythroxylum > Erythroxylum pelleterianum. The sequence continues at coordinate 25,345,585 of JAOQMR010000008.1, read as the reverse complement.
TTAGTAATGGGAGTTTTGGAAGGCCAATTGGTGCAGAAAAAAAAAAGACAATTTTTGTGCATATTCTATAAGACACAAGTGAAAAAGAAAGGTTCTTTCTTGCACACACACACTCTTTTTCTCTCTAACTCTCACAAGAGTTCTTGCCTTTGCTAGCACAAAGAAAGAATTCTAGGCATCTTCTAGTGAGGTTTCATCCTTCCTTCTTCATGTGGACTTTCATTAGAGATGATCTACATTGATCGTTGGGGTTTACGACAACCCAACATAGATAAGATTAAAGAACAAAAGATATCGTCAAAAAGGTATGTAAACTTCTTACATTTCTTGTCATTGGTTTCTATATCTATATGCATGATTAGATCTAGTTTTTGAGATTTTGTTTTATTTTCCACTACGTATATTTGATATATATTATGTATGAGATGCATGATCGGAACTTTACAGTTATTACATACATTCTTGTGTCACAATTTTTTTTTGAAGAATCAAAGTAACAAATGTGCTAAAAAGGATTTATTGTTACTTTGATATATGGAGAACAAAATCAAGGTCTACACATCCATATACGTCTTTTAAACTATTGTGACTTCCATTAAGAATAAGAGTAGACATTAAGGCATGATATTTTTAGTAACTGCTTTGGCTCAGTACTATGATGTTGTTGCTAATGGACTAACTACTTTCTTAAAATATTTAATAATGCACAATTGAGGAGGGTTGAAATGTTAGATTCCTATGGTATGGAACTATAAGATATAAGGTTTAAATTTATAATTAAGAACAGGATAGGACATTTGGGCTCTAATTTAGAATCACCACAATAACATCAAGAGGTAACATTAAGTAAAGAATCTGACGAAGAATAAGGCTAGGAGACGGTGCTCAATAAATTGGAGAAAAATAATAAGTGATAAAGGGTATAATGGATGCCATAGAGGCACGATTCAAAACAGTAGTGTGCCAACAACACTACTGAATAAAGAAACTATTAAAGTATTTTGCAGTGTAAGGTGTCCAAGTCCCTTCTCTGATGCCATCACCACCATAATCCCCGTAAGTATTCTTGCGCTTATTTTCTATTTCTCTTATTTTTGTTGTTCAATTAGTTTTGTATTTTGATTGTGCTTTACTAATGTATTATGTCCACATTAAGTAGACTGTATTGTTTAAGTGTGGGGACATAAATGTTTTTGCATTTTCATTTGTATGTGACTTTGAATTTGCATTTGCCTTGCATGTATTTTTTTTCTTATGTTAGAATTGTGTAATTTTTTTGCATGATGTTTGCATCAATGGCATGAAATTGAAAGGAATTAGCTTAACTATGTACATGATCGCTTAAATTATGAAGAAAAATTAGCTTGTGAAGTTTATGTTTTAAGTTTCTATGAAGTGAATATGCATGCTAATTAGAATAATCTACCTATTCTTTCATTTTGTGACATTTGATCGGATGCACTTACATTTAAATTTGTAGTCATCATTACTAGCCATTCATAGGAGTGATTGATTACGAAGAAATGATGCAATTTTAAAAATATATTAAATAAATTTTCAATTCCTTTGGACTTTTTTAGAAAACTGTGTTTAAGAATAGGGATGGTAGCTAGTTATAAGTTGTGATCTAGTTGAGCACCTGGGGGCATTCAAGACAAAATATTTTCCTTTGCGTCAAAAGGTTCGAATGACACTCGAACTAAGATTGTAAAAACATAACCTAGTTGAGTAATCGGAGCACATTTATGATAATGTGTTTGCCTTTGTGTCAAAAGACTAGGTGATTGTTAAATAAAATCTAAAAATATGATGTTTTCAATAAAATTGAAAGTATTGATCTTGAAAAATGTCAAGAAATTCCATGAGGGGATACTTAGTTATGTCTTACCTTTTTAATTGGTAAATAAAAATGGGTGCATACTTACAAGTGCTATAGATGTATGAACAAGTTAGTGTGCTAGAACTTTTTGAGCGATTGATGTTTGCGGATAAGTAAATTTCATGAGATATGATGTCATTTTACCATTATTGCATGATTATGTGATTATGTATATGCGTTTTTTTTGTGTTAGTTTTTTTTTGAGGAAAAACAAAGGTTTAAGTAAGGGTAAGTTGATATGTGTAAATTATAGTGTATTTTCTAGGCTTTAGAGCGTGTTTTTAAGTGTTTCTTAGGTGATAATAGAACTTAGATTTATGTTCTTATTAGTGTTTTATGTGTTTTGTTTGATTATTGTTTATTAGGGCAATAATGTGATCCTAATTGTAGCTTTAAAGTATGTTCAACATGTTTAATGATGAGAACGGATAGGAAAATTCAAAAAATTATGAAAGATTTAAGGAACAAGATGGGTCACAATCAAGGATGAGGATAATAGAAATTTGGTGAAGCCTTTGTCACAATCATTCATGCCATACACGACTGTGAAGGAGAAGATGTACAGGAAGCTATGTATGATCATGCGTCATGCACAATTATGCAACAAGCATATTTCCATGTCTTGAAATTTTTATATCTTTGATGATTTGGGGCTATTTTTGTGACAAAAACAAGTGGTTTGAAGGAACTTTAAGAGGATCAAGAGTATAAAGAGGAAAAGAAAAAATTCAAAGAGGTGACTAGAAAAACACAAAAGTAAGAAATCAAAGAGAAAAAAATCCTAAAGAACACAAGCTGAAAATTTTTTTAGCTCAAGACAATAGAAAACGGGACATTTAGAATACAACACTCTACTCTACTCTTTCCTTTTTGTTGAATGTTAATGATGAATCTATTAGTGTATATATTATACATGGATTGCTATACTTACTTTAGGGATTACTCTTAAATTATTTGTTAAACTTTTACATTCTTGATTTAATAGAATATAATTTGTGATGTTTATTATTTTATATTCAATTTGAATTGGGAGATTAGGTAGAATCATCTGTGTTGTGTTACATAGCCAGAGTTGGTACCATAATGGACCTACAACAATAACAACTACAACCATGTGAAATTCTTACTAATAAGCAAGGTTTGGGAGGTTTAGTAGTACAGGGACTTGCCACTAACTAGTAGAAGGCAATTTCTAAAAGACAAACATGAAGAGAGATCTTAATTGTTTATTGATTACCTATATGATTGCTTTAAATCCAATTACATAGTTAGGAAGAGCTTTGATTGATCAAATGGTTACAAATCAATTTCTATATAAAAATTGGGATTACTTGGTTAGATCTTGAGAGGGGGTAATCATAATTATTAGATATCTAAGGTTAAGTAATGTTAAAACAAGAAGGTAAAGAGAAATCAAACATGGATAGAAGTAATTCATAGGTCTTCATCATTAATTAATTAGTTGTTTCACTGTTACTTGTTTCATCATTCAATTATCAATTTTTTTAATTTTTATGTATTTCAACATATTGTTTACCTTAAACAAGGTGTACAAAAATTGTTACGTGTATAATACAATATTTATGGGAACAACACTTTTGATACTATAAGATATGAGTTGTATACTTACGGTAAAGAAAGCTTTTAAAATAAACTTCAAATAATATCCATTTGTGATTGTGCTTTGTTGTTTTCCAAAAACATGTGAAACAAATTTCAGACTTAGTTAACTCACCACATTCATTCTCTATGTCTACTTACTTCCATATAGATTTTGGCATAGCATAATCACTACATTTGGGTAGTTTGTGAATCTAAATTAAGTGGCTTACCAACTGCGCTAGACAAGTAAATAAGCCCCTCCATTGTCATATATTCTATAGGGACATTGTGAAAATTTATCCATTGTCGTATCGATTTGATTTGGTTTCTGTCTAACTCCAACCCTGGTCTCCATTTAAGCAGGAATATAGGCTAACCTACTATATGTCATGGTCCTAATTCTAATATTTCAAGTAATCATTCATCTGTGACAAAATTTAAGAAAGGAGTATTTTTGGTGAGTAACATTCCTTCTAAACCCTTTCTCTTCTCCACAACTTAGGTATTTACTAGAGGAAAAGTTTTTCCTTTATTTGAAAAATAATCTACAAGCTCTAAGGACTAGGTGACTGCTCCTTCTTAGAGTAATTCTACTAGAGGTGTAGGTACTATATCTACTAGTACATCCTAAAAATGTGTAAGCTTACTCTTAGATGAAGAAGCCACTAATGTGTCTCTCTATACTTTTCTGGAGTAGTTAATTTTAGTGTGGAAGTTTTCGACTTCTCTTTCACTGACTAATTCCTATTTCCATTTAGACTGTTCATTGCATTATGAAGAGTCAAGAAGTCCTCCTCAATCCTAAGTTCCTTTTCCCCTAAGAGTTATACATCTAAATGCTTCTCTAAAGAGCTAGGGGAGTTCAAAAATCCATGTCTGAAGCTCCACAGCTGCACTCCACCAGGGATGCTCCCATCGAGGAGATACTCAAAGTGGAAATAAACCCAAAAACTTATGTGGGAGTATACTAAAAAAGGATAGATGAAGTTTTGTTTAAGGGTAGTTAACTAAATTCCAAAGAGAAAAGTCAAAGGATAAAACTACGAGAGAGAAGATGAGAATGTCAAGTTTGAGTTATGACAGTTTTTATTGAAACTTGCAGGTTTAGAGAGAGAGTTTTGTAAACACCTTAAGATTGTGTATTGTTGGTCTTCAATATTAAAACGAGATACTTGTAGCAATTTTCCCTTACTAATTGAGAAAGAGTATTAGTAAATTTAAATTCTCAAGAGGAGTTTGAAGACTAAATATAAATTAAAGAGGACTAAACCACTAAATCATTGTATAGTCTCTCTTATCCTTATAATCCCTAGATGTTTATTGGTTAAGTTTGCTTATGGATTAATATTTTCATATTATATATTGTCATGTTCATTGATAATCTCATCAAGTTACTTAAACACCCATAATATTTAAAACACTATGTTTGCATAAGTTTAGAAGTGGTTTAATACCATAAAATTTAAATATTAGATTAATTTATAAAAATTTAGATTACTCTAAATTTACCTAATTCATCCCTTTAGTATTTGAACTTATTTGTTGCTTAGGCTTCTTAGTTCCTTATCATATTTTTTCATATATTTTCTTTAATTTCGTATGATAATGGTTCCTTTACATCTTATGTTCTTTGTCTCTTCTACAACATTGGATGTGCTCTGAGTTAGTTGTAGTGTGGTAGCAATAAGTATATAAATATTCCAAGTAGTTTTATGATCAAGAAGGAACTCTTATCATAGTGCCTTTCGTTGTGATGGTAGAAAAATGTTTCAAGAAGATTTTAAGATAAAGCTAAAAATATCTTACTATATTTGGTAAACTTGTTTATTGTATAACATTAGAGAGCAAATCACTGTTGTCCCTAAGGCACCCAAAAGGGGACGAAGCTTGAAAGCTTAAGTAAAAATATTGTAAGTTAGAGTAAAAGATATGAACTTCCCTTGCAATTTCACTAATTTTTAAATTTTCATATTATTGTGAATTACTTAAGAAGTACTTTATAATATTATAAAAGATACAGGAAAAGATACAACCTTCATTATATCTGTATTAATTTTTTTAAAAAAATTATTATTATGAATAACTTAAAAACTACCTTATAGCATTATAAACTCTAAAAAGATTCCTTCTATTATTTTTTATCAGTTTCCTTTAACGGTGTTGTAAACTAAAAAACTTGACATTTTTCACTAGCATTTTATTAATATTTATATATCTAAGGTAAACTAAAGGTATTGAAAACTATGATTTGATGTATTAAACAAAGAAAGTATCATAATTTATAAGGTACGGTAATAATAATTAGACTAGCAATTTTTGCATTTAGAAAGTGTATATAATTACATTCTCTCTTAATAACATTTTGTTTCTTAAAATGTAAAGAAATTAAAAGGTTGTGGAAAATAAAGGGAATGAGGTGAAATCACCTAGGAATTACCTTAGAGAACCCACGAATAATTTGAATAAAATTTAAGAAGGATAATATGTGTGTGTATGTTTCATTAAGTGTTTGAATGCCATAAAAAAATTCATTGAAGGACAAAAAAGAAGCTTTAATGCCTCTTAATAATCAAAGATATCAAAAAATAATTATACTAAAAGAAAACATGCTACAAATTCTAAATAAAATCTTAGGGTCCTAAGTGGGTTCGACCTAAGAGATGACTATAGGCAAGGTCATTTTTTGTCAAGGACTTTTTAACACCAATGAACATGGTATAGGCCAAGCCTATGTTTGAAACCATGGATCCCTCTGTAACTTTGTAAAGTTTAGACACTATTTATGACATATCCCTCTATAACTTTGTGAAGTTTAGACATTATTTATGACGTATTTATAGCTAGGGATCTTTTATAACTTTGTGAAGTTGGATACGATCTAGGATATGCCTATGGTCGAGAAAATGTCTTACAATTGAGTTTTCTAAAAAGTTGCAAATATTCGTAAATTTTCATGTTCTCATCCAATTCTTTAACATTAGCTTGAAATAAGCTAACCAATGCTCATTGTTTAGTTTGGTTTAATTCCTCACTTATGGCAACTTCTCTCATAATAACATTAAATGTATCAAGCCTTTTCTTTCTAATTTGTATAATTAGTTTATTTGGAAAATTCAAAAAAATCATAAGTAAATTGATTCCTATTGTAATAGCTAATGCATCGAACTAACATATTTGACTAATGAAGATTATATCAAATCTTAGAAAGAAATATGTTGAATATAATCTTATTTGAATTAAGAATAAGTTTGTTATCGTAATTTCTTATGATCTCATATAATCTAGTAAAATAAGTAGATTATGTCATTCTATGAGAAAAGTTTAGAAAGAAGGTAAAATAAAATTGTAACATTTCTCTTTTAAAAAAAACTAATAGATGTAATGGCTAAGAATTTTCTAGAATATAAATTTTATTAAATGCAAGCTTAGTATTATGGAAATCCTATAAAATAATTTTAGAATAATGTTTTCAATAAAACGTCAAAATGAATCATCCATTTCATTATTCATTATCATTTTAATATAAGTTTGTGAAATTTTCTCAAATCAATAATTAGAAACTTTAAATTAGAGATAACAACTAATATATGCTCCATTCACTTTAATAGTCAAGTTTTTTTGGTTAAATCAAATTATAAAAATATTAATTACAACCAATAATTAAAGAAGAAGTAAAAACAAGTTGTAATTATTTTTGGATATAAATTACAAATAAGAACCAAAGTAGATGTAAGCAAAGAAATAACTGCAAATTGAAGTTAAAATAAATTAGTCTAACTTCAAGACTAATTTATTACTTTTTTGTTAAAGGGTTAGATGTACTAATGAATATGATTAAGGGCAAGTTTACTTTTTTTTTCTATATTTATAATAATAACATATTTTATTACTTTAACAAAAAAATAAATATCTAAAACTTTGTAGTTCAATTAGTTTTTTGTGTAAATACATAAAATTACAATAAAAATTTAATTTTAGACCTTATATTGTCTTTTTTGTTCTCTATTTTCTACCGTACAATTGCTTTTCTCCTCTTATAATTTAAAATGTTTCTTCTATTTGTGTCAACTTTAACTCCATGCAAAATTTGAGAAAATAAGACACCATGTTACACTATTATTGAAATTTAGACAATTTGAAGACATAAAACAACACTGCCATATACCATTAGCACCTTTGGTCTATGATAGAATTTGTCATCTTGTCTTATAAATAAAGCCTTACTACTATTGGATAAGAGAAGGAATAATGATTCCAAGTATTTTTTGGAATAAATACGCTAGAATTTTCTAACAAGGGTTATAATTAATTAGCCTTTTATTTTAAAATTAGGCTAAATAAAGACTTGTACGCCTTTGGTTATATTTGTGATCTTTTTATAGGAATAGTTTTCTTAGTAAATTTATTAGATATTATATGATTATTGTGAAGGATTATCAAGGAACCTTTATGATAGGACCTAAACCTTAACAAATTAGTCTAAGTACCTCTTTTCATCTCACAACCTATATATAAGTGAATTATCAAAGGATTGATCTAGATCATCTATAAGTTGACTTAAATTAATGGAAAAAGCAAGAGAAGAATGTAGGCCATATCTTATTTTATAAGTATTCTCAAAAGGTATTATTATTAAGAATAAGTTATTGATTGATCAATAACTACACAAGAGTGGGTTATATCGATTTTTTTTAAGATCAATAAACAAATGTCATTGAAATAGCCAAAAAACGAAATCAAGCAGGTATAGCTTAATAAATAAAATATAAATGAAACTATGAGGTTAGAAATCCAATCCTCGTAGTAAAGCTAAAGTATAAACCAAATTAGTCAAAACATGATTACACTAGACTCAAATTATGTTTCATGAAAGAGCTAAAGCTATTAGTAACATGATTGGCAATTAGTATCTCTCTGATCCAAGAATAAATCCTATTTGTAACAACATATTTATCTAAATATCCATAAAAATTCTTTGGTTTCTTTCAAGCCAAGTCTAGTAGATTGAGCAAGTTATAATTAGATTTGGGCACTTCTTATATTCACCAATCTTTTTATTGAGATTTTTAGCTCACACCAGAATGTTTTCCAAGTTGTTCACTAGGTAAACTAAATTTAAGTTATACTGCATCCTTGAGAACCTGCACTTGAAGAATAGGTGATTGACAGTTTTAGGTAGTGTGTTATGTAGGACACATATTTGATCATTACTCCCCCTCAGTTTATCTTTGGTCTTCAACCTTCCTTTAGCTTCCAACCACGTTATAAATGTAAGTGATCTAGAAGGGGGTTGAATAGATCTTTAACCTTTTTGTAATTTTCTACAACAAAATCAGAAGTTAAATTCACAAAAAAACAATTTAAATAAATTTAAATAAACAGAGTAGGGAAGAAGGGCAAACACTGTTTTTATAGAGGTTCGGTGCTAAGATCTACGTCCTCTACCTAAGCTCCCACTTAGGATT
>JAOQMR010000008.1:25306478-25328167 GCA_027563865.1 Erythroxylum pelleterianum | reverse complement strand
GATTTATGAATTATGATCAAGTTATGCCATTGAAACATGTCATGGCATTTTGTATGAATGAAAAGATAGAAAAGCTCGAAAGTTTGAGCATTCGATAAATTGATTTGAGCATGATTATGTGCTTCTGTTTGGGCAAGAGAGGAACGTTTCATTAGTCACGTGCACGTCGACATATAGCCTTCTCCCGTTTGCCCGCTTGAGGCCACGAGATCTTGAGAAATCGAACTCGTTTTGTTCACGGTATAAACTTCGGTTTGTCTGTTTTGTTCCATGGAACTCTCGAGCTATTTGTTTGTGCATTACATCTTTGAATTGTCAAGTATGTTGCATAAATGGAATGTTTTGCATTGATGGTTAAATGGATATGTTGTGTTGATGTGATGATATTTTAACTATGACTTTTGAGTTAGAATTGCGAATTTGACCGAGAATTTGAGAATGAAGCATTTTATGAATTCATTATGATTTTTATATGCAAATGAACTTTTCAATGGTTTTGCTTATTCTTCGTTATAAATATGTTACCCACAAGCGTAAAGCTCACCCCCTCTTTTTAATTCCCATCTCCAGGAAATGAGAAAGAGATCGGGTGAAACAAAGTAAAGGCATTTGTTTGGTTGTGCACATGTTGTATTTTAAGTTAGATTGTTGTAAGAATAAGACCTTAGACATATATTGAGAATTTTGGGATTTGGTATCTTTTTTTGTATTTTGGATTTTGATATTAACGTTGTAATATGGCTTGGAATGCCTTTAGAGCTTGTAAAACTCTATTCTTTGATGTTAAGGAATTATGAATTATGTATGGATGATATTGAGTGGAAGTATGAATTTGCGTATGGACAAGGTTGAATTGAAATTAAAGTATATTTGAGGAAGTTATGGATTTGATATGATTATTTTGATTGTGAATTGTTGTTACATATATAAATATATATAAGTGAGATGTGTTATGGAAAAAGAACCTAGAAATGGTATGAGACTTTAAGCTTCATGATTTCTTTGGATTGCGCCCACGTTTGTATGATGAGCAATAATACGCATATGTTTTATGGTTCAAGGATTGGACTCCGGAAATGGGGCCCAACATGTTTGGTATCAAAGCAAGAAGAGAGTACAAGGAACCACACTCAAGTATCATTTTCTTGCTCTGATAGTTAAGGTATGATTCCTTTCTTAAGAGTTAGGTTCCGAAAACGGGATCCAACAGTTGTGGCATCAGAGCGCCAGCATTATGATCTTACATGGGCGTATGTGTACGAGTTACACGCATAAGAAATTGTTAAGAGTTTGAGGTTATAGAATTAGTGAGAAAATGATGATACTCTTTCATGACATGAGGGAAAAAAAGAAATTTGAAGATAATTAGAAAGGAGAAATAGTGTATGGGTAAACATATAATGATTCAATGCAATTGTATTGGAGGATGTATTATTGAACGTGACACCAATATTGTACTGTGGTGATATCTTTTCAAAAGTGATATAGATACGAATGTGTTGCCATGGATTGTTTGAGAAATATAAGGATATAAGTACACATGATGAGATTAGAGTGTATAAGTAGAGTACAATGAAAACATAACCTTGAAAGACAAGGAAATTGGAACCGAAGTGGTTGTTTGATTAATACGACAAGAGTTATGATCCGCAGTAAGAAGATATTAGTGGAATTGAGGTCAGAATTTCATAATGATTATGCATCGATAATTTTGAATTGATTAAGGATATACATATGGAAGATGAAACAAATGATAACAGGAAAATGAGATAGAAGTGAGGAAATAGAGAAATGGAAATGAAATAGACATGAATGACTTTACATGAGATGAGAAAGGGAAATGAAATAGACATGAATGACTTTACATGAGATGAATGAAATGATATGTCGTATGGGGAGTGCGTATAAGATGGGATTTTATGCATGAATGAGATTAAGAAAAGGATGAAAAATCAAATAAGAAGTATGTGCACCGATAAAGATGATTGAGCAAAGAGATTGTTAGCAAAGTACAAATGGTGATTTAAGCTATACATCCTAGAAGAAATAAGTCGAAACATCATGTAACGACTAAGAATGTAGAATCTAGTGATTGAAAGTTTGAATTGTCAACGGTCTTAACTGTCAGAGATATGCTTAAAGTTTATAGTTTGGAGTTTATAGAAACATGAGATTAATGTATAGTTCTATTTGACTTTAAGCACTGCAATCACTATCCTAGTGAGTCCATTTGAATATTGTATGAGGAGTTAGATGACAGAAAGAGTCGTTCGCTTTTGTATTGTGATGATTAAGGCCTAAAAAGGGTTGAAGACCAAAATTTATTGGAGAGGTTATTGATAAGTGAAATCGATCAATATTAGAAATTAAGTAATGCCAAAGACATGAAATACAGTGAGATAGATATAAGAGTTAAATGTATTGATACTAAAGTGATGTGAATTATTAAGTGAAAGATGAATTGTCCCTAAGGGTATCTCCTTGCCAAGGTGTGTTTACATAGAGTTCAAGGTGTGCTCAGGTTAGGAAAAAGGATTCGCTAAGCCCAATATGAATTGGTCTGTATGAAATTATTATAAGTTAGTGCCACTGACAAAAGATGTCTTAGATTTGAAATGTGATATACATGAGTATGTTAAGGAAATATTGATATGATATGATATTGGTGTTATCAACACAGGAAGTGGAAAAGTTGAGAGTGATCTGAAACATAATGAGGAACTAGTTAAGAAAGTGAATGACCAAATAAGGGATTGAAAGACTGTGTGACTCTACTGAATACGATCATTTGAAAGAAAGTATTTGAGTGACGAAGTTAAATGGGAAACGGAGAAGCGTCCTACCTTCTCGATCAGTCAGATAAGAATTTCGAGGACGAAATTCTTTTTTAAGAGGGGGAGAGTTATTGGCCCCCGAAATTTTTCTTGTTGAATTAGGCATGATTTAAATGAATTTTTAGGTTTGATGGATTAATTTTTGGATCTTATTAATTATGTCAAGGTTAGTAGGATTTTTATGACATAGGTTAATTTGATTAAAGGATTAAAGTAGTAAGATGTTATTAGGGCAAATTGGGCATGACACTTAAGAGTATAAAGTTATAAGGCTTAAATTAAGGGCAAAATGGCCATCTTATAACCATTAAGGGAATAAATTAGAAGAGCAAAGTTTTTGGCTTGTTAAGAAGAGGAGAAGTATCGAAGAAGAGAAGAGAAAAGATGAGGAAAACTAGGGTTTTTGGAGATCTTGAAGATTTTGAAGAATTTGAAGCACTAACAAGTAAGTATGAGGTTTAACCCTTCTTGATTGTTGAATGAACCTTATTTAGTGATAATTAGAAGTGAAAATGGGGTTGAATGTGTGTAGGAAGTTGTTGATGAATGGTTTGAGTAATGTTTTAATCTTTAGGGTTTGATGTAATTGTTAGTAATATTGGTTTGAAATGAGCTTAGAAATGAAGTAAGAATGCTGATTTAGGATTAAGATGGGTTAGATTTGAAGGATGGGAAGTATAAGGATAGAAAATGTCAAAAAAATAGGTTTCGGGAGGTTTCTGGTCTCTCACGCTGCAGCGCGCTTTTGCCCTCACCGCAGCGCGCTCCAGCATTCTCGCCACGACGAGCACCCATTTTTCTGCACAGACATCCTTTGGTATTTTGGGCATACCTTTTTTTGTAGATATCCAAATGAGGTGATTTTTGATTCGTCGTAAACTAGAGACATATAGATACAAGTTTTATGAAGAAATGAAATTTTAGTTCAGTCTATAAAGATCTCAAATTTTGGGTGGAAGTTGAGAATAGAATATCATTTCAGCATAAGGATAGTCTCAATATGTTTAGTGTATAACTTTCGGATTTTTGAGCAAATTGAATGAGTTTGGTGTCATTAGAAACTTAAGACAATGGATAACATTTTTATAGAAGAGAATACTATCAGATTTTGTCATTTACTTGATCAGAGTGATCATGGAAAATTGGCTTGTATGTTTGGACTTTTGGAAGAGTTTGAGTTTTTAGAATTTATCTTAGTGAATATGCAATATATGGGTCCTCAAATTGTATTCCTATTGAATGGGAATTTTTTATTTGATAAAGGGAATCAAGGAAGGAAAGAGGATCAAGAGAAGAGGCATATTTTAAGCATGTATCCAAGCAAGGAATTCAAGTGGGTTTCATGTTTATAATTGAATAATGAGCTATTAAAGTTTTTCCAAATCAAGAGAACTAAATGATTTCAATTACTTCATATATTGCTTTTAAATGATTTAAAGAATTTGCTCATGTGTGTATATGCTTAATTGATTGAATTGGAATTGTTGTGAATGTGGACAAATGCATGTGTATTGTATTTTAACTTGCTCGATAATGAATTATTGTGAGTATTGAAAATGCATTGAGATTTATGAATTATAATCAAGTTATGCCATTGTATGAATGAAAAGATAGAAAAGCTCGAAAGTATGAGCATTTGATAAATTGATTTGAGCATGATTATGTGCTTCTGTTTGAGCGAGAGAGGAACATTTCGTTAGTCACGTGCACGTCGACATATAGCGTTCTCCTGGCTGCCCGCTTGAGGCGACAAGATCTTGAGAAATCGGACTCGTTTTGTTCCACGAAACTCTCGAGCTATTTGTTTGTGCATTGCATCTTTGAATTGTCAAGTATGTTGCATAAATGGAGTGTTTTGCATTGGTGGTTAAATGGATATGTTGTGTTGATGTGATGATATTTTAACTATGACTTTTAAGTTAGAATTGCAAATTTGACCGAGAATTTGAGAATGAAGCATTTTATGAATTCATTATGATTTTTATATGACAAATGAACTTTTCAATGGTTTTGTTTATTCTTCGTTATAAACATGTTACCCACGAGCGTAAAGCTCGCCCCCCTTTTTCATTCCCATCTCCAGGTGATGAGAAAGAGATCGGGTGAAACAAAGTAAAGGCATTTGTTTGGTTGTGCACATGTTGTATTTTAAGTTAGATTGTTGTAAGAATAAGACCTTAGACATATGTTTAGAATTTTGGGATTTGGTATCCTTTGTTGTATTTTGGATTTTGATAATGATGTTGTAATATGGCTTGGAATGCCTTTAGAGCTTGTAGAACTCTATTCTTTGATGTTAAGGAATTATGAATTATGTATGGATGATAGTGAGTGGATGTATGAATTTGCGTATGGACAAGGTTGAATTGAAATTAAAGTATACTTGAGGAAGTTATCGATTTAATATGATTATTTTGATTGTGAATTTTTATTACATATATATATAAGTGAGATGTGTTATGGAAAGGAACCTAGAAATGGTATAAGACTTTAAGCTTCATGATTTCTTTGGATTAAACCCACGTTTATATGAAGAGCAATAATACGCATACATTTTATGGTTCAAGGGTTGGACTCCGGAAATGGGGCCCAACATGTTTGTTATCAAAGCAAAAAGGGAGTACAAGAAACCACGCTCAAGTATCATTTTCTTGCTCTGATAGTTAAGGTATGATTCGTTTCTTAAGAGTTGGTTCTGGAAATGGGATCCAACAACAAGATAGCTACTTTTTGTAACTAAGTTAGTTCTACTATATTTTTTGGTAGTTTTATAAGCATATCAAACATAAGCATTCATTTATATTTTGTATTATGCAATTGATGTGGCTTTTGATATGTAATTAAAGCTATATACAAACTCCGTTTTGATTAAGTAATGAGATTAAGAGTTGACGAAGTTCACTTTGTACATGTTCAGAACTATCTTCTTTATTGAGTTGTAAATTGTTGTTAGAAATGGGGTAGTATGTTGTTAGATGGCCCTGGATAGACTTAAAATAAATTGTTATCCTAAGAGTCATATATGTACATTTAGTGGTTGGTTTGATCCAGGTCATTTCTTTTCGGAAATTGTAAAAGATCGTAATATGAAAAAAAAAAGAAAAAGGGGGAACTCAGCTGCAGTACTACTTTGGACTGAAATAGTGATTCTAACTTCCATTAATAAACTGTATTGATGTAGGCAGAATCAGACAAAGCTGTCTTCGGGAATGTTGTAAAATATCCTCTTAGATTTCCAATGGTATAAAGTTTGTAATTTTTTGAGTTCGTATGAAAGAGATATGGTATTTTCTCGATAATGTCACTTGTGCTAGCAAAGGTTGCAGCACTATCCTTGACAGAAATTGTGTCCTGATTTCAATGATTTAACTGTATTGATGTAGGTAGAATTAGACAAAGCTATCTTTATGAAATTTGTAGCATATCCTTCTAGCTTTCCAATGGCATAAATTTTGTAATTTATAGACATCAGAATTGAGAGATATGATTTTTATAAGTTTGAGTATCATGTTAGGAGTGCACGAGGGTGACGAATGGAACTCACCAAATTGGGTGAAAACACGGGCTTTTAAGTTTCTCATTACAATTTGGAGCTTCCAGCCTTCTTTTGACATGATGCTCACCCGATCCTCTCGTAATATAGCCTTGTAATAAGTAATGAGACCCGGGCCTAACATTTTTGGTATCAGAGCCTATGGTTTTTAAGGATTCCTAGGCTTAGAATACGTTGTGATATGAATTATTATAATGTGTGATTCATTATTGCATTGTTGAATTGATTGATTGCATTGAGTGACATGCATACATGTAGGAAATAAGATTAAAATGAATTGTAAGACAAATGTTAATGATTAAATTGAAGGAGTCGGATGCCACCCTGTAGAAGAACTTGAGGAGTTTTGCAAGGATCTGTTGCACCTGACTCTCCACCAAGAGAGGAGGGCACTGATGAGTCTAGAGCCCCAGGAAATGCTGATGCTTTTGTAAGTCATGGTAGTGAGCCCTTTCGATCACAAATGCATAAGTCACCTCTTCCGTAAGAGCAAGTGCCAACTCACTTAGATCCTAGACTATTCCAAGCCATTTCTCAGGCTTTTGTCCAAGCCATGGGCCAGATGCCACAAACTTCTACCCTAGCAACAGCTAAGAAAGGAAAGCAATTTCATAAGCTTAGGAAGTATTGGGCAGTGGATTTTTTTGTAACCACTGATCCAGAAGAAGCTCAAACATGGTTTAGGAAGACAGAAAGGATATTGGAACAAATGAACTGTGAGGATAATGAAAAGAATGAATATGTTGTAAGCTTGCTATAGGGAGATGCCCTGCATTGGTGGGAAAGTGTACTAGGGAGTCAGATAAAACCACCAGTGTTAACATGGAAAGACTTCCTAGCTACTTATAGGAAGAAATATTTGTCTGAGGTATATATCCAACAGAAGCAAAGGGCATTTCTAAGTCTCACCCAGGGTGAGATGACAGTGAGAGAATATGAGCATAAATTTATGCAATTATCCCGATATGCAATTGAGATGATGATGAGTGCAGTGGCTAAGTGCCATAGGTTTGAAGCAGGATTGCATTTAGCCATCAAAGAAAAAGTGGTGACACAAAATTTCTATGACTTTCAACAGCTGGTAAAAGTTGCGTTAAGGGTTGAGAATGTGGAGAATGTAAAGAGCTCCGTAAACAAAAAGAGAAAAGGAAGAGAATAGTTCAGGAGGTGAGGTACTGATCCTATGCCAGATAGGAGTGCCGGGACTTTTTCTATATAGTTTGAGGATAGGAACAGTGGTGCAAGCCGGTCCAAACAGATAAGAACTATCTCTCATCAAGCCTCAAGGACTGGAGGCAATAGAAGGGGAGAGGGGGGTAACCCTTCCATTCTCAAATGTAACCATAGCAGCAAATTCCATAAGGGGGAGTGCTATAGATTAAGTGGAGCTTGTTTTAACTCTGGAGAAAAAGGGCACATGGCTAGAGAGTGCCCGTAGTATACAAGATGGGAGGGAGCAAAGATGCAAGCGCCAAAAAGGGCTGAGACTATTGGAGTCAAGACTGCAGCTGAATTGGGAAGTTCTATTGCAGCTAAGAAAGTGAATCCTTCAGGAAGACTTGGGGGGGCAAGCACTAGCTAGGGTGTTTGCAATGACGAGGGAGGACACAAAAGCAACTCTAAAGGTTATGGCTGGTATGTTTAAATTTTTTAATGTTGATATTATTGTTTTAATTTATCTAGGGTCTACCCATTCATTTATTTCGTCAATTAGAATTGTGCATGGTAGAAGTTTGAGCCCATTAGATAGTCATTTGATGTTTAGTACCCCAATTGGCCAGTATATCATCATTAGTCAAGTTTATAGAGATTGTGAAATATTTATTGGTGGAGAAAAATTAGTGGTGGATTTGATGCAATTGAAGATGAGGGGATTAGATATGATTTTGGGCATGGATACGTAAGAAAAATATAATGCCAATTTAGATTGCAAATAGAAAACAGTAGAGTTTGAGTTGGGAGAAGGCGGAAAAGTGGTATTTGTGGGAGAAAGGAAAACAAACCCACCTAGAATTATTTCGGCTCTAACAACAGAGAAAATGATGAGGAAAGGATGTGAAGCATTCTTGGCATATATGATAGACATGAAGGTAGATGGAGGAAAGTTAGAAGATATTTCTGTGGTCATGGAATTTCCATATGTCTATCCAGAGGAATTACCATAAATACGACCACCTAGAGAAATTGAGTTTCCCATCGAGCTTCTTCCAAGCAGTGCACCAATATCAATTCGACCTTATGGAATGGCTCCGGCAGAATTGAAGAAGCTTAAAGAGTAGTTAGAAGAGCTGTCGGAGAAAGGTTATAGTAGGCCTAGCTCTTCACCTTAGGAGCTCCAGCTCTTTTTGTGAAGAAGAAAGATGGATCCTTGAGAATGTGTGTGGACTACGGGAAGCTCAATCATATCACCATCAAGAATATATATCCCATCCCACGCATAGATGATTTGTTTGATTAATTGCAAGGGGCAAAACTCTTTTCCAAGAAAGACTTGAGATCTGGTTACGACCAATTGAGAATAAAGGAGCCTGATGTGTCAAAGACTACATTTAGAATACGATATAGGTATTTTGAGTTCTTAGTTATGCCCTTTGGATTAATGAATGCCCCTGCAGCCTTTATAGACTTAATGAATAGAGTCTTCAAGCCTTTCTCAGACCAATTTATCGTAGTTTTTATTGATGATATATTGGTTTATTCTAAGAGTGACAAGGAGCATGAAAAACATTTAAGAATTGTCTTGGAGACATTGAGGAAGAAAGAGTTATATCCCAAATTCAATAAATGTGAATTTTGGCTAAGGGAAGTGGTGTTTCTTGGACTGTAATTTTAGAAAAAGCAATACATGTGGATCCAAGGAAAGCAAAAGCAGTAGGTAAATGGGAAGCACCTAAGAATATAGCAGAAATGAGGAGTTTCTTGCGTTTAGCTGTTTATTACATAAGATTTGTAGAAGGCTTTTCCATGATAGCAGCCCCACTCACCAAATTAACAGGGAAGAGTCAGAATTTTGTTTAGACAGAAGAATGTCAGAAGAGTTTTGAGGAATTAAAGAATAGGCTCACAACTGCACCAATTCTATCATTGCCTTCTGGTAATGATGGATATATAGTATATAGTTATGCCTCAAGGAAGGGAGTGGGGTGCGTGTTGATGCAAGGAGATAAAGTGCTTGCATATGTTTCTAGGCAATTAAAACCCTAAAAGATGAATTATCCTACAAATGACTTAGAGAATGTATAGAGAATACAAGAATGTATAGAGATTTAAAAGAGCATTTTTGGTGGAGAGGAATGAAGAAAGATGTTGCAGAGTATGCTAGAGAATGCTTAGTGTGCCAGCAAGTTAAAACAAAACATCAAGCACCTACTGGTAAGCTTAAACCTTTGTCTATTCCTGAATGGAAGTGGGAGAAGATTACAATGCATTTCTTGATGGATTGCAAGGACCCGCAAGAAGCATGACGCAATATGGGTGATTGTAGATAGGCTAACTAAGTCAACACATTTCTTGCCAATTAAACAAATAGATTCTTTGAATGCCTTAGCCAAGAAATACATAGATGAATTAATCAGACTTCATGGGATTTCAAGTTCTATAGTCTCAGATAGAGATCTCAGATTCACCTCCAGATTATGGGAAAGCTTACAAGAGGCTTTGGGAACCAAGTTACATTTTAGCACAGCTTTCCATCCACAGACTGATGGCCAATCAGAGTGGACAATACGAACATTGGAGGCAATATTAAGAGCTTGTGTTACGGACGTCAAAGGCTCATGGGATGATCGTCTACTTTTAATTGAGTTTGCTCACAATAATTCCTACCACTCAGGAATTCAAATGGCACCTGATGAAGCCTTGAATGGTAGAAGATGCAGAACTTCTATTTGTTGGGATGAGGAACGTTAAAGGGGACTTTTAGGACCTAAGTTGGTACAAGGTACAGTTGATAAGATTAAATTGGTGAAGCAGAGACTCAAAGTAGCTTAAGACAGGATGAAGAGCTATACGGACGCGTATAGAAAGGAGATGGAATATGAAGTTGGTGAAAAAGTATTTCTTAGTGCCTCTCCATGAAAAGGAGTCTTAAGATTTGGTAAAGAGGGAAAATGTTGGAGTTATGTAAATATAGTGTCTTGGAAAGAAAGTGTATTTACATGTAACTTAATCTTCTTCAGTTACAGTTTTGTAATGAAAATATTTATTATTAATAAAATAAAAAAGTTTTGTTTTAATGAGCATTATATATTTAGTCATAAGGTACCGAGATTCTTTTGTAAGTAATATACATACACATAGAGATGTATGAGAAACAAGTATATTATAAGAATTTAAAATAATGGATTCACACTTGAATAATCAAGTTTGTCGCCTGATTATGGTTTAGACTGTAGTGTTATGATTTATCTCCATGTAAGTAAAATAGTTTACTTCAAGGGAATGATGAGTTTCATATTATGATAGTAGTAGACTATCAATAATTGCACTATTAAATGAATCTAGAATCAAGTATTTTTTCAATAATAAATCGGGTCATTACTTTAATCTTAAAACATACAACTTAAGCATTCGCTTATTATGAACCACAATCTTGATAAGTGGTGAACTCATATGTGTTTTATTATAATTCTTGATATGATTGGAATGGATTTTTATAGAGTATGAATCCAGTGTCCGCATGTTGGAATTAATAATGGAAACATGTATCAGGGAACATTCACTTAAATAAAGATTTTGTAGTGATATCATCACTTCTAGATGTTTTAAGGAGATTGGTGATTAAACTGGCGCAAGTAGTTTTATGGACTAGCTACCCATCAAGTCTTAACACCAAGATGAGATATTATGTGTTAATCACCATATAGAGTAAAACGGGAGATCTAGAAGGAAAAACCAATATAAGGACAAAACGGTAATTTTACCCTTTGTTGTGTGGATGGCTATAATAAGGTTCATAATAGGGTTTGCAATTGGACATGAAAATTTGTGTTCTCATAATATTTAGTAATTCAAGAGTTCAATTAATTGCCTTTAGTGGAATGACATTTAGTTAATGAGCTAGAATTTATTCTAATGAGATTAAATTAATTCTAGGCTTATTGGAGCTTAAATTATCTTAGTCCAATAAGATTCCACACTTGACTTCAAAGAAGGTTATCAAGCAAAGTAAGAAATATAAATAGAGGTTTTAAAGCCCATGATTGAATGTTGGGCTTGCACTAATTAATGGTTAATTAGAAGCCCAAATGTACATTTAAAAATGGGCTAGACTTTGGTTTAATTTGATTAATTAGATTAATTAAATTAAAACAAAATTTAAAGAAAGTAAAGCGCAATTTCCTTTTTCATTAGGGCTGAATGTGCAGGTGCACATTTGGCATTGAATTGCTAAATAAAGATGGTATTTATCATGCATTATCATCATTAAATGGAGTAATGATCTTACCATTAAATGGTTTAATGGTTATCTTTTAATGATAGCATGCAACCTATTAGCATTCATTGGATTAAAGAAGAAAGAGGTACATTGGATGGACCATCTTCCTTCTTTCATCATCAAAACGAAATCGATAGATCACATTTAGGTTAATAGACTTTTCATATAGTCATCTTAAAGACAAATGAGAAGAGTCTCATTTAATGACTTCTTTATGATTGATTAAATGAAGAAGTGATGCATTGGATGGAAAACTCTTCTTTCCTTTGATGTTAACTGAAATTGTGAGGGAGTAAGAAGGTGTCCTTACATTTTTATCACCCTCTCTCCTATCTTGTGTGAAAATTTTGAAAATTTCATGAGAGTATCTCATTCTTTGTCTTTTTTCTTCTAAGAAAATTCTCCTCCAAAGTTTTCTTCTCCTTTTTCCACCAAAGGATCTTGTTAACCAAGTTGTCCAAAAAGAACAAGTGGTAGATCGGATTGGTAGATGATACAATATCGAGAAGAGGAAACAATATCAAGAAGAAGAGGATACATCACTTAGGAGAGGATATATAGCAAGGAGTTAAAGTTGTAGCAAAGGAATCGGTAATATTATCTTCATCTTGTTCTTTTGACAATTATTTTCCATATACCATATCATGTATGGATTAACATGTTGATTTGGTTATCATGCTTCCGCTACGTTATGATTTCTAAAAAAGTTTTTGAAATCCACTGTTTAACCAAATATTGCATGTTTCCATTTTCGATCCAACAGCAAGCTCAGTCCAAGATACATAGGCCCTTATGAGATTACTGAGAAGACTGGGCCTCTAGCTTATAAGTTAGCCTTGCCACCAGAATTATCTAAGATTAACAATGTCTTCCATGTATCAATGTTGAGAAGATATAGATCAGATCCTTCACACAAAGTCAAACCTTCAGAGGTTTAATTAAGAGAGGATTTGACTTACGAATTACAACCAATAGAGATTCTAGATTCAAAGGAAAAGGTCTTGAGAAACAAAACTGTGAAGCTAGTTAAAGTCTTATGAAAGAACCATACAAGAGAGAAGGTAACATGGGAGCCTTTGGAAGCCATGAAGGAGAAGTATCTACACTTAATGGTAGACTCAGGTAAGACTTTTGAGGAAGAAATTCTTTAAAGATAGGACAATTGTTGGACCCCAAATTTATTTGTTTATTTATTTATATTTTATTAGAATTTAGTCCATTAATTTAGCAAGCACGAATAGAAATTAGAATTATTAAATAGAAATTTTAGAATTAAGTTAGTGTGTAATACACATAAGAGACTAATGGAACAAGTAGACATTACATTAAATGTTGAAGGGTAAACTTGGAAGGACAAAAAAATGTTCTTGAATAAATGAGAAGAGAACAATGCGTGAAATGTGATGGAGAAGCTAGGAAAGAAAGGATAAAAAAACGTAGATAGAGGAAAGGAGAAGAGAAGAATGCGTGAAATGTTTTGGAGAAGCTAGGAAAGAAAAAAAAAACATTGAAAGAGAAAAGGGGAAATAAGAAGAAGGAAGAGGATTCAGCTAAGTTTTAGGTAATCTTCATCATCATTTCTTCTTACTTTGATACAAAAAGGAACTACAGAAACTAAGTATCTAAACTAGAAATAAAGGAAGAAAGAAGAGGACCAAGAAACCCATTTTGATTTTCATAGGTTTTCAACTAGATCTTAGTTATTCTAGCCTAGATAAACCATGGGTAGCTAAGTTTAAGCTCAATGTTATTTTTTATTATTAAAGCTTTATGGATTTTCTATTTATATATTGGCTTGAATGAAAATTTGTTTGTTTGAAGGAAACTAAGAAAATCCAATGCAAGAGCAAGAGGAAAGGCAATAGAATATGAATATGTGATGAAATGAATTAAGCATCAAAATTTGCTTGTGTTTTGGGCAAGAGAGATTCCATTTTGTTCTTCACATACACGTTGACTTAAAGCCTTCTCCCAGCTACCCGATTGTGGCACATGAGCTCCTAAGAAACGAACTCATTTAGTTTATGGTGTAAACTTTAGTTTCTCCATTTCGATCCATAGGATTCTCAAACCATTATATTTGTGAATTTCATTTTGATTTGTTAAGCATGATACACAATTGAGTGTTATGTTTTGATGGTTAAATATACACCATATACCTTATGTGATAACACCTTAACTATGAGACTTTGAGCTAGAATTCTAGATAATTTAATTTCTAGATTAAAATTGTGTGTATATATATATATAATGAGCCACAATATATATATATATATATATATATATATACACTTGATTGTGTGGCTCGTTATCAATGGGTGTGGCTCGTTATCAGTAGCTATAAACGTATTAGCCACTGAGCTTTGCAGCTCAACTCATTATTATTTTTTTCACTTCTTAGGTGCAAAAGAAGAAGATAATTGATCTTTGCAAAGCTTTGACAAACTCCAAGATAGCTACTTTTTGTAACTAAGTTAGTTCGACTATGTTTTTGGGTAGCTTTATAAGCATATCAAACATGAGCAATCATTTATATTTTGTATTATGCAATTGATATGGCTTTTGATATGTAATTAAAGCTATGTATATACTCAGTTTTGATTAAGTAATGATATTAAGATTTGAAGAAGTTCCCTTTGTACATGTTTAGAACTATCTTCTTTGTTGAGTTGTAAATTGTTGCTAGAAATGGGATAATATGTTGTTATATGGCCTTGGATATACTTAAAATAAATTGTTATGCTAAGAGTCATGTATATACATTTAGGGGTTGGTTGGTTCCGGGTCTTTTCTTTTCGAAAATATTAAAAGCTCATAATAGGAAAAAGAAGGAAAGGGGGGAACTCAGCCGTAGTACTACTTTAGACAGAAGTAGTGACTCTAAAGTTCATGAATAAACTGTATTTATGTAGGCAGAATCAGACAAAGTTGTCTGCATGAAAGTTGTAGAATATCCTCTTATCTTTACAATGGTATAAAGTTTGTAATTTTTTGACTTCTGATGAGAGAGATATGCTCATTACACGATATTGTCACTAGTGCCGACAAAGGCTGGAGCACTATCCTTGACAGAAATTGTGTCCTAATTTCAATGATTAAGTTGTATTGATGTGGGCAGAATCAAACAAAGTTGTCTTCATGAAAGTTGTAGCATATTCTCTTAGCTTTCCAATGGTATTAAGTTTGTCATTTATGGACATCAAAATTGAGAGATATGATTTTTATAAGTTTGAGTGTCACGTCAAGAGTGCACGAGGGTGACAGATGGAACTCAGCAAATTGGGTAAAACACGGGTTTTTAAGTTTCTCATTATAATTTGGAGCTTCTAGCCTAGTTATCACATGATCTTTACCCGATCCTCTTGTAAGTAGCCTTGTAATAAGTACCAAGACCGGAGCCCAACACCTAGAACTTTATATGATAAGTTAAGTGCATTTTTTAAAAATGATTTCTTTATAAGTAAAGTTGGCACTACACTCTTTACTAAAACACACAAGCATAATATTTTAATTGTTCAAATTTATTTTGAAATGACATTATTTTTTGTGCCACTAATAAGAGTATATGGAAAGATTTTTTCAAACACAACATTAATTGGATAACATTTTTACTAAAACAATGAGTGAGAATAGATTTTGTAAAATTAAAAGAGATTTAGGGATGATTATTGGAAGTCATTTTGGTAAGTGACTCTATTAATGTTTTTATTTACCTTGATTGATTTTTTCATGATTTATCATGTGGCTTAATGTTTAAATTTAAGTTTTAAGGTTGAATTTAGAGTTAACAGGACATACAGGTCAACTAATACCTTAGTGTGGTGAACTAGTGTTCTAAAAAATCCACTGCTCTTACTCTCCAATGAGTCAGCTAGTTGTTTGATTTCTTATTTAGTCAATTATATAGTCACATATACAGTAATATCATAGTATATCTATTTAACATTCAAACCCCTCCTATATTAATACATAAACAAAACCATAGTCCTCAATCTATAATGTCATTTGCAAGACAAGTCAACCAATATCCTATATTAAAGTTCCTCAAAACACCTAAAATCATTCATTTATCAATCCCATCACAAAGAAAATATACGTAAAGAAAAATAGAAAAAAATCCAACCAAAATGGGGTGAGAAGATGAAAAGTAAAGAGAACCTAATCAATTCAGAGAGTATCAATGAAATAACCCATTAACAAAATTCAGATATTTGGAACTATAATTCAAACTCATCCTATATTAATTTATTGATAAACCCAACTTTAATAATGTAACAACCAAACACAACTAATAAGAAAATTTATTAATGATAAAGAATAACAATACTTAAAATTTAAAGCTAATAATTTAGATTAACAATGCATAAAATTTAGATTAACAATACTTAAAATTTAAAGCCGCAAACCGAAGTTCATAACACAAACAAGTTTCGGTTGGTGCAGGTCACACAAGTTCATACCACAAACCGAAGTTCATACCACAAACTCAATGACGTCGTAAAAAACAATCAAAGAATAAAATGTTACCTAAACCAATGATTAAAGGAAGACGACCACGATGACACGCGATGGGTGAGCGATGGTAACGAACAACGACGATGACCCATGACAATAAGCGATGGCGAAGAGAAAAGATGGTGAAAACACAGAGGAGAAAATGAGGGGGGAAGGTTCGGGATGGGTTTAACCCCAGGTTCGGGATGGGTTTAACCTCGAATGAAAACAATATCATTTGGTTTAATACCAAATGACGTCGTTTTCGATTTATTTAAAACGATTAAGCTGAAGCTAACAATGAAGTGGTCAGACCGTCGGAAAATACCGACAGAATACATCGCTGTCGGTAAACCCCGACGCTTGATTATTGAAGCAAGCATTTCTGGGTCAATTTATCGACGGAGAGATTATCTGTCAGAGATTCACTGACGAAACATAAATCCGTCGGTAAATCCTCGATGCTAGTTTATTGCGGCATGCATTCCCGCTTAATTTACCGATGAGTATGACTTTTGTTGCTATATTATGTCGAAAAATTTGCCGGGACATTTTCCCTCCACCTTTACTGACAGAAATTTTGTCCTTCGTAAAATAGAATTTTTCACGACAGTGTTACCGAAGGATATTAATTTTCTGTCTTTAACTAGCTACGGTATTTGTTCCGTTAGTAATTTATGATTTTCTTGTAGTGAATAAGTTTGAGTCGTTAGAGAAGTTCAAAATATTTAAGGCAAAGGTTGGGAAGCAATTCAATAAACCCATTATGGTTGCCAAGTTCGAATGTGGGGAAGAGTGGAGTAGTAGAGACGAGAAATTGCATTGTAAAGGACATAATGAGGAGAATGGTTGAGAGATCAAAGATTATTAAGTATCTATGGGACAAGATATTAAAGACAACACTCTACATCCTAAAATGTATTCCTATTGAGAGAGTTAACAAAACTCCTTTTGATTGTGGATATGTAAAAACCTTAGTTTGAACTGCCTAAGGGTTTGGGGTTCTCAAGTTAAGATAAAAATTTATAACTCACTAAAGAAAACACCAAATCCTAAGAAAATTCTTGAGTTCTTTATAGGGTTTCTTGAAGTTTCAAAAGGCCACGTATTTTACTGACCTAGTCATAGTAGTAAAATAATGTAAGAGATGTATCATTGAGAGTTGAAATGGTTGAGGATCCTAATCCAATAATAGTACATAACGAGTATGAAAGAGTTATTGATGAACTTCTGGAGGTATGCAGTGATCAATTGGACACTTCTTTAACTCTTGATGTTGGAGGTAGCATAGATGCTATTAAGTATTATAACACTACTGAAATGTTCTCTAAAAGATAGTGGCCTACATAGTTGAACGACTTTATCGTTATTTAGGTCAGAATGATTGCATTTTGGGAGATCATTATGGATCTTTTTACCTACGATGAAGCAACGTTGAGTGATTATTCTGATAAATGGATGATGGATATGGAGGTGGAGAGGCTTAGAGTAAGGATTGTCGCTAAGATACACTCAAAAAGAGAATGAACTACAATAATACCTTCTCATGAGTCTCAATCAAAAACTAATTCAGGATCATTATGACTTAGCAACTCATTTTGGTCTTGACCTTCTGACGATGGATATAAAGATAATCTTCGTAAACTGTGATCTAGTAAAGAAGGTATACATGAAACAATCTAATGGTTTAAAGGGGAAGAGAAATGAATACAAAGTTTGTAGATTGATAGGAAGTTACTCTTTAGATTGAAACATGCATCATAATAGTGGTACTTCTAATATTATAATGTCTTATTCTGTCTCTTGAATCTCAATCATTCATTTATGCGGGGCTCACGTTCATTTATACGAAACCCACACAAGATCCACATAAATGAATGACTGAGATTCATATGACAGAATAAGACATCATAATATTGGACAGAAGGTTGGACTTATGAAGAGGTCATAACTTTATATTTTAAGAAAGATACACTGAATTTTTTTATATGAGTTTGTATTTCTAGTATTGTATGTAGATGACATATTGTTTATTAGCAGTAATTTGAATTTGTCGCAGATTATGAAAGATTAATAAAAAAAATTTAAAAGGCACTATTTATTTTTGGAATGAATATTTATAATGATAATGTTAAAAAAGTTCTATATTTAAATTAACAAAAGGGTATTAAAGAAGTTCAACATGTAAAAGTAAAAACGTAGGAATCGAATAAAGATATGATAAAAAATGTACGTGTCAATGGACCGACTCCTAGCTAGTTTATCTCAAACTTTTGAAAGCTCTGTTGCGTAGGACAATAATTGAGGAGGCAATCGTAAGAGCAGGTATCTTCATATATGTCTCCCATTTCCGTTTTCTCCTTTTGGAATCCAAACTTAACCACGCCATCTGAAGAAAGGCAAATAATGATAAGAAAATTCCGTAAAGAGGTCCCACAGATATGGCAGCTCTGAACATGTATATAAGGTCTGCCAGCCCAAACAACATGCTTACCAACTGCATTTCCATCTCTGCTACGATTAATAATCATAGAGCCACTTTAGTGACATATCATTTTGGCCTTCAGAATTTTTCATCTTCAGGTTTGTGTCAATCTCTTTAGACTCTATTTCAAGTACTAGTCATGATCAGGAAGCTTGTAGTACAGTTTACCAAACTGTAAATTCCTAATCGAAACACTCGTTCACGCACTCTACCTTGCATGGGTCCGGTTCCGGCAGCTCAAATGTTAGAAATTCCTTGAATTCAATCATTCATGGTTTCATGGAGTTCTGCTTCTCGATAGCATAAAATAGAGAAAGTGCAACCTGTCATTATCAACAATCGGTCTTGGTGCACTTAATCTGTAAGAGCTGTCTAGCTAGTTTAATCTCAACAGTAGTGCCAATATTCTAAATAGTAAACGCGCAGGAGTTCCAGATTACTGTGGTAATTGAAGTTGAAACAAATCTGATAGAGGGTATAACGGACCCCAATAGACCCGTCGAGGAGCACTGTTTAGAACATTGACATAAAATGTATAAAAATGCTCTCTGTTTTGATGATTACCATCTGTTTTAAGTTTTCACTTAATAGCAGCTGCAAGAGTTGGGATCCTCGCATATAATGTAAAGATTTACAGGTGTCAACTTTGAAGAACGATCTTGGAGATACAACTTTTAATCCTTACCCTTCAATTAAGCTTCAACGCTTAAGAAAGTTATCACGTTTTAGATCTCCTACTCAGTAATCTGATCGATGTAGATCACTAATATTCGAAGTCACTGTATAATTCTTAACTTCGTATCATTCAGATAATCACCAGGAAGGAAACATGAGCTGGACAGGAGGAGATTGGTTGTGTGCTGCATGCCAACACCAAAATTTTAAGAAACGGGAAGCTTGCCAACGATGCCAATATCCAAAATACGGTGGCCCAGATGTAGCAACCTACTTGTATAACCGCACAGAGGTATTGGCTGGTGATTGGTATTGCACTTGTGGAGTTCACAATTATGCTAGTCGTATGAACTGCTATAGATGTGGCGCAACAAAAATTGATTACGCCAATGGCTGTGGAGGTAGCATTTGTGGTCAGGATGGTGGTGTTCCTCCTGGCTGGAAATCCGGTGACTGGATGTGTTCAAGGTCTGTTCAACTTGGCATTTTATCTTATTAATTTGCTGAGATGCTGCAGTATTGGCATGAAATATGTACTGATCAGATAAATAATTGAGAAAACTGCATCATGCCTATGAATTTTCCCATGACATGATTGATCCATCTTTTGCTTAACAGATTGCTCTGCCTGCCTTAATCTGTGAAATAACCTTGTTTCCTTAAATTTGGATAGTCAACAAGCATGTTTTAAACATTACACACACTCGTCACATAATGTGTCTTTTTCCCCGAGAATCTATTCCAATAATTAATGCAATTCCACAGGGGCGGATGCGGCGTGCACAATTATGCCAGCAGGACAGAGTGTTTTAAATGCAGAACTCCAAGGAGTTGCGGTAATTGCTTATCCTTATTCCCTGCACATTATGGGGTGAGATTAGAAGGGCCGTTTTGTATTTCACTTCAATTCTTATAACTTTCAGGCGGTGCTGATTAACGGTTTCAAAAGATGAAGGAAGAAAATGCCAAGCAACCCCAAACTTGATGACTTTGTCTTTACGCAGTTTTCAGATAAATAAGCATTAGGTTCATCAGCATGGTCGAAGAGTAAATTACCATTGAAAATGGTTTCACTCTTAATGTAATCATTGTACGGTGCATTCGGTTCTCAAATGAAAGGAAGCAAAATCCCGTCTTTTGCTCCTCTTCTTTACCCTTGCCAGGTTCCAGAAATGGAGGAGGATTAAAAACAGACAGTCGATATGTCTTCGTTTTTCTGTCATCGCGTTTATGGGAAAATGATCGGCGATCTACTCTTACGAGGTGGTCCAATTAATGCGTGGAAGTGTCACCAAAGATGAATCTTACGTACCTGTCGTAATGATGGCACCACCCACCGCTATGCCTTGATTCCGAGTCCCAGATTTTCTGTTTAATATTATAATGTCTTATTATATCTAATAAATCTCAGTCATTTATTTATGTAGGTCTCACGTGGGTCCTACAAAATAGATGACTGAGATTCTATTAGACAGAATAAGACAGAGTAATATTGGACAGATGATCTGGATTCATCAACGGTGAAAATAACTTAAAAGAATAACGATTATTTAATAATAATTATCCATTATTCTGATTAAATAAATAATAATAAAGATGATCATTTGAACTTTTTTCATTTACAAGATTCAAGAAATTCCATTAACTAGTTGTCTTCAAAAGACATTCTTTTTTCTCGGACCAATAATTTAAGATCCCTTTAAGCATCAAATCTCGAAGAACTGTATAATTACTATCCAGATAAGAACCTGATACCCTTCTTTGAAAATACAAATTCAATGCGAAGTGAAAAGTAGGTCAATTCAGACTTTAGCTTCACTAGTTTCGCCTTTCATGTTCATGGTTTTTAGCACTAGTAGGATGGGGAAATGGAAGTTGATTCATTTACTTAATGGTATAAGTCTATCCTAAATTGGAAATTGCTTATAACCATCAATGTTGACCGAATGGCCTGATGTGTTTTCGGATATTGATGCCAAAACCTAATCCCAAGGTTAAATATGCATTGGAATCAATTGTTTGATGGTTTATTATTATGATTTACATTAATTTATTTATTTTTATATACCGTAAATTATCTGTGGATATGCATAAATAATTTACTCCCTCTGTTTCAATATAAAAGTCGTTTTACAAAAATACACGTTTTTTAAGACAATTAATAAAATGTCATATATACCCTTATTTACTCCCATAAAGTTACTCCTGCAA
>JAOQMR010000008.1:25225741-25238629 GCA_027563865.1 Erythroxylum pelleterianum | reverse complement strand
AATCTAATTACCGATCTAATAAGACTGCAAAAATTAAAACATGCCTAAAAATAATTAAACAGGTTTGGGGTCCAACACAGACGCAGATACAAAATAAGACGAAAGAAAATGAGACGGAAGCAAAATGAGATGGAAGAAAAATGAGACGAAAGAAATGAGACGCAAAAATGGGATGAAAGAAAATGAGACGGAAGCAAAATGAGACAGAAGAAAACGAGATGGAAGCAGATTCAAAAAATGAGACTGAAGAAACTAAGATGAAGACCCGATACCAAGTCAGATGATTAATCAATTTGAGTTAGTTACAGAACTCAACTAAATAACTATTTCTTGAAAGATCAAGAAACAAGAAGAAAGAAGCGGTTGAAGACGAAGGCTATAAATACGAGTTGGAGTCAAAGACTGCAAAAGTTAGTGAATTTTACAAGAGCTAGAGATTCGAAAGCTAGAAATATTATTCATTGTGCTAAACTCTAGAGCTACTATTTCCTGTAACAAAGCTTGAAACATCTTTCAGTAGAAAGAAGAAAAACTGATAGCTTGAAGAGGCTAAGTGAGAAAAGAATACTTGCTGTAAGAGACCTAAAGAGGCTCGACGAAAAGAATATTTGTATTTTTGAGAAGTTTAGGGAAATGTCAGAAAGGATTCTGAGGACTGAACGTAGCCCACGGTTTGTGGTGAACCAATAAAAATCTGCTGTGTCGATTCTTACTCTCAACTTTTAACTCTAAACTTTTACCCTTATTGTGTTATAGAAGTACTTAGAAGTGATTTACAATATTGCGTGATACGTTTACTCAATAGTTCTGAAAAAGCAAGTTGTTTAAAAAAGGGGATTATTTTTTTAAAAGGGATACACAATTTAATCCCCCTTTCTCATGCGTTTTATATGTCAAATATAAAGGCTATACTAAAGTGATTTACTTCAAATACCACACAAAAGTTCAAATTTTGGAGTAAAAAATTTTATTATGGTAAATTTTTAATTTAAATTTATAAAAAATTAATGAGACTCTAACCTAATTCTCGAAGAATTTTATCCAACTACTTGAACTATCCTTAAGGGCATTCATGAAAGTAATTTCTACGCTCATCTTCGTAAGATCATACTCCTAAGTTAGCTAATAGTGGCCCCAACATATAGCGAATCTTTAAATAATGTCCCACTATATCCTTATCCTCAACTCATCCAATAGCAAATGAATAACCTATATACCTAGCGGATTTTGTAAATATTTTTAAATTCTACAATTCGACTAGAGTTTTTCTCTCTTTAACAAACGTGTCTTATATGCTCTAAGTGTGCAATTGAACACTCTAAAGAACAAAATGAGTCCCCTTTTCAACATTCATGAACAATAGTCAAGCTGAAACAAAAAATAATTCTTCTAAAGATCAAGATGACAATAACGCTGGTGTTGTAGTTAATAAACCAACCTCAAAATCTTGAAGTAAAAGAGTAGGATCTATTGGCTCTAAAGAGATGCTCACATTTTTTCTAGAAATTCATTGTTGATAGAGTTATCACCTCTCTGGTAGAGCTACTCTAGGTTAGTGCTTTTTCTTGGTCCTCAACTCCAATTAGTTACTTCCATGGAAAATGACCTACATTCCATCAATTTCAAGTTTGGGTCATAAGAAAATGGGGAAAAAAAGGGATGGAGAAGACATTGCTAACTAAAGAGGATACATTTATGTTCAAATGTAATATTGATGAATGTCTACAAGAGATATAGGAATGGCTCATAGGTGGGCAACCTATGTTTCTACAGAGATGGAGATCTAAAGTGGGATTGGATAGAAGCAAGATTGAAGCTTTTCCCTTATGGATTGATTTTTGCGATGTTCCATTGGAGTATTGGACAATATAAGGATTGAGTTTTCTTACTGGCTTAGTAAGGAAACCTTTTAGCTTTGATTCCATAATAACAAAAATGGACATGTTGTGATAAGCAAGAATATGTATGAAAGTGAAGAATGGGGTTGAACTACCTAAGACTTTTTTTTTCTTTTTTTTTTTTCTGAAACTGAATGAATGTGGATAACTTACAAAGGATGAGATTAGACTATCATATACATTGAAACCTATGACTCCTAATTGAGTTTGAAAGCCCATAGGGAAAAATTCAATATTGAAACATATCTTGAGCTATTAAGAATTGATAAGTTCAAAGAGAAACCTATAGATTGAGATCCTTCTTCTAATCTTAAGGACTAAGCCATAGAAATAGAAAGGGGTGCTAAACTAGAAGATCCAGATAAACTAGTATAGGGAGAATCTATAAAGAGCATTAAGTAGACCCTGAACGCAAGCTCAGAGAGTGAATTTATAGATTCAAGTCCCTCCTCAAGAAGCAGATTATGAAGGAATAAAGGTAAGAAAGGACTTAAGGGTACTTAACCTTAAATCTATACTACCTTTATCTTTATTTTGGCCCATTATGACCATTTTAATATAGAATATGAGTGGAATGAACATCCCTTTAACAAATTAGACTATTAGAGATATATTTTTGAAAAGAAGATGCTTGATAATGGATTACTTAAGACTAAAGTAAAAGTTGATCAGTTGAAAAACAATTTTTTGGGTGCAAAAGGGGAAATGTACTTAAATCATCATATACATCATTACAATGGGAGAATTATTTTTTCTTTCAATGCTAAGAAAGTTAAGGTTTCCAATATGAGTTCCATAGATCAATTGTTATACTTTTAGAAGGAATCTCAATTATGTTTTATGTATCAATTATATATGTTGCTAACATTGAGTTTCAGAGAAGCAAACAACAGGAAGATGTCAAAGAGATTCATTCTTCAATGACAATGTCTTATATAATAGGTAACCTAGACTATATGCTATGTAGCAATCCACCCTCTCAAGAAATGTACCTGACATCCTGAGTGATGTCCGAGTACGTACCCCATAAGTGCGGCATGCTAGAATAGTCAAAATTCATTGAAACTTAGTACTAAATTTTTTTAACATTTATCATACACGTGTGCGGAAATCAGTAATCAAATCGAACTCATACTTTAATTTTATTTTATAAAAGTAAAAATCACAATTGTCATTACACTTTGATCAATCTCATTTACAAATCTTTCCCTTTGGAAAGTTATTAAAAACATAATGTTCAAAGACACATTGTCTAGACACTACAAGAAATTGTATTTATAGTGAAAGTAAAAGTTGTCACTAAAAGTAGTAATATTTATCACTGTTATTAATAGTATCTAATATTTGAAGTCATCACCTCCCGTCACAAATACCTCCATCACTAATAAAATATTGACGAATTTAAAAAATGGTCATAGTTATGCAACACTTTTGTGACACAAATACTAACACTAAAAGTTATGAAATGTGTGACAAAACTATATGGTCACAATAACGTTACGTATTTATGACAAGTTTATCATCACAAATAATATAAAATAGTGACGAATTAATTCGTAACAGTACTTCATTTTCTTGTGACAAAATTGCCGACACTAAAACCTATCAAATGTGTGACAACATTATATGGTTACAACAACTGTACATATTTATGACAAATTTGTTGACACAAATAATATAAAGTTGTGATGAATAAAGTTGTAACATTACTTTATTGTATTGTGACAAAGTGCTGACACTAAAAACTATGGAACGTGTGACAACACTATATGGTCATAACAACTTTACATATTTATGACAAATTTGTTGACACAGATAGTATAAAGTAGTGACGAATGAAGTCGTAATAGTACTTCATTTTATTGTTACAACATTATCGCCACTAAAATAATTATAAATAGTGACAAAATATGTCACTAATAATTTTTCTATCAGTGTCCATTACTTCTTGATCACTAATATTTTTAACAAAAAAGTGTCAACATCATTTTGTCACAAAAATTAAAATTGGTTCTTACAAAGTGTATTATCACTAAAGTGTTTATTATTATCACAAATTAAACTATCAATTCATCAACGGAATTACATTAGTTGTAAAAAAAGTTTGCATCAAGGGCTATATTGTACAATAGATTTTGTCACAAGTATGAAAGTTATATGTTATAATAATGTTGTCACTAAATAAAGAATATATGTTACAATAAATTCATCAGTAATGCCTTATCATATACATCTGATATGTGTAACAAATCTTCACTAGAAAACCCAATGACTAAAGAGGCTGAGTAGGCATCAATGTATCTTTTCACCTACAAAAGAAAATTACGAAATGACAGAAGGTAAAGAAAAGAAGACTGACAGAGATAAACACCTACCAAACATTACCAAAGCTAGATACTGCAATTAAAAATCCAATCTGCACATTTTGCTAATGCATATTTTGCATGCATCTCCTAGAATCCTTTGTAGAACAAGATGAAAAACTAATATGAGAATTACTAATGATAAACAAGAAACAATGGCACACTATGAGGAACCTGTAGTCAAAACATTAACTCCATCTTTCTATGTTTGTGCAGTAAACTAGTCAAAGTTCTTGTAAAGAGAAGCCTAAGCTATTGTGCAGACAAAAAACTGTAAATCTAGATATTAGTATAAACTAGGTAAATAAGAACATTGGTTGATCCCTGAAAGGTTTTGATGGAATGAACTGTCCATAGGGAATCTTCAATCTACAGTACAGTTTATCTTATCATACAACAAGTTGCACTTAATATTCAAAGGAAGAGTTGCTCAAGATTCAATGATTAGAATCAATCATCCATTTAAAAAAGTTTTTAGGAACGTTATGGCCCGTGTTTTTAATCACATAATGAATAACAATAGATGGTAGTAGAAAGAGTTGCACATCACAAATGTCCATGCTTAGAAGCTTATTTAGTATCTAAGTAGAAAATTTCCAAAATATAAGAATGTGTTGAAAGAGAGAGAGAGGCAGCTTCATATAAGATTGACACAAAATATTTATATTAGATCCAATAAATTTAGAAAAGAAAGAATAATAAAGAACTTGCCAAGAGTTGACGTAGAGTACATCAGCATAATTATGTAACCAAATTTCCCATTTTGCTTGATTGTTGAAATTCTCCATATTGGCACCTCCAAACTCCATGTACCAGTAGCCAAAACATACATCTTCAGGTTTACCAGCCAATGCTGGTAAAGGAAACTAAAAAACAAAATCAATCATATAGAAACATCTAAAAGATGTTGCAAGGACATTGAAGCTCATTATGGACACTTTTAAAAACAAGAACCAAACTCAAGAAGATTGTCCCAGTCAAACCAGCAAAGTTGCATTAAGGAGACAACTTTCAAAATATTTAAAACCCAGATGTAACTACAAACTGACAAAGCATTTTAAATAGCAAAAGCATTTAAATCAAATGCTGGTAAATAATATATCCTTGTTAAATACGCATAAACTTCTAATAAGAAAAGTATCCAAGACATGTCAAGTCTTCCAAAGCCTTGATATGCATTGAGTGAACAACTAAAGGGAATGATAAGTACTAAATAAGAAGGATAAAAGGGAAAACCCAAGACGTTAAATGATAATTACTATTTGTTTCAAAATGATATCACCTTCCTATAGATCCCTAGCATTTGTCATACCTTTAACTAACAGGCTGGAAAGCTGAAAAGAAGTTAA
Source organism: Erythroxylum pelleterianum (assembly GCA_027563865.1). Classification (NCBI taxonomy): domain Eukaryota; kingdom Viridiplantae; phylum Streptophyta; class Magnoliopsida; order Malpighiales; family Erythroxylaceae; genus Erythroxylum; species Erythroxylum pelleterianum. The sequence continues at coordinate 25,233,019 of JAOQMR010000008.1, read as the reverse complement.
CAAAGTTAAAAAAAATTAGTATTAGCATAATCTTGTATTGCCTACTTTTGTGGCTTGTAAAATCAAGAAACCATTCAACCCAAAACCTTAAGCTATTAAATGAGGCTCAATAAATGGTACAAATATCATTCTATAACACACCAAAATACATCACAAATATCAGAAATGGAGGTAATGGAAACTTGAACTCAAGAAGTCACAGTTGTATAAGGCTCCAATATCATGTCAAGAAGCCATTCTAACAGCAATAAACAATTAAGACAGGCAATAGAAAAGCAACCCCAACAATGTAAGCCCTATTAGGTCTATGAAATGGTAGCATTAGAACATATAGCAAACTTAATGAAAAACACAATGGTGAATATGCCATTGTCACTTTACTGGTCAACATCAGAAAAAGATACAAAATTCTTAAAATTGTGCCGAAATGTTTTGCATATATCTACACACCTGTGAAATTCGATATTGAGAAAATCTGTTAAAAAGCTCTATAACAAAAACCTGAGAGAGATAAAAAAATATATTATGACAATACATACACAACATCTACATTTCAAATAACTTGGATCAAGATAAATGATCTCTAAGTTCCAATACACAGGTTCTTTTATAATGGAAAAGAGTAGAAACTAAAGACCAATATTCTTGAAATAAAGTGAAAAAACTCAAAACCTTTGCTACTCTACACACAAGTTTCTATCCAAGAAGGGTTCAAAAGTCGTGCCAATGATATCCTAATATAAGCTTTACACTGTTTTCTTCGGTGACAAGAACACAATAATGACAATGAATTGAAAGTGAAGTATCAACATTCTTCAGAAATGTTCATCAGATGAAAAGAGAACCTGTGGAGATCCAGTTGATGATGCTTTTTCTATTAATTTATCAAACAATTTTTCATTTTCTTCATGTAATCTCTGCACATAGGAAATAAGGAAAAAAAAATCAGTGGCCCTACACGTGTCATACACAGAAACTTAATTTTCACTTATATATACAATAAGTAGTGGGACCAGTAGAAGTGATACATGAAATGTGGTTCTGTATGTATCTACATAAGTGAAACATGTTGAACTATTCAGTAGGTTAAGAAAAATGGGGCATAATTGAGAAACTACACATCTCATCTTCAGATCAACAGCTCATCTTTAGTTTGTTAAAATATAACATAACTGTAAAGTCATATCTTTTATTGGAAGGTCTTGTAGCTTAAATGATCCTATATTCTATGTTATAGAAAGGCAAAAATATGGTAGTGCTCTTAGATATCCTCATTTTTTCAGGTTAGCATGCGAAATTGTTAAGAAAGAAACGCAGCCCCCTTATTTCATGTTCAAGTGAGTTATTCCTGTTATGCAAGATTACTTAGCTTAATAGTTTGCAAAGTGTAGCAGACTCAATAAGAGTATCACGTCTTTTTAGTTCTTCTTCAAGTTTCTTGGTTACTGCTTAAGTATCTCCATCTCCATGTCCCTTGGGAAATGAAGTTCCAGAAGATGAATCTAAACCAACATTTGACTTTTCTTGGCCAAAGGCTTCACTGAGTTGAACTTCCAAGCTTTTAATCTTGGCCTACAATAGAAAGTGAAGGCCAGCATAATGATTAAAACATGAATAGAAATTCAATGACCAATAGAACAATATCAGAGGAATGTGATTTTTTCTAGGAAAGGAAGGTCATAGTTTCCCTGGAATAAGTGATAGAAAAGCCAAGACAATGATTCGTCTAGGTCAGGTCTCTATTGCATCCAGTCTCTTTGCACGCGACGTCCCTTCACGTGCGTCCAGTCTCCTTTGTAGCTACTCTCTCCCGTGTGAGTCAAATTCCTGAAGTGCCGCTTGCGTCTAGTCCCTCCCGTCAAGCCTTCTGCGTAGCTGCATGCCTCTCCCACTTGTTGTCATGTCTTCCCTCTGTTGCCACTAGTCCCACTTATCTCCCCAAATTAAAAACCTAAAACGTTAAAATGTTTTTCTTTTCCTTGTCACCGCTACTCTCTATTTCTATTCTCCTCTTTTAAAATCCTGCCCCATTTCAGTATTTACTCTTATTAAAACTCTCACCACTCTTGCAAATGTAGCACAAATTTGTTTGCTTCCTTCCTTCTGTTGTTGTTTCCTGCTCATATTGCCTACGTATTTGTTGATGGTGTTTTTGGGTCTATCGTCGTTTTGCTCTCTTTTAGCTTGCTTCTACTTTTAAGGCCATGCAAAATCATGGACATCTAGTGAACAAATTTTTAGGTCTAATTTGAAGGGAAACTCATACTTTCTACGAAGAAATAAGAAAATAAAATAAGTAAAAAACTCAATATAAATAAATAAATTAACCTAAAAATGTTACTAAAATGAATGAATGGATATTGATTCTATGAGTGCTGGAGAAGATGACGAAATTGATTGTGATGAAGATACTTTTATGGATGATGATGAAATAAATTCAGTAAGTGAAGATGAGAAAGATGATGATGACAATGATTGAGCATTGGCAAGAACTTTGTTTTTAATTTTCAATAGGTTAAAAGTTTGGCTTAATATTTTGGAACAAGATTTTTATTATATTTCAGCATTTAATTATTTTGATTTTTTTGATGAAATTTCAAAGTTAAGTATACCAAATATCTATGATATGTAAAATATTACTTTTGGATTATCAATATATGTAGTTTGAATATTTTATAAGAAAATATTTAAATTTATTTGCAAATAATCATGGCAAAGAAAAAATCATGACAAGTAGTTTCTGGTCTCTAAAATTTTTACAATAATGACAAAATTTATCTTTGTTTTGGTTAATTTTAATATTTTATTATAAAAACAAATATTTATCATTATTTTGTTACGTTTATATTGACAATAACTTTTGTAACAAAAAGTTGATCAAGTGACAACAAAAATTTTTGTCACTAAAATTACAAATAGTAGTGGGCATAGTGATAGTTCGGTTGTTGTAACAATAATAAGTAGACACTAACTAATTAAATTTTTATTGACAAAAGTTTTCGTCATAACAAGTACATAGGCTTTTAATAACAAAGCTTAGTGATAAAGAAAATTTGACAATATTAATATATTAATAGTGACAATTTAATTGTGAAGGCACTAAAGTGTCACAATTCCCATTGCATTAGTGACACAAAAATAAATCATCATAATTAATCTAAATAATAGTATCAATCAATTGTTTTGTCATAACAAACCTCGTATCTATGACGAAATAATATTTAGGCACACAAAAATTGTCACTAAATTACAAATGGTAGTGACCATAGTTATAGTTTGGTGATTGTGACAATATTAAGTAGACACTAATTAATTGAATATTTATTGACAAAAGTTTTCGTCACAACAAGTAAAGTATTGTGTGACGATAAACCGTTTCGTCACAACAAGGAAAAAATATTAGTGACCAAACTATGTAGAAAATAGTACTAACCAACATATATTTTGTCACAATTACAATTAATTCCCACCAAAATTTCATAGGCTTTTAGTGATAAAATAAATTTTAACACTAAAGATACTAAATTGCCACAATTACCAATGTATTAGTGACAAAAATATAAATCATCACAAATATCAAAACAATAGTGTCAATCAATTGTCTTGGCACTAAAAAATATCGTATTTGTGATGAAAAAAATAGTTAGTCACAAAAACATTGTCACTAAATTATGAATAGTTGTGACTGTAGTTATAGTTCGGTTATTGTGACAATATGAAGTACACACTAATTAATTGAATATTTATTGACAAAATTTGTCGTCACAACAAGTAAAATATTGTGTGACGATTAACCGTTTCGTAACAAAAAGAACAAAATATTAGTGACCAAATTATGTGTTGACATAACAAATAGAAAATATTAGCTACTAACATATGTTTTGTAACAATTACAATATATTCCCACAAAATCATTTTGGCGCCAAATTGCATAGGCTTTTAATGACAAAACATAGTGATAAAAGAAAAGCTGTCACTATTAACATATTAATAGTGACAACATAATTGTGAATGATACTAAATTGTCACAATTATTATTGTATTAGTGGCAAAAAAATAAATCATCAAAGTTAATCCAAACAATAGTGTCAATCCATTATCTCGTCACAAAAAACCTTATATTTGTGATGAAATAATAGTTAGTCACAAAACAATTGTCACTAAATCTATTAACTCTTGTAGCGAGAAATTGTGGAACATCCAAATTAATACAAAAATAAGAAAGTTCAAATGCAGACGCAAACTAATCCCGTCCTCTACCTCTTACTTGTTTACAATGGCTATACTCCCGTTTGGCCAACGGGGTAACTCTTCGTAGCCTGAAAAAATATTGCAAATTTTGGGTGAGTTTTGCGAACTCAGTGAGTGACCATCCTCGATGGCTCACTCAATCACATACAGTGCACATATTCACATAATTCACATCATTTCATTAATAATCATATGGAATCACATATAATTCACATTCATTGGAAACATATCTCACATACAAAAATCAGTCAAATTATTCAGATCATACACATCAAATGCAAATGTGATTCTTATGAGACTCACTTTCAATATTTATTGTTGTGATCGAGTGCCTATAACTGTCCCGTATTCATTCTGGCTACCAGGCTTATTAATAACTATCCCGTATTTGTTAGGGATACCAGGCTCATTTTACATAGTGAGCCTTTGGTTCTTATATACTTTTTGACCTTTAAGCTCTTTTTCACAATCTGAGCTTTAAGCTCTTTTAGACTTTATCTTTCAAGCATTCATGAAATGGAATGCATCACATATCATATGCTCAATCGGTCACATGTTTACATATTCACATTTTCCATCGGACCCATAGTCCGACATTCAACATCATTGTTAAGTAACATTTGTTCAATCATATGCACATTCGCATGTTTCTTCGGAACTAAGTCCAATATTCAAAGATTACATTTAAAAGCACTTATTTCATCATGTTCACATATAAGTAGCACTTCAATATTACATGCAAGCATCAAAAACCTCGGACCTTCGTTGTCCGGAATCACACAATCAAATCACATTCACATCTAATTCATAATCACTCAATTCATAACATAAACAAAATAAAAAATAAAGTAATACCATCTAGGTCTACTCATAGTAAGCTCCCGATTAGCTTTTGCTTCCAAGTTTTGGAAACGTCTAAATGCGGACGTTTATCCTGCATATCCAAATTATGCAATATACACATTGCACACACATATTAATAACTTTGCAAATTATAAGTATTCGTTTATACACAAATATGGAATATGTACAATGTATGCTCAATGACAATCCCGGGTATATTGTCAAATTTCACCTCATATCCCAATTCTCATTTTATAACTCATTTACTTGTCATTTCATTGTTAGCATTCTTTGCTCTTATTATCAATTTCTCATTCACTATAATTTGGTACACTTTACTCCTCTTCTTTGAATCACAACCTCAATCATGTGAATATCTTTATTCCCAAACAAACTCATACCTTTGGTACTTTGATATCAACACTTCATTCACTAATGTTATTCCAACATTACAACATTACACATTCCAAACTCTCCTTTCTTCTTATAAATTTCTCTAAATTTCCAAACCTTCGGGTCTATTTTCCATTATCAATTAGATAATGCAAACAAAGTAATTCGGCAACACTTTGTTTTCGTAGAATGTTCCCCATTGCCTTAATTTAGACAATAAAATCATTCAATTTGGTTCAGAAATCCGGAAGCTATCCCCAAACATTTCGGACTATTCTTATACTGAAATAGTACACTATATTAAACTTCCATCTAGAAATTGATGTCTTCGAGTCTAAATTACAATTTGACTTCTTCAGATAACTAGTAGCCCTTTGTCTATAGTTTACTCCAAAACAAAAATCATCCCATTTAGAAATCTATAGATCAAGATATAACTGAAATACCCAAGCATGTTCAGTGAAACCATACCAATTCATACTATTCCAGCAGATTCCATCAATTTCATTCAATAAAACTTTTTTAAATCAATTCATAATGCTACCAATTTTTATGTAAAGATATAAAAATGTGTTAGGAAGCTATTGCTTCAAGAATCACTTCATTTGGAGGTCAGGTTATAAAGTTATAGCTAAAAGAATCAAACATGCTCATGTCCTCAATCATATTGTACTTATCTTGGGACAATTGGCATAACCTTCACTAGGGATATTGGATTAAGGTCGTCTTTAAATAGTTTCGAAGAGGACGTCTAGATCTACAATGTTCATGAAAAATGTTAAGTGAGATTTTGTCATTTTGAGGGTCAAAACACAGGCCGTGTGAAACCACACGGGTAGACCGTGTATGTAACGCCCCATATTAGGGGTTAGAATAATAAGGAAATTTAGTCTGTTTTATGTTTGAATATTTGCATATTTGTGCATAAGCATTTTGGCATGCATTCATGACATTTCTGGGAAAATTGGACTATAATTGAAATTAAGGATTTATTCGGACTGTATTAAATATGGTTTAGCAATTTTTGAACATTTCAAATATTTTTAGAAATATTTGATGAATTATTTTTGAGTTGAAAATTTATTTGGAGAGTCATAATATTATTTCAGAATTTTTGGTAAATTTTGGGAATTTTCAGAAAATTTTGGATATTTTTAGATTAAGGAATAATAAAATAAACTAAAAGACCAATTAAAATTTGACAATTGGCATAATCGCATAGTGGCATGTGGTCTGCTAAAGGAGGACAATTGCATTGCATGCAACAATATATGTAGCACGTGTTTTGGACAAAATTTTCCTACTTATGTTGTTTCTTCACCGAAGATATACTGAGGTTCAAGTCATTCCTTTGTTGTTCTTACGATACACTTGTTCCACCCTCTAGAACTAATTGCTGGATCAAGTAAGTTATACCTTCTGTTTTGTTTTCATGGCTATATTACGAATACAAGTCAAAGGTATGAAGGTTTCATGATTCATGAACATTTGTGGGTACTGGTTTTTGATTTTTGTTTTTGATATGAAAAGGATAACCTATCTGATGAAATGATAATTAAGATGAAGTGGGATAAGGTTGAATATTAATGTGCACGCATGGGTTCAGAAGTGGGGCTACGTTATGGTTTAAAAGATTATACATATATTATGGATATATGTTTTGGGATATGCTCTGTTTTTCTTACTGGATACTATATATTTGCAGTAACATTGTATAATCATGCTCTGATCTTGCTATAGAGTTCATAAAATAATAAATTTATGATAGAATGAAAGAACTAAAAATATGAA
>JAOQMR010000008.1:25156929-25178580 GCA_027563865.1 Erythroxylum pelleterianum | reverse complement strand
GTTGACTAGAGATATTTGACTAGATATATTAGCATTGATTGCTCCTAGAATTGCTCCTATAATCTCTCCTATAATCTTTCCTATAATTGAGGGATTTAATAGCTAGAATAGTTCTAGGAAGTTTGTATATAAACCTTGTACAGAAATATATTGAATACAAATTCTGTTCATCACATTCATCAACTCCGATGGAATCAGCGACGATGGTTAAACATACAAACCCAATTTCTAGCAATTAAAGGAAAAAAAACACATCACCGACTATGGTTAAACACACAAACCTAATTTCTAACAATTGAAAACAGAAAAGCACATTACCTGTTTTTGGCAACAGGGTTACAGAAGAATCACCAGGTGGCATGTGGGGTACACATGCCGGTTGAACAGAGGTTGCGGGCGGCAGGTGGGACACTCGCTGGCATTGCTTCTTCCTCTGTCTTGGTTGCCAATGGCTACTTGAGGTGTTTTTGGGGTTAGATTGTTAAGGTTAGTTTTATTATTGTGAGAAAGGTGTGTGTATGGGCTTTCGGTTGTTTGAAAAATGGAATTAGAGGTAGGATTAGAAAACCTACTCTAATACCATGCTATAAATTAAGAAAAGGGGATGGGAAGAGCTTGCAGAAATCAGCAGCTTTCACTCCCTTTGTATACTAGATTTCATATAAGGTAAGTTACAGTTATAATTGTAATCAAATCAAACCATAATTCCTAAAGATACATTTTGTAATCCTTTAAGATACTGAATATTATATCACCTAAAGATACTGAATCATATCATAATCAAATCTTATTCTCTAACGCTAATGATCTGAGCTTCCAATTTTTCTTCGATAAAGGATCAATTGATCTCAATATGTTTTGTACATTATGATGGACTAGATTTTGAGCAATGCTAATAGTTGCCTTATTGTCACAATATAGCGACACAGACTTCTTTTGAGGAAGATGTATATGTTGCATTAACTTCTTAAGCCATACGTCACATACTCCTTGTGCCATAACTATATATTTTGCTTCATCGCTCGATCTAGCAACGACTCCGTTTTTTTTTTTTGCTTCTCTAAGTTACTAAATTGCCACCAATGAAAGCACAATATTTAGAGTTACATCTTTTATCATTAGGAGATACTGCCCATCAACATTAGTGTATGCTTCTGTTCTTAAATGACTTAAGTTCAAGTAGAGCAATCCTTTACTAGGATTAGATTTGAGATACCTGAAAATTTGAAAAATAGTATCAGGCTATGTAAGACAAATTGTGTATAAGAAGATAAATCAATCTCCCAACCTGCCTTAAATTAAGCAGGTTAAAATTAGAAAAATATTCCTAAGAATTTGCTCCTAATTAATAGTAAAATCTCTTAAAGATCTGGACTCATCTGTCTAGCTTTTTTGTGCTCCCCCTTAAGCTGGGTTTTGGAGGTCGATAATACCCAACTTGGACTTCTAATCTTCAAAACTGTATCTAGGTAGTGCTTTTATGAATTTATCTGTCGTTTGCTACTTGGAAGGAGCATTGGAGAGCTTAAGTATGCCTTGCTCATTTTTTCTTTGATAAATGTTAGTCATTCTCGACATGCTTGGTTCTTTCATGATGAACATGATTCATTGCTATCTCAATGTCAGCCTTATTGTCACTTTGCAGCATCATTGGAATTGGGTTGACTGCTCTTAGTTCCTTTAGCATCCTCCTAAAAAAAAAATTCCTTCGCAAACCCATAACACTTCACTATGAAATTTTTCATCAATGCTACTCTTTGACTACTTGTTTTCTACCTCTCCATGTAACCATATTGCCCCACACGTAAGTGTAGTACCTCGTAGTAGATTTGCAGTCTGTTAATGAATCTACCTAGTCTGTATTGGTGGAAATATTTACTCCTTGATCTGTGCATTTTCCAAGGAAAAGACCTTTTCCTAGAGTTTGTTTTAAGTATCGTAGGCTGTGAAAAACAACCTTCAAGTATTTTTCTGTTGGCTGATTCATGTATCTATTCACTATCCCTATGGCAAAACGTATGTGAAAGGTAGATCAGGCTTCCCAATAGTCTTTGGTATCTCCCTTTATCTCTTAAACCTCCTTCTTCTTCCATCACATTCTTCACGGTAGGGTCCATAGGGATGAGAACAAGTTTGCAATCTAACATGCCCGTCTTTTTACCAAGGCTTTCATCTCTTCCACCATGGCATCATTCCATTTAGGATCATTAATAAATTCCTTCCACCTCTATGGTAAATAGACAAAATGCAAGGAAGACAAGAAAGCTCTATAGGAAGGGGACAATGCATCATAGGAAACAAAGTTAGAGATAGGATGTTGAGTACGTGATCTAACTCATTTTTAACAACTATTGGAAGATAAAGATCACTATCACATAAACATCATCTTTACCTTTGGCATAAGTTTATTGAATAACCTCCCAAATTTCTTTTTGTTCTTGGGAAAAACATGCAGTTATCACTAATTTCAGATATCATGGAACTCCATAGTTTCTTAGGGCCAATTCTTAATAGGTGATTCCATTTCCCTTTACTTTTTAGGATGGTTTGTACTAGTTGAGACCACTTCATGTAGTTCTTGCCATTCAATCGGTATGCTACTGAAATGTTTGGAATTTCACCTTTTCATTAAACTTCTTCGAAATTTTGGGTGAGTTATTGGATAGAATTCATTTATATATTTTCACACATAGCTTTTGTGGCTAGAGTTTAAATTGGGTGAGGTTATGATTAGGATTTAAAGAACAGAAATCATAGTGACAAAAAGATGTATGATCTAGTTGGAAAAGTGCAATAATGAAGGTTGCATGATGATAGCAATGAAGGCTACTAGAGATTGCAATTAAGGCAGCTACAAAATGTTCATCAGAAACTCTAAGGCTCGGATGCCATGTGAAAAAGTTGTGAGAAAAGGCTCATCTTATTATGAACAATGTATAGGGTACTTATACACACAAATTGTACACATAAAAAAGAAATCAACAACCTTCTTAATTTACAACCTAAAACATAGGAATCTCACCTAACTGGGGAATATAAATTCTTCACGCTGTTTAGGCACACGTAAGTGGTTGACTAATGAAGCTTTCTCCACAAAGAAACAATTTTTGAAAGAGCCATAAAATCAAGTGTAACAACAAAGGAACAATAAGAAGAAGACAAGTGATCTTAAAAAACAAAGGATGAGTTAGGATAAGTTCACAAACGTTTACCTTGCGATGGGCAATAAGTAGATCTAGACCATTGGTTGTTGGATCTGATGTTGAAGAAGAGATAGGTGCCGAACATGTATCAAGAGCGGCTCTTTGTTTACTATAGACTTGGAGAATAGGTGGTGGTAGTGGTCATAGGATTATCAGGTATAGAAGCAACATTATTTGACTATTATATAGCCTTATAGACCAGTATATCTTTTTCTCCTTACTTGGAAGAAGTTAAAAAAAAGGAAAGAAGTGGATATATTCCAAAAAGGTATGTGAATAAGAGTTGTTTTGGTCTATATCTAATTTCTTAGAGAATGTAGTACATATATACATGAATAGGGGATACCGAATAGGATACATAATCTATTCAAATAAAGGAAATAATCCTAAGATAATGCTTATCCCTAATATAAAGCTATCTAATCAATATAATTTGATTACAATCATATTATCACAATATTATGTGATAATACCGTATCTTGACCACACTCCCCCTCAAGTTGGATCATAGATATCAATCATGTCTAACTTGCTAATTCATTCTTCAAATTCAAAGTCCTTTGGTAAATACATCTGCTGTCTGCTTCTTCGTTGGTACATAAGTTAGGCACATTGTTCCATCTTCTATCTTTTCCTTGATGAAATGTCGATCAACTTTAACATGTTTTGTTCTCTCATGGTGGACTAGATTGTGTGCCATGCTTAGGGCTGCCTTGTTATCACAATAATGCTTTATAGGTGACTCAAAAATGATTTTCAATTATGTCAGCACTCTTTTTAACTAGAGACTTTCACAGATTCTTTTTGCAACTGCTAGCTTCTACGCTACTCTTGGCTACCACCTTTTGCTTCTTACTTTGCCACGTGATCATATTTGCCCACACGAAAGTGCAATATCCAGTGGTTGATCTTCTATTCTCTTCTGAACTTGCCACAATTTGAATCAGTATATATTTTAGTTGTTCTTTGATCTCCCTTTTTGAATAATAATCCTTCCTAGGAGTACCCTTTAAATACCATAAGATCTTATAAACTGCCTCAAATGCTTACTCTTTGGTGCATGCATGTAGTGACTTACAACACTCATGGTGAAAGCAATATCTTCCCCGATGACAAGGTTCTGTATAACACAATGAGTAGGGAAAAAATGAGCACTTCAATGAGCTTCTTTTGTCAATTTACTAACTGAAAGGAGGTTACAATCTGGATTTGGAACATATAGAACAGAGTTTAATTTCATAGAATTTGTTACTTTTATCTCCTTTTCCTGCAACCAAAGAAGAATTACCATTTGCTACCTTAACCTTTTCATGCCCAACAAAAGGAAAATATGAATGAAACATGTTATAGTCATCTATCATATGGTCTGATGTTCCATAATCAACCATCCATTTCTTCCTACTGCATGAAGATAATAAAGCTTGTATGACATTACCTCTCATGGTAGCATTGGCAGCTATACTTGTCTTCTATTGGTGGCTATCATTTTGGAGATTCTTTAGTATTTCCAATAATTTCCCTAGTGAAATGTTCAGCTCACTAGCTTATTGTTTCTGACTATCTTCAGATTTTTTTATTCCCCCTTCACTAGATACTTGATATCCTCGGTTTTTTCCTTTCGTGGTTTCCAATCTGGAAACTTTCCATGGATGTTCCAGCATGTGTCTTTGGTGTGACCACTTTGTTTGCAGTGATCACACAACTTCTTTTGACCCTTTTTACTAGATTCACCATGGGACATCAATGCAGACGCTTCACTAGTACGAATTGGAGACAAATTTTGTTCTTCTTTTAGCACAATTTTCCTCCTTGTTGCTTCCCTCCTAACTTAAGAAAAAACTTCTTTAGTTGTTGGTAGAGGAACTCTACTTAGGATTATGCCACAGACATCATCCAGTTTTTTGTTGAGACTAGCCAAAAATTCAAAGACTCTTTCCTTTTCAATTTTCTGGTTGTACATCACAACATCTTCCTTGCACCTCCACTTTTCATCCGATAGAAGGTCAAGTTCCTGCCATAATGCTACCATTTTGACCCAATATTCTGTAACTTCTTTATCACCTTGCTTCATCTGCCACAACTTTGTTTTTATCTCGTAGATTCGCGATGCATCCTCTCCGTCATAGTATGATTGTCGCTTCCTTTCCCAGATCTCTTAAGCTGTTGGAATAAACATAAAGGTACATTTGATCAACGATATCATGGCGTTGATAAGCCATGACGAGACCATGGAGTTGTCTATCTCCCACTATCGCGCAGCTTGCAAGTTCATTAGGTCTGGAACGTTTCCATCTCCGATGATAAAACTCAGCTTGCTGCGTCCTCCAATGGCGAGTTTCATAGCTTGAGCCCACTCCTAATAGTTCATTCCATTTAGTATCGTTCCTTCAAGGCCAGAGGTCATCGAAGACTGACCTCCAGTTTGGTTTGGATTTGCCGTGGAGGATCCCTCAAGATTGGAAGTCATTTCTTGACTTGCCAGGGTTGACTCCTCGGTTTCACTATCTCTTTCACGTAGCTCTAATACCATATGAATAAGAGTTGTTTTGCTCTATATCTAATTTCTTAGAGAATGTAGTACATATATACATGAATAGGGGATACCGAATAGGATAGAGAATCTATACAAATGAAGGAAATAATCTTAAGATAATGTTTATCTCTAAGATAATGCTATCTAATCAATATAATCTAATTACAATCAGATTATCACAATATTATGTGATAATACCTTATCTTGACGACAAGGTAACTTCAGCTACTCAAGATACTAGTTAAGATCACGACAGTAGCACTTGTACCCTTTTTATAGACAAAAGTAACCAATGAAAACACATTTTAAAGATTTAGAATCTAATTTAGTCACCTATAGATGAACATCATGATCAAAACAATTACTACCAAATATTAGGGGTGAGATAGGGAACAAATGTTCATTAGTAAGCATATGAAGGCATACAATTAATCATAAATAAGGCTGCAAAAATTGTATCAACAAAAAATTCTTTAGGAATGTTCATTTGGGATAATTATGTTCTGGTCGATTCAAGAAGACATCTATTTTCTTTTCCAGTCACACTATTTTGAGACAGTGTATCAACAAAAGAGGATTAGTCAAGAAAGTCGTTCTGAATTATGTTAAGTATAAAAAGATGCCGGAAAAATATTCTTTGACATTATCACTTCTCAAACTATGCATAAAAACATTAAATGGTGTTTTAATTTTCTGGATCCTTTATTCATAATAATGATATATGTATGTTGAAGGTATATTACTTGAGAAGATATCATCCCTATAATTAATCCTATGATTAAGCTATAATATATACATTCTGTAATATCATTGGTCCAAAGAAATATCTTTCTATTGCTAGGAGTGCATAGCTCATAATTTATGGACATGATACATGCAATGATATGCTAAATGTTTGAAATTAAGATTCTTTGTTTGCTAGTCCAATAGAAGAAATGAATGGCTAGGTTTTTCTCAAAGCCTTTTAGGGAGTAGGGACTATGGAAAAATTGAATGAAAAAGTGTAAGAAGAATTGAAATATAGAAATATAGATTGAGATTTGAATAACTACAGCTATGCATAATACCTTAAAATACATTGAAAATTGAGAATAGTACTTTGAGAGCTTAATATTATGACTTTTAGGCCAATTGAAGGTAGTTGGATGACCATGATAGTCAAAATATCTGAACTTAAGCATCATATTATCTTTTGATGAGTTGCAATTTAGTCAATTTGTTATTGGAAAGATCATTGTTTGTTTCTATTTTTCAACTAAATTTAAAATTGATTTCTGAACAACCTACTCCTCCAATACTATTTCCTCTTCCCAATGTTCATTCTTTTGTAAATAAGTAATCCAGAGTGAGCACTTTTAGGCCTTATCTTTGTTCCATTTGAAGGGATATTATAATTTTGTAATTTAGCTTAATGAAAGAATTAAGCTATTGGTGCAATTTCAGACTTCATACTTGAGTGATGCATCATTTATCTCGTATTATATTCCAATATTTTGACATTTTTTACAGGTTGGAGTTGCTTATCTTTTGGCTTTTGAGTGGGCAAATAACTTAATTATAACATCTATGGAAAACATCGAGTATGATAGGTATGTTCTCTAGTATTTGAACCTATCAATGTGTGACTTATTGACGTCTGTATGTTGAAGAATTCTAGCATATCATATGATTGATCAATGACCAATTCTTTTGTTATATTTCTTTCAAACTGGTGGGAGAAAACTTGATGGTAAGACATGCATATACGAGCGCAATTATAAAAGAAACTAGAACACCGTTTTTGTTCTACGGTATCAAACTTTAACTAATCAAAGAAATCTCTATTTTAGTAGATCTAATTTAAAAGATTGATTTAGTTTGATGATGTAGGATGAGTAGAAGAAATATCAATTAATAACTAAAACTTACAAAAACTAAAAAAATATGGGCTGTTGATTATTGTTAAGCTGCTAAAAGTTTAGATTTTAGGTCTGGACTTCTGCTTGGGATGCTGGAATTTCAGATTTGGGTATGGCTAATTTAGGATAGAATTTTAGATTTTGATATAACTATAATTTTAGGTTTGATATGCTTAGGTTTTGGTTGTTGAAATTTAGTGAGATAAACAAATAATGGAGGGTATGAACTACAAATCACTCCAAGGGTCTAAGAATAACTCTTAGAAGAAACTATGACATCTTTTAATTGAAAACTCATGTTTAAAAAAATAATTTGGGCTTTTCGTTGAAGGGCTGAATACACACATCTACAAAAACGTTTCTAGAGCCCTTATTCTAGTAAGAAAAGATTCTTAACTAATTTAAATTTAATTCTAATAGAAATTCTATAACAGTTAGGATAACATAATTACAACTAGGATAACATATCTAACTTACTGTTGATATTATACATAATTAGTTGATTCTCTATAGATAATTAGTTGATATTCGATTAATTAGTTGAGATTTTGTTACTTAGAATAAATAGATTCTTCCTAATTTAAGGAGATAATTAGGGCTTTATTGTCTTATATATTCCTTGTGCTATTCACAGAAAGATTAAGATAGAATTACTTTGTCCTTTTTCTTCTGTGATATCAGAGCCATGGCTCTTCTACAATATTTTTTCTTTCTTCATTCAAATTAGTCCTAAGTGGACTATCGCTTAGAGATGACTAGCTAGCAGAGAAACCTTTCATCCTCCAACGATGATTTAAGCAACTCGAGTTACATAATTGTGATTTTCTTGGCTCAAACTTGCCTTTTCAATTGGCGACTCACAAGTTGAATGGCCAGAATTACCTTGAATGGTCGCAAACAAAAAGTTGGCCATTGGCGGTAGAGGAAAACTCAGATATTTGACAAGAGAGACATTAAGGTCAGCTTTGGATGTCCAAATATGGCAAACTTGATTGTAAATTGTGATCATTGTAAACTTTATTCACACACCCAGGAAGCATGCTAGAAAATTCATAGGAACACGAAAATTTGGAAGAAAAAACAATTCGGAGACAATTGTACCTCCCAAGCCATCACTATTGAATCCGGGCTTGAAATGTCTTTTGGCACGCAGCCTTTCATAAGGGAATAGATAGAGCAAATCTGTAAAATTCTTCAATCTCAAAATTTCTCTAGTCCAATTCCTACCTATTTTTTAGTTCAAAAAGGTAATTATCTAGTTGGCTCTTGTTTTAGTGTCAATTCAAATCATTCTTGGATAATTGATTTTGGGGCAATAGATCATATGACTAGGTCCTCTAATTTGTTTTCTTCATATAGTCCTTGTGCAGGAAATCAAAGAGTAAAAATAGCAGATGGTTCTTATTTAACAATAGCTGGGAAAGGATCAATTGTTCTTTCCCGTGATCTTACACTCCATAATGTTCTTCATGCTCCTAAATTATCATGCAACTTGTTGTCAATCAGTAAAATATCTATTGAAAAAAATTGTCAAGCTAATTTTTCTTCATGTGATTGTCAATTCTAGGATTGGAACACGTGGAAGATGATTTGCAATGCTAAACAAGTTGGAGGTCTCTATTTCTTCGAAAATGGATATGACTTAGACAGGCAATCCCAAAAAACTTATCTTAACTCCATTGCAATACTTCATGAGAAAAAAATTATGTTATGGCATTTTAGACTTGGACATCCAAGTTTGCATTATATGAGATATTTATTTCCGAAGTTTTTTACAAATAAAGGTCCATCTTCATTTTAGTGTGAAATTTGTCAAATTGTTAAACATCATTGAACATCTTTCCCAACACAACCTTACAAGGCCACAAAACCCTCTGCTATAATCCATAGTGATATTCGGGGACCTTCAAGAATAAAAACAATAATTAGAAAAGGATGGTTTGTAACTTTTATTGATGACAACACTAGAATTACTTGGTTATTTTTACCCAATGAGAAGTCAAATGTTGAGAGGGTATTTAAAAACTTATATAATATGATCCAAACATAGTTTCAAACTAGAATTCAAGTTTTTAGAAGTGATAATGGAAAAGAATACTTAAACAAAGTTTTAAGGATTTTTTTTTGTTGAAAAAGGTATTATTCATTAAAGCTCATGTATTGACACCCTACAACAAAAATGGAATAACCGAAAGAAAAATTAACCATCTATTAGAAATTGCAAGATCTATAATGTTTTCAACTAATACGCCTAATTCTTTATAGGGTGAGGCTATCCTAACAGTTACATATTTGATCAATAGGATGCATTCAAAAGCTATAAAATTTCAAACACCTCTAAATTGTTTTACTAAATGTTTTCTTTCATCTCGATCATCACATGATCTCCCTCTTAAAGTATTTGGGTGCACTGCATTTGTTCATATTCATGACAACAGTCATGGAAAAAAATACTCTCCTCCATTATCTGTGCAAAAAATATGGACATCAGACAAGAAAACATTTTTTATCATCTTATATAATTGTTGAAAAATAGACACAACATCAGATTTTTCTTTTAGAAGGTAGACCCAGCAATCCCTTGTGTGGTCATCTATGAAAGTAATAAACCATCTTTTTTCCAGTTAAATCACTAACTGGTGATGCCCCCCAGATATCACTATGAACAAGGTGAAAAGGTTTTGACATTTTGTAATCATGAACAGGATAATTTTTTCTAGGTTGTTTTGCAAGAATGCATGATTCGCAAGAAAAAGTGGAAAGATCTTTATTGATGAACAACTTCGGAAACAAATGTTTCATATATGAAACATTAGGATGACCTAACCGTTTATGCCATAAAATCACGTTAGAATTAGATAAACTAGATACAAAAAGAGATGTAGGTGTTTCTGGTTTAGGAGAACCAGTCAGGTAATAGAGACCATTTTGTTCTTCAGCATTGCCAATCATCTTCCCTGAATACAGATCATGAATAATACAATGGTCACACACAAAGGTTACTGCACAATTTTGATCTTTAGTTAACTTGCTAACACAAAGAAGATTATATCTTAAATTAAGAACATGAAGCACGTTTTTTAAGAAAAAACTACTGCAGACAACATCTCCAATTCTAGTCACTAAGGAAGTACTTCTATCTGCCACAGAGACTTGCAAATTTCCAGTATATTTTTTATAACCAGAAAAAACAGTGAGAAAACCCGTCATATGATCTGATGCACCAATGTCAATAATCCATCCATTCAAGACATCCTTCTGTGATAAAAAGATGAGATAATACCTTGTTGAATCATGGCTGCCTCGGGTGTTGTGGATGAGGGACCTTGGTTTTTCTGTTGACTAAGAAGGGTCCATAAGATCTCCATTTGTTCTCTGGTGTTATGTCACAATCTTTTGCAAATCAGTAGCTGCATTGTTAATGCCAATTCCAAATTTGGCATGTAACATTCCGTTACGTGTTTGATGCCTGTCTTTGTTTAAAAAGCAGGAAAAGATGGTTCACAAGGCTTTACTGATTTATTCGCAGACTTATAGAAAATGAATATTTGGGTCTGAAAAATGGCATACTGGATCAGTCAGCAATACTCCTTTCAAGCCATGGTTGCCTAACATGTATGAACTGCAAGGTAAATATTGGATTCTTTTCCATTTTCATATTGATAAACTAACAAATCCTTAATTCAGTCTCAATTATAAGGTTCAGATTTAATTTCTTTTTAATTTTCTGTACTGCAAAGTTTGATTAATTTGTATGACTGATATTCCATAGATCAGATTTAGTTTCTTTGGTCCTTCTCAGGTTGGATAGAAGAATTATAGACACACTTCGTATTTTCTTTTTCTTTATTTGCTAGAATTTTGATGTATTACTTTATTCTTCATTTTTTAGTTCTACTGTCTTTTAATCGGTCTGTTACTTAACATGATGCTACTGTCTACTTTGTTTGATACACTTATATTTTTCTTGTGTCTTTGGAATTATTTGTTATTTTAGACTAAAGAGCATAAGCTTGTACGCCCATTGAAGTTGCAGAAGTCCTACAAAATATTATTGGCATTCTCAGGCTTAAGAAAAGCTTTAACTAGTAACCCTGGATATAATC
Organism: Erythroxylum pelleterianum; assembly: GCA_027563865.1. NCBI lineage: Eukaryota > Viridiplantae > Streptophyta > Magnoliopsida > Malpighiales > Erythroxylaceae > Erythroxylum > Erythroxylum pelleterianum. The sequence goes on along the minus strand of JAOQMR010000008.1, from coordinate 25,166,840 downwards.
TTCGAGTGGCAGAATGTCGAGAGGCTGCAAGTGTACTTCTTAAGTATGGTTCATCCCTTCTTTAACTAGATGGTTCTGAAGTGTCTATACTTCAATTTTCCGCTTCTCATCATAGTTATACACACTTTTTATTTAATTTTCTATACATGATGCTTGCATGTGCTTTTATTATTAAGCTCGTATAGGTAAAAGGTGCAAGAACTTCTAAAATAAACGATGCCGAAAGGGCATAAAGTTGTTGACATCTAAGGCCCTTTTAAGTTTGACTAGACCATAATCCATTACAGGCCTACTTAACCATGCATAATTTTAACTTTGGATAATAGCATTTGGCAGAAAATAGATCTTGTGGTTATTTGTTAATATTATCATGTCGAAATAATGATCTAATAGTCTTGAATTAGTTGAAAGCACCAAAAGCCAACAACACTAGTGATGCTAACTCAATACTTACTGATTAGTTGTTTTTGGTTTGATTATGTGACCCATTACGATGATGGCATTAAGATATTTCTTCAATTATGGATTTGACATTTTAGAAAATAAAAAATTTAGGCATTTTTAGGGTATTCTTATTGCATTGTAAGTTACTACTTCTGTTAGAAATGCTAATTTATGGTTTTCATAAAAGAAAGAAAGAGCGAGTAGATTGGAATGTACGTATATAAGATAGAATAACCAAAGATGCAATTCATGTAATCCCTATAATAGAACATTGGCATTCTTGCTTTTTGATTCATCCTACCTTTCATCCCTACCTATCCATCCATTTATCTATTTGAGGTTGTTTGTGGGTGGATAAAATCACGGTCTCCTTCTTTTTCTTAGACCTTCACCTTCACATGGTACAAAGTCGAAAGAATTTCATCTACCGGCATATTATCTCTCCCGTGGGTTTCTTTTAGAAAGATTTGTGGTTTCCTTCATCTTGTTCAGAATTTTCTAATTTCTTTTCTTATCATATAGCTAAACTAGTAACTTTAGTGTTGTAAAAGAAAACTTTTCGAGAATATTTGCTATCAATTATACCAATATTAATATTGAGTGTGTAAATACAGGAGATTGAATCAAGCCTTAATCAAGGGAATTAGTTAGGGTGATTGATGTGTATAGTTATGCTTTCCTAATTTGTATTAGGACAAGTCATTTGGCCAAGACCTATGGTAGTACACTTGAGCAATAGGTGGGTTAGTGATTTTAGCAGGTTCAAAATTGAGTAGTCACTTGATATGCCAAAAAATCGTTTGCTTGCACTTTACTAGAGTAAATGGAAGACTACGAAAGAATGGAATGTACTAAAAAGAAGTAATTATGAACTTGAATTGTAAAAGTTATATATTGTATTTTTTATAAAAGTACAAGATGCATAGATTTATAGTTGTACAACTACCTATATAAGGAAAGAATCCTTGAAAAGAAAGGCACCTAAATAATGAAAGAATCCTATAAAATAAAGGTTAATTGACAATTATACAAGCAATTCTAGGAAATTAAATTGCAACTAAATCACCCAAATTCTAGCCCAGTTGATTACAATTAAATCATCATATATTCTAGGCTAATAATTAAGTGAATCTTGCAACACTGCCCGTCAAGTTGGCTTGGAGATGCCTTTCATAATTTGCTTGCTGACCAGAAGTTCAAATTGACCTTGTATATTCTTTTGGTAAGTATATCGAATATTTAACCTATAGTTGGTACTTAAGGAACACAAATTAACCCAATTTTTATTCTCTTTGATAAAATTTTAATCAACCTCAAGTGTTTCGTTCTATCTTGTAAAATCAGGTTCTAAGCAATTGAGATGGTGACCTTGTTATCGTGGTAGACCTTCAGGGGATGTGTTACTAGGATCTTTAGGTCTTCTAGTGGTCCTTTTGTTCCCATTTCCTTGCAAATTTCATGGGCAAGAGACCTGAACTCTACCTCACTCTACTTTGAGCCACAACATTCTATTTTTTGCTCAGTTATGTAACAAGATTTTATCCAATAAAGTTTCAGTAGCCCAAAGTTGATTGTCTATTAATGGTGCAACTAGCCCTGTCTACATTTGTATAGACTTCTTTTTTTAAGTTGTTACATTTTTGAAACATAGGACCCTTTCCAAGAGATCCTTTGAGGTATCTTAATAAGTTGCATCAAAATGTCCTTATCCAGGTGAGTACATATATTGGTTAGCCATACCCGCAGCAAAAATGATATAAGGATAGGTATGAGACAAGTAAGCTAATTTCTACACTGGACTTTAAAACTTTTCCCAATCAAACACATCTTCAGCTTTAAAAATATCAAGTTTCAAATTAGGATCAGGATGAGTTTCAACAACTTTAAAACCTAGCAAACCTGTTTTTGTAAGATTATTGTTTATCTATGAACTTGGACCTCTTGTTCCTCGCATCTTCCTTTTTTTGTCCTAAATATCCAATCATTTCATTCTTTCTGCTTCTCTTTTTCTTTCCCAAAATTTTGTTGTTGCCTTTCACATTTTCCTTCTATTATAGGACGTGTGTTATTAGTCCCTTATTGATACTGGACAACTTTGTAATGTAGTCTCACTTGGATGCGAGGGTATTAGGGACAACTTTCTAACTCTAGTTATTCTACTTTTAATAAGAGGAAATCGGAAACAGTACCATATGTGTTAAGTTCATACGCCATGAACATAATGCTCCTAACAGTAGCATGTTTGGAGATTCCAAATAGGACATTTGAAGATTCCACAAGGGCTGCACATTTGGTGTTTTCAGTTCATTTCTTTTGGAGATTTTTGGTTTTAGTTCATTTTCATTTGAAGTTTGCAGACAGTGGTTCTGTTTCCATAGTGATTAGTTAAATTATCAATAGTACAATGTGAGAACTTATATGACAGATCTCCACCTTGCGATAGTCAGTTTTTCTTTATGGTTAGTAGGCCTGCCTTGATTATAGTCTGATAAAAATATACCTCTTAATTATTTTCCTTTTTTTTCTATTAATCAATCGAAGAATTTATTGTAACATTTGTTTTTCTACTTTCTGTTATATCTAATCCATAGAACTTTGGGAAATGAGAAGATGGAGCCACTCCTGTGCAATGGCAAGTATCCTAAATTTATGCTTCTTTTTCTCTTTCTCCCCATTTTGCCTTTACTTTGCAAATGACCCTGTTGCACTTCTGATCAAACAGTTGAACCAGAGGGGTACAAAATATACAAGGTAACTAAATTTTCTTTATTTTATATTTAAGTTCTCAACTTAGTGGAAAGGTATTTCTTCTTTTTTCTTTGGTTGTTCCTAGAGCTAAATTTGTGATAAAATTAATTTCTTAAATATTAAGAATTCATTCTCAGCATAATGTTGGAGTTTCATTTCCTTCATTAATTTGTAAAGGGCGAGCTAAATGTTGCATTGAGCCAAAATCTAAATTTAGTTATTTCTTGTTTATTAATTTTTCCTTTATTGAGAAAGAAATTCAAGTACTTCCATTTTAGTTTATTCTGATTAGTTTAGACTTTAAGTCTGCCGGGGAAAAATAAAATCCTTGTTAGAGAAGTGTTCTATACCTATTTTAGTTATTTAGTCGGAATTCCTATTCCATTTGGACTAGGGTTTAATAACTTTTGTTGTGTATACATCTTTGCATTTTAACATTAACGAATAAGATAAATTGATTTTTTAAAGTATGGAAAAGTAATTCTTAGATATTAGGACTGATTTCTGAACTCTTAAGTGATTCATAGAAATTAATTGATGTGATTCTTATGTCTATCTTTTCCCAAGGAGTCATTCTTATAACTATCTTTTCTATTAATTCGTCAATTTTATAAATTTCAGCCCTAAAATCCTAGATTCCAATACACTAAAAATTTCCAGCAGCCCTAGGTTTTATAGTACATATCTATTTTATTGAATTGAGGGAGAGCCTTGGAGCAACCGATAAAAGTTGCTTCTTTGTGACCAGAAAGTCATAGATTCAAATCATGGAAATAGCCTCTTTGTAAAAATACAAAGGTATGACTGTGTACATCGATGACCCTCCTCAAACCCTCGCAAAATAGGAGGCTTTGTGCACTGAGTATGTTGACTTGACTTATTTATTTTATCGAATTATTGGCATGTTTTTCATACACTGGGTTTCGGAGGCACACTGACGAGACTTCTTTTTATTGGTTTTTCTAATTTTACCTGTTCTTCTTCCCTTTCTGTTTGTACCCATGTGGATGGGTGTAACAGAATTGCCCATTTGAGCACCCAGCCATGTACGAGGATCTCATCCCCTCTCTATTCTTTCTTTTATCTCTACCTTTTCTCTGAAATTCCTAGAAACTCGGTCATCTTTCAGCTCCAAACTTTGGCTATTGTATCATCACTCGAAGGATCATTCTATATTAACAATTCTGTAAAATACGGAATAAAATACTGGCAAAAGAATAAAGTTTGACAAGTATCAAGCAATAGAAACTTCTAGAGTTAAATTCAAACCCCGAGGGCTTTACAAACAATAGCTATATTATAGGAGTCCTGGTGTAATTAATCCTAAACGAATACACAGACAAATGGATTAATGTGTCAAAGCACTAGTGATGAGATAGTATGAGCCTAGTCCTGATATGATTGATTTCGCAAGTCCTCTCTCTTGTTATAGTCCTTATATTTGCACAAAATCAACATGTTTATGAGTTCTCATTCCTATGGTACTCTTTAATAGAACATCTCGAGTTTTACTTCTCTAAGGGAAGAATACAAAAACATGGAAGATATTGAATAACATGATGAAAAGGCAGCAGCAGTTGTTGCAAAATGATAAGTCTAGTGTTGGATTGGATATGCTGGGATATCTAGGATTAGCATGAAGATTGGAAGATAAGAAGGGTTTGTAACACTGGTGCATAATAAACATTAATTCCCCTATGCATAGTTGCATGCTATACAAACTTTTCCTACTACTTTTATGCAACAAATAGTTATAATGTTACCATGTTTGTGATTAGTTTCTAATATTTGTATCTCCATTTCTGCAGGGGAATCTAGAGCCTAACATTGCTAAAAGGGCAGAACACTATTTCTCGGAGAATAAGCGAGTTATAGAAGGCATCATTTAATCAAATTGCAAGATAAATTAAATTCCAAACATGTTTATGCTTAAATTTATACTCTGTTTATTGTTACATTTTGTGATGATCATTCCAGGACTTGAAGCTTGGACCTCTGGTAACTTGGAAGAATTTGGAAAGCTCATTTCGGCCTCTGGACAAAGTTCCATTGAGAACTATGAGTGCGGTATAGCATGATAACTTCAAGCACTGATTGGTGTCTCGGCAGAAATGATCTCTTTTTCTCTTTTTTCTTTTTCAAGGGAGAAGATTAAGGCTATTTAAATGCTGAAATTCATATAGTTGTTATTCTATATGCATCGTGACATGCAGTATGAACAGCTATTAGGCTGGCATCATAAGAATAAATTCTTTCCTTGGTTGGTTGATACTAGTACCTTAGTAATAAGGCAATTATGGTTTTGCCCTTAAAATCGAAGACCCAATTTGAACAACTAACAAGAACTTTACCAACATATTTTTGGGATAAAATGAATGTTAATTAGTATTTTTATGACCAATTAGGGATATGTAAAAATGAGTTTCTTCATCAGTTGGTTGCTTCTAAGCAAGATATTGCACATCTTCAATTCAACATTTCATTTTCCTGATAACCTTCTTTGTGAATTAACATTTTCATTTTCAACGAACAACTTGCCTCCAAAAGTTCTGGGTACTCTAGCTCCACATCTGAAGGTTATAACAATTTGTTTTTCTCTTGGCCAATATGTGGTGGTGTTTTCCCTTCAAAATGTTGTTTTTTTCCTCGGAAGCTTTTGCATAATTGCTCTGCTGAATTCTAATTTCAATAAGTTGCAGTGTTTCATATACGGACTAGATATGATAAATGACAAGTTACTTCCGAAATTGGATTTGATTTTGTTGTTTACTTCGTCTTGATTGCTTATTTTGTAGTTATACTACATAATTACAGTGCCCTCTAATTACCCTAAATCTCTATTGTTTTTAAGGTTGTGATCCACTGATACAACTTTACAAGATTCTTCTGAGGGCTCCTGGTGTATATGGAGCAAGATTCAGTGGTGCAGGATTTAGAGGATGTTGTGTTGCATTTGTTGATGCTGATCTGGCAGCAGAAGCTGTTTCTTTTGTCAAGGACGAGTATCAAAAGGCCCAGCCTGAATTGGCAAGTCAAATTAATCCAGATTCGTCAGTATTAGTAGTGGAAGCAGGTGACTCTGCGCGTGTAATCTGACAGAGTACATTGATTGCTCATCCATCTCTTATTCCGTTACAAATGTGAGCAAATTGATTTAATCCCATCCTAAGAGAAGTTACTGACTGCAAACTGGTTATAGCAGATAACAGCCGTGGTATGCAATTCAAAGTATTACGTTCTTCATTTCCATTTAGAATTGGATATTCATCGTATATTTTAATCCAATTATGAGCAGCATCACAGGTTTTCACATAAAACAAAGAGAGAGCTTCAGGAATGATTTTTAATATTGTCCTCAAAGAGTACATTGTTTCAAAGCTTACTATTCTTCTCTGTATATTGTATGTTAATGGTTGCCACTTGCATTACACTTGGTGTATCATCTTGTTAATGATTAAATTCTACATATGTGTATACACATTATCGTTTAGTTTGGATAAAAACATAACGAGTACTTGTTGGTCATATCTTCAGCTTGAAAAAAAAATTCAAGTTAGGGAGACTTTTATCACTTCATGTACCTTGGCTTTGGCATATCTTCAACTTGAGAAAAAGATTTCAAGTTGGGAGACTTACTATCACTTTCATGTTCTAGCTTTGATTCTTGAGTTACGGGTTGACTCTAGTTAGTTATATTACTCATTAGGATACCCCGATGGGCACACAAGGAAAATACGACAATCAACTAGCCAAAACTACACCTTAAAGAAGACTATCGATTAACTAAAGTCAGATTATAGACTACTGTAGTGTCTGATAGATTATTGTGGAACAACATGGGAATCTTGTGACTATCGGTAAGTTCCAAGTATGATGACTGAGACTTCAAAACCCTTCTCTCTACGGGCGCAACATTTAGCTTTCTTTTTAAGAACCTTACTTTCTCACTAACACCTTTTTTCCTTTGAAACAATAGTTGCAACAGTATTTACACTCTTTTCATATTAAACTCTAATTTTACAATGGAACTGTTTTAAAAGCAGTCACAGACTGTCTTAAACTTTTTGATACACAAGATTCTCAGAAGAGGCGAGTGGAAAGCATACTTATCTCTGTATAATGATACATAGTAACATTACTCAAGACTTAAGCTTTCAGGAGGGGGAGAACTTAAAGAGAATGGAAAACACTCAAATTAATATTCATTGAAATCAAATTTCTTCAAATCTAGTCATGCTTAAGATGAAGGAGAAACCTTGTTCAAATTTCTTCAAATCTAGTCATGCTTATAATGAAGGAGAAACCTTGTTTTTATAAGCAAAGTAAGGGCAAGAAAGTAAAACTCTCAAGCGACACTCATTACAACTTTAAAATAGAAAGTAACTTTAAAGTACAATTATCACACTTTTAACAAAGCTACTTTGAAAAAGTAAACAACTTTCTAAAACGTAAACAATATGATGATAAGAAGGATTCTTGCACAATAGTTTGTTGGCCACAAAGGTTTTTTTTCATTAAAAGACTCAAAAGCAAATACCTAAAAAGATGAGTCGGTCTTTAGAAGGCTAAAGTGAGATTGTCATCACCGTTGGATTCATCCGTCAATGTCATATCCTTATCAAGTTGTTTAAGAAGAGGGCCTATATTTGTGAATTACCAAGCAAAAAGCCTTGGACTAGAAATAGAAATGGGTTCTTGGATTGGGCTGGATGATTTGCTTGAAACTGTAAGGTTTCGATATGTAGGACAAGGAACTTCACCAGCTTAAATGTTGATGACAATAGAGGGAGTCACCGATGTCCATTGGTCAAATGATGGAGTAATAGTTGCTGCAAGAAGAGCAGTATATCCAAAATACGGACCAAAGGATGTATAAATATCTGAAAGAGATTGACTCGAAAGTTGATTGAGTTGGTCTAAGAAAGAATGTAATTTTTCCATTAAATATGTACATTCTGTAGACCAATCGAGGGTAGTTTGCCAATGCTAAATGTGATTGAGAGTACACAAATGACCTAAAGTATTCATATAGTAAGGACGATGGATGATATAAATAACATAAGCTTTATGATCAGTCAAAGTAGTGTCCCATAAACGATGACGAGTCAAGATCTGAGATATATCAATACGCCATTTGGATAAGGGTGAAACCATTCCAAGAAAGTCCATAAAAGAGAATGGGCATTAGTAGGATCAGACAAGTGATGGTAAATATGGAGAGCTGACAGAGATAGTAAGCAAGCATATAGGGCAGATAAAGCCCAGAGATGTCATAAGGTAGTTTCATGAAGAGAATCACAAAGATGATACATGAGTTTATAGGGGGTAAGAGTATCAAAATGACCAGGAGTAAGTAAAATGTTGAATTTGAGAAGTGTAAGATGAAGATAATAAAATAGACTGAAGAAGAAGGGGGGAAAAGATCTGCAACATTTGTTGGAGTAGAAAACAAAGGAGGAAAATCTTTTATATTTTTTTTGCAAATTTGGGAAACTCCATTAGCCAAAAAAGAGTAATAAAATGGTGTAGAGAAGAAAGAAGCAAGATTAGTTTGGTAGGTCTAGGTCTAGAGAGAAAATCAGCAAGTCTATTGTGGTAACCTCTGATTTGGCAGATAGAGAATGTATAGTGAGAAAATCATTCTTGCCAATGAAGCAATTGACTGTTGAGAAGATTTTTCTTAGGTTGATCAAGAATCTTAGATAATGAGGTGTTATTCATTTCAATGATAAAATGATAAGGTGTGAGGGGGAAAGCAAATTTTCAATGCATCGCTTAACAGCCAGAATTTCTTTGTAACTGATGTGATAATGACTTTCAGAGAATCGAAACTGGCCACTAGCATGACCATAATAATGTATGTTGCCATTGATGTCTTCTAGAAGCACAACACCCCAATAATTGTCACTAGCATCTGCCTGTAATATGCATTGCCCTGTGTCAGCAATCTTTAAAGGTAGAGGATCTTGACATATGTGCTTTAAGTGCTGGACAACTTTGGTTTGTTCCAATGTCTAGGATGGTGGATTCTTTCTCAGTAACTTGGATAAACATAAAGTATAAGCTATCACGTGTGGTATGAACTCACAGATGTAATTAACAATTCCAATGAATTGTTGTATCTGTTTCACAGTGAGATGTTCATCAGGAAAAAGTAACAACTCTTATGTAATATGTAGATCAGATTGGTAGAATCCATCTTTCAAATGCATACCCAGAAATTCAATTTCTAGTGCCAATGATGCTTTTCGAGACTGAAAGTATAATGTCATACTATTTAATAAGATCCAAGAATTGTTGAAGTAAGACCTGATATTCCTCATTGGTCTTTGAGAACAGGAGAATGTCATCGATGTAAATGATTGCACTATAGAGGATATGCTCATAGATCTTGGTCATTATTCTTTGGAACAATGATGGGACGACTTTAAGCTCAAATGTCATAGCAGTCTATTAGTATTGTGCATTGGGAATGCAGAGTGCAGTTTTGTATCTCTTATTTGGGTCGATATCCAATTGCCAAAATCCTACTTTAAGATCAAACTTGGAAAAGATAACAACTTCTTTTAGAAATAGTAACTGAGTACTGATCTTTGGAAGAGGAAACTTGTCATCTTACAGGAATGCATTCAGAGGCTTGTAATTGTAGGAAAATCCCGGGAGGTACATCACATGTACCAGGTGCGGAAAACAAAAATTTTTGTTACCGGGACCTTCCC
>JAOQMR010000008.1:25140403-25151027 GCA_027563865.1 Erythroxylum pelleterianum | reverse complement strand
TTTTGCAATTATAAAAATGTTACCCACACTACATGCATACTTAGAATACTCAAAACGTCCAATCGAAATTCGGGGTCTAACAGTCTATATCTCATTTCCTGTTATGAAGATATTATATATATGAAAATTTGATTATATATACTATATGTTGTGTTAAGCTTTCTTGAATCTTCAAGAGAACATAGATGGAAATGTAGGCAAGGGCAATATCACAATGATCTGTAAAGGATTAAGGAAATCGATCGTTCTGGAAAATTCGTCGATTTCAATGACTATGTCTGGTCAATCAGGTATGCATGTTTTGCAATTTGGGTTCATTATACAGTTTCACTAAACAACCTATCTAAGTATTATACTTATTGTGTTTTAGGTGAAACACATCATACTGGCAGTTCATTTGATCAAGTTGTCTTCCATACTAAATTTGGGGACTCATTCACTTTATCTTCTAGAAGTTTAGCTATAGCGAAGAAGTTATTGGAAGAGGGTTTCAACAACCCAGAACCTGAGGAAAGATCTTTCACTATTTCAATTGGTGCCTTCAAACGTGCAAGGACCCTTCTTGGGAATCCAGACATAAGAAACTCATTTATCTTTACCGATTCTGATATCACATGGAATCCAAATAAATAATTATATCATTGTCATTTATTGATGGTATTAGCTGCAATCATCTTCAAACTTTATTTATTGTTCTGTCTGTAACAATTTTTATAACAGCCTCTGTACTAGGTAAAGGTAAAGTTACGTACTATTGTTGTCGTTATTGTTGTTGTTCTATATCTGTAAGAATTATTAAACTTCTTATTAAAACCTTGTAGTATTGACCATATATCATTATATTATATTGATACCACTTCCATAATTTTTATAAATAATTATTTTACTATTACTAAATATTAATGATTAACAGTACTTGTTAACTAAAATTTATGATATTTTTATCCTATAAAATTTAAAATTTTTGGTTCACAAATATTTTAATATACAAAATATATTTACTTTTCATATTTTAAATAACCTACTATGTGTTTTTCAATAATATGCTTTAAACATTGAAATTAGCTTAACAATAAAAAATATGTTAACTACGATAGATTATAAAAATGTCATTACAAACAATCTTCCAAACATATATATTTAATATTTATTTTTTGCGACAAAATATAGAATCGTCGCCATATCCTACCATATAGCAACGAATAAAATAAATAGTCGACATAAGTGTAACAATCGGCGGCGCTCAAGGAAGTGATCGTCAAAGAGTGGCGACAAAAGAATTGCATCATTGATAATAGGTACTATTCTGCGACAGTTTATTTTTAACTTCGCTCAATATTACGATTATAAGGCCCTTCTCCGACGATGTAAGTATTGCGTCGCTAATTGTTCCAATTATTCCCGATGCTCCGTCTCTATCGACGCTAATTACGTTGGTTTGCTTGACATTTCCCGACTTTACATAAAGTCGTCGCACAATACTTATGTTTAGACGAAGAAAAAGCACAAACGTCATTAAAAGCTGTTGTTATTACGACGTAATCAACCAATGGTCGTAAAATATTTTCCCATTGCCGACGTCTTTTGTTTAACTTTGTCAAATCATTTACTTTGCACGACGGATTTCGTCGCAAAGTGGTAACTTTTGGTGGTTCGCAGATTCGTCTCCAAAGAAAACGTAGCCAATTCATAAGTTTGATGTAGCGACCCTTCGTCTATAAACATAAATCTAAGCCAAATTGGCATCAGATATGCAGCATAAAACATTGTCCATTACATTGACCTTTTTAAAGATAAAATTTGAGGACAAAATTATATTTCTGCAACAATTTCATCCATGGTCGTTGACGTAATTGAACAGTTCGTTCCCTATCACCTACAGTTAGCTGTGAATAATAGATTGAAACCTTAAAGTACTTCCATAGGCCGTGGAACTGTAGGACTCGTATGGCTTCACAATGTCGTTTGTTGGAATAGCATGTTCAAGTAGACGTCAGACCCTCCACCCAACGCCACCCCGTCAAACTTTACATTTTTTCCAGTAGGAAGACGGTACCTAACACTCTAAATCGTCTTTCACGGATACATGGCAAAAACCAAACAGAACATGCGAAAATAATATTAAACTATAAACAGTTTGGTGAGCAGTGTGAACGTAACTCCAAAATCAGATCACGAGTGTCACTACCAGACAAACTACTCTTCTTCATCGACCTGCAGAAACTTTACCCTATCATTTCAGTTGCCGCTCTCTTCTTCCTCACTCTCATAATTCACAAAACTCAAGTAGCAGACACTCACACTAAGAAACTGCTCTCCGTTTTGGCCATTTTCTCCATAGAAATCAGTGCTCTTAATTTTAAGCAAGTTATCGGCCTCGCATTAGTCCTACCTACGCAACTATGTTAAACCATTCACCAGTGAAGCTGACTCTTCTCGTTTCTTATGTCCTCATTTATGCTCTTACCCTTCACTTATCTTCCATTTCTGTCTCTGCCCTCAAAATCGGTGTTCAAGCTGCAGATTCCACTATTTCTATCGTTCGTGTCGTTTCTACTTGAAAACTTTTTATTCCTGTTTCTCAACAAGTAATTATTAACTAATAACTTTGGATTCATTTACTTTTGGTCTGATTTCTCAGGGTAAAGAATGCAGTAGCAAGTGTGAGTCAGAGTTCTGTTCAGGTATGCTTCTTCAAGTTCATGTTTACTTTTTTGTTTTTATATATATCTACATTAATTGTATGGTTAAAATGTGAGCATATACGTGAATGAATTGGTCATGACGAGCAGTGCCACCGTTTCTGAGATATGGAAAGTATTGTGGTCTGCTCTACAGTGGATGTCCTGGAGAGAAACCCTGTGATGGCCTCGACGCCTGTTGTATGAAGCACGATGCTTGTGTGCAAGCCAAGAACAGTAAGTTCATTCATTTTCACTACTTACCTAGATCCTTTTTTATTCTATTTTTCTATGCATTTAACACATATATGCTATCTGACGAGAATCTCTGAATTCTGATTTATAATATATTGCATGCTTTTTTTTTTGCACGTCACATGTTTTACTGTAGTCCAACCTTTTCGAGGATTCCATCATTTTTATCCTTTTATTTTTTCTAAGAAAGGGCTATTGCATCGCACCCAACTAATAAACAGGAGAGGATCTTCTGTCTAATATTATAATGTCTTATTTTGTTCCATGAATTTCAGCCATTTATTTATCCGGATCCTGCGTTCATTTATACAGAACTCATGCAGAATTCGTATAAATAAATGGCTGAAATTTATATAAAAAAATAAGATATCATAATATTAAACAAAAGATCAAGACGCATATATATAGGAGTCACAATTGCAAGAGTTGACTTCCTATAAAACAAATCAATATGCAAGAAGATGACTTGTACGAGGAGGTGACCTATAAGATTAACCATTCAATCTTATCACTACAGCTAGGCTGTAGTTTTCATTGCATTAGGCCTATACAGTCTTCAACTATGTAATAAATAAACATTATAAGAAACTCTTTTAGCTACTTGGCTTAGGAGGGTTGCTATTTTCAAACTCTTCATATTCTATCCCTAAAATTAATGTCTTAAAATTTGGACCGGATGTTGAACCGAAAGTCTTACTAGTCACCAATTTGACCACTGGTCGAATCGGTGTGACGTTATAATTACGTAATAATTATATTTAATTATATATAATATTAAAAAATAGAAAAATATACCAAAAATATTAAAAAATAAAAAAATAAAAAATTTATTGATCCAGTGGTCTAACCGGTTCGACCAGTCCCGGTTCGACCGGACAATTGACCAGCTCTCACCGGTTCGCATTGGTTCAATTAAGGACTGATTTTTAGGGGTCACTCAGACCGGATAGTCGACCGGTCACCGATCGAACTGGCCGGTCCGATCCGATTTTCAAAAACCATGGCTAAAACCTTAACCTTGGAAGTAAGATGTTGCAATTAATATAGTAGTCCAGCTATATCCTACCTTCGTTAACTTCTACATATATATGTAAAATTTAAAATTCTCAAATAGACTACTATATAAATTTCGTCCACTATAAGACATGGACATCCCAAACTTTTGGTTTTTTCTACAGCATGGCATGTATTATGCACATGGAATATCGAGTACACAGCTGCACACGTCTTCATTATCTTTTAAATACTTCTCCCAACTGAGGGGTTAATAGTCCCCCTTCATCCACAACAATTTAATAGCCGTACCCATTTGACAAAGGACGAGATCTTCTGTTTAATATTATAGTGTCTTATTCTGTTCTATAAATCTCAGTCATTCATTTACGTGTGTCCCGCATAAATACACATAAATGAATGGCTAAGATTTATAAAACAGAATAAGACACCATAATATTAGACAGAGAAACCGGATTCATTTGAAACAACACATTAATTAAAGTAGAAATTTTGGATTGTATGTAATGTGTGCGTGATGAAATTTTTTGAGATGGTGATGTGCAGATGACTATCTAAGCCAAGAGTGCAGCCAAAATCTAATAAATTGCATGACCAAGTTCAAGAACTCGGGAGGGAATTCATTCAAAGGAAACACATGCCAAGTCGATACGGTTGTCGATGTCATCTCCGTTGTCATGAAAGCCGCTTTGCTTGCCGGTAGATATCTTCACAAGCCCTAGTTATATGCAGGTTTTCAACCTTCCTTCCTGTTCGACAGAACAAAATCAAAAATCACAACAAGAAAATCCGTATTGTTTTCTTTTTTTCAACAAACACTGTTTACTACCTACCAAAAATTGTTACCTTATTTCACTTACGTATGTTGATGTAGTGAAGATAAGGTAAAAGAGATTTCCGAATGGATAAGATGAGAACAATATCTTATAATTTGTTAGTATTTTTATCAGTAACATATGTGAAAGTGTTGGTAGGATTATATGAAACTATCATGTGTTATCGATCAACTCATTTCAAGGTCACAAGTGCTGGAAATGATGAACTTGTCTCCAAGCTGTTGAAAATCATATTAAACTAAAGCTTTAGTCATGATATTAGCAATTTGTCTAGAAAAAAGATGTTTTTTATTTTTTTACTCAAGTTTTGAACAAAATAAAAGTCAATTTTCATATGCTTCATATGAGGATGAGAAATCGGATCTATAGCAAGATATTTTTTGTGAGAGGGGTTATTCGTCTTAATAATATCTTCTTGTATTAGATCATTGTTTTCGAGTAATATCTATGACATATCAACAATTTTTTTATTTGAATTATAATTACAAGGAATCTATTACTTAGTATTTACTTGTAATATTTTTTGATAAATATACGAGTCTTTCTTATATTCCTAATGTATATCATCATCATCATCATCATCATCACCCAGTCCAAAATTTCGCAATGAAACAGAGTCTGGGGAGGTCCAATAGTACGTAACCTTATCCCTATATAGTAGAGAGGCTATTTCCGGTGGACACACATGCAAATGAGACAATATAAAAATGATGCACGATACAGAAACAAAACATTAAAAGAATAGTAATAATAATAATAATAATAAATAATCAAGGGAAATACCTGAAAGAAGCCAATCTGTAAGAACCTAAATAGACTACAAAGTCCTCCTTATATGTGTATAATAAAAGATTATATCTATAATTTTTTAAAAGTATCTTTATGGTTTGATAACAAGCTTGCTTCAAATTGGCCCAATAATGAGCTTGCTTCAAAATCATTTTGATTCTCGTAATGAATTAGTTTATCATTTTCATATAAATTTCATTAGTTTAAATCTTTAGCTTGAACTATACAATGTTTTTAATTCTATTTCTATTATTGTTGTAGTAATCTAAACCAACTAAGCTAAGCTAAATTATATTTATATTGATAAAAAAAACTTCTTAGCCAATTTTTTCGTTGATTCATTACATAATTTTTCCAATTTTTGTGTTTTAATTCATTAAATTTATTTTTTATTTTCCTTTTTTAATTTTATTTTTAAGAAAAAGAGATCCTCCATAATAGTGAAAGGTGGATATATTAGTTACTAACTTGGATTTGTGATCATTTATTAAAAAAATGTATGCTTGTGATAAGAAGGATATGTTATAGAAAATCTTTGATTTTTCATTAATGTTGTAAATATTATCTAATTTTTTAAATAAAAAAGAACTTAGATTTTGAATTCTTTTGACATTTTATTTATTGTTGGGAATGTATTTATAAATAATTTTCTTTTTGATTCAAGAAAAAATTGCTAAGATCCGTGAAATTGTGATTATACCTAAAATGATATCTATGTATATCTTTTCAATTCAAATTTTTATTAAAAAATGGGATTTATGTCCTAGTCGAGTTTTTCTTATTTGTATATCTTTTCAATTCAAATTTTTATTAAAAAATGGGATTTATGTCCTAGTCGAGTTTTTCTTATTTTTAATATATGTGAAATACTTTTTGTTGATTTGAATTTTTTAACAATATAACTTATTTTGGTGGGTTAATATTTATTTCTGACTTTTTAAATATGCTTTTCTTTTCTTTTCTAATTTTTCTATTTTATTTTGCACTGTATTTGTTTTAGCAACCAAACCTTTCATTTCTTTTTCTATCATTGAATAATTTTCTACTCCATAAATGGAACTTGGCTATAAATTTTATGAATTGTCTTTTTCTGGATTATTGAAGCTTATTCTTTTTTAGTTCCATTTTTAGAATTCCTATTGATGGTTGAAAAGGGATTTGCACTTCCCATATTTCTATCAAAGTTAACCTTGAAGCTTCTTTTCCTATTACGAGGGCTCTCCCTTTTATCTCCAATCTAGCTAAAGAGCTTCTTTAAAAGAAAAGAGTTCCATACTAGAAGAAAAAAAAACCTAAAGAATAGCTAATCGATTTTTTAATATAAAAGACATTCAACTTTGGAAACACTCACATATTCACGTATGTGCGTACATTCTTAGTGAAAGAAACAGAGCCTTCATTTCTGTTTTCTTCAAAATGTTTCTACACCAATTTATACATATTTTCTAGTACACTCATTCAGTTCCATCAACTCTTCCATTTCATCTTAACTCATCTCTATATCACAAATTTATCTTTCATATTAACCCTACAATGATTTTCGGTTCATGTCTCCATCCAGCAAAAATATTCACGTATGTATACATATATACACCGTGAAAAAGGAAAACAGAGCATATATGTCTCTATCACTTACATAATTTATGCACTCTTCCCATGCATATTTTTCTTGAAATTTGTACTCAATAATCAACTTTACACTATCTGATAATAGAATAATCATCAACGAAAATCACACATCAAAAATTTTTCATATCTTAAACCCTCGGTGTTCATAAAAAACACCCATTTTTCTTCATGATCATGCAATGACAAATAAATCACCCTTTTTGGTTTCATAAACCAACAACTCTAAAGGATTTACACAATACTTGTTAAAACTCCAAAGCCTTCGAATATCAAGAAGCCCTAATTTTCATGCAACCACATACTTCATCTTACAGATGGTTTGGGTCAGGTTTTCTTGAGGCAAAAGAAATAGATAACAAAGTGGGAGTGGTAGAAGATAAGGGAAAGCAAAGTTTAACTTTGGTGGATATTTGATGAAAAACTCTGTGTATTAGAAAGAAACTTGAAGAAGATAACCAGGACAAGGATATTGTGCTTAGTCTTTCAAACTTAATCTTATAGTATAAGACTAACACCATCATAAAGTAACTTAAAGTAAGTGACACTTGTCATTTATCTAGCTTCTAAAGCATTAACTATTTTCTCAATTAACTAATTTAATCTTCTCTCTATTTTTCTCCAATTTGTCTCTGGATTTTCAAAAATCATTATCTCTAAAGTTCTGAAGTCAACTCCCAAATTTCTTCATCATCATTTATTCTTATTTTTATTTTCATTCACCAATTTACTTGCCAATTGACATTTTTCCTAATCCAGTAATATTCAACAAATTCTAAAATTTTTCTAAAATTCTCCAAAATGTCTAAATCAATACACATATTCTCCACATCGATTTTCAATTCAATTAATTCACAATTCTCACATAATCACATTTATAATCAATTATACCCGAAATATGTCAATGGATGCATGTACAATTATTTTCATGTGCAAAAATTAAAAATTCACGTGCGTGTATGCTAACCTTATGCATGAGTATGAAATGCATTTTCTAACCTGTCGTTGCTATTTTTCTCAATTACCGAAATCTAGGACTCTAACCCATTCTGGGATGTTACAGTATGTTATTCTTCTTGATATGTGGAGTGAAACATGCATGATGATAGCTTTGAGACAAAGTTGAAAATGAAGTTAAATGTGTGCTGGAATGTGTTAGCTGTAACATTTCTACTGAACATGCATTTGTATTTTGGCCATCTATTGATCTGTAGACATCTAAATGGGATTATTTTTTATTTAAATTAAACTAGAGACATATGGCTATATTTTTCTGTCTCTAAGAGTTTTACATTTTGACTTGAAGTTGAGTTTTTGGATTCTATCGTGGTTTGGGAATAGTCTGTATAATTTTAGGTATAACTTGCAAAATTCTAAACCAAATTGCATGAAATTAGTTTCATTAGAAAACTTAAGACATAAAGTAACAATTGTTTAGAAGAATGTTTTACCTAAATCCTTCGTTTTCCATGTCAAAATGGCCATAAAAATTTGACCCGAAGGTCTATTTTAAGAAGAGCTGGAATGAAGCTTAAATAAGAGGTAGTGCACGAAGCACGATCGTGACAGAAAGGGGTCATTAAGGGGTTGCATGATCGTGATAGAGGAGGATCAATTGGAAGTGCATGATCGTGATAGAGGAGGATCAATTGGAAGTGCACGATCGTGACAGTAAAGGTATACTGTTGTTTGACAGCTTTGAATACCATTCACTCTTTTGGCCATAACTTCTTCTCCGGGCCTTTGATTGACTTGAAATTTGAACCAAAACTCCTTACACATTTTTCTTACTCTCCATCAAAATTCATGGCCATATGAATTCATTAGAAAGGATCGATAATTGTCAATTTAGGAGCTTAGGATAATCAAATGTATTGAGCCATAAACCTTAGTGCATGATTGATTGGTGAACTTAGTGAATAAATTGTTGATATCAAAGTGCCAAAGGCATGAGTATAATGGGAATGAAGATGTTCATATGATTGTAGTTGTGATTCAAAGGAGTTGAGTTATACATGTTAAGTAAAGTTAAATGAGAATTAGATATTATGAGAGCAAATAATGCTAGAAAAGAAATGACGAGTAACTGAATTATGATATTAGAATAATCAAATGTTCTTGAGGTATAAACCTAAGAATAAGCTAGACACATACAAATGATAAGATTTGAGTGATCAAAAGACGTGATTAAGGAAACATACCCTGAATAGTCAAATTGAGCATGCATTATACATTACACCTATACATATATGTAAAATTGAATGTTTATATGATTGTGTAATTAATAATATGTGTGCAATATATGTATTGCATAATGTTGATATAGGATAGAACGTCTGCATCTAAATGTTTCCGGATCAAGTTAGCAAATACTAATCTGGAGCGTACTATGAGTAACCTAGATGGTCTCACGTAATTAATTTTTTGTTTTAAATTATGTTCTGAATTATCTTATGAATTTGAATTTGATTATGTTGATTCCAAACATTGAATGTCTGAGGCGTTTGATGCGCAAATGAGATATTGGAAGTGCTCCTTATATATAAATTGGACGAAATAAATGATTCTCAACGTTTATGTTAAATACCGGACCAAGGTCCGATGATGAATGCGAATGAAAATGCACTAGTGAAAATGACTGTGTAATATTGAGCACTTTTGATTGATTGAATTTATGTGATCCATTTCATTACATGAATGCATGAATTAATGGCAGCTGTGACCTGAGTAGACACCGAAAATGAGCTTAAAGCTCAGAATGTGATTAAGAGCCAAAAGCTCACTATGTATAATGAGTCTAGTATCCCTAACGGATAAAGGATAGTTATCAATGATCCTAGTATCCACAATGGATATGGTATAGTTATAGACACTCGGTAATGAGTCTCATGAGCATTGCATCTACATTTAATATATATGTTTGAATGCTTGAAATGTATTGTTGACTTGTATTTGAATGATCGTGTAAATTGTGAACAAAGTATTATGTGCTACTACATGATGATAAATAAAATGGTATGAAATATGTGATTATATGAGTTGATGCATTATATGGATTGAGTGAATCATCAAGGATAGTTAGCTCATTGAGTTCGCAAAACTCACCAAAATTGCAACTTTATTTTTTAGGTTCAGAGGAATTACCTCGTTAGACAAACGGGAGTCTAACCACTGCATTCAGATAAAATATAGAGGTCAGGATCAATTCACGTCTACATAGATTTTTCTGTTATTTTGTATTAAAGTATGTATTCTGCAATTATTGTATTACGTGTACCTGACCAATGGTGGTTGACAAATTGATTTCTACTTATGTTTTGATAATAACAAATTGTATAGAATTGGCTAAGAAATTATTTCAGGTATTATTCAATGAAAGAATTGAGCAAATCAAGATGAGCAAGTGTTTAATCATTGAAGAAT
>JAOQMR010000008.1:25098205-25114915 GCA_027563865.1 Erythroxylum pelleterianum | reverse complement strand
TTCTAGATTTCTTTCATTCCCAAAACACCTGCAATAAATTTCTTAACCAATTCTATATATTTTATTATTATCAAAACGTAAGTAGGATTAATTTGTCAACCATAATTTTTCCAACAAATACCACTGCAAGGAGCTCTTGGTCATATGCTGACTTAAGCCGGTTAGAGAATGAAAGTCCTTTGCTGAAGTAAGCCACCGAATGCCCTTCTTGAAGTAGTATAGCACCAACACCTGCAGAAGAAGCATCACATTCAACTGTAAAGGGCTATGAAAACTTTGGTAACTGTAAAATTGGGACACTTATTAATGCATTTTTCAAATTGGTAAAGGAAGCATCAGCTTGATCATTCCATTGAAATGCATTCTTTTTTATGAGACTGGTGAGAGGCTTGGCAATTAACCCATAATCTTTAACGAGCTGACGATAATATCCAGTAAGGCCCAAAAATCTTCGTAGCTCCTTGACATTGGTAGGGACAGGCCAAGAGTGAACAACTTGTATTTTATCTTGATCGACCTGTGCTCCTTTAGAACTCACCACGTGGCCAAGGAAATTGACTTGTTGTTGTTCGAACATGTACTTAGAAGCCTTGGCATAAAACTGATTATTCTGGAGCAACTGGAGAGTGACTTGGAGATGTTGAGAGTGACTTTCTTCATCTTTGTTGAAGATCAGAATATCATCGAAGAAGACTAAGATGAATTTGCGAAGATGAGGCCTGAACAAATCATTCATTGCAGCCTGAAAAGTCGATGGAGCGTTGGTAAGCCCAAACGGCATGACACGAAATTCATAATATCCTGAATGTGTGCGGAAGGCAGTTTTTGGTACATCGGCAGGAATCACTCTAATTTGGTGATATCTAGATCGTAAATCAATCTTGGAGAAGATTGTAGCACCGTGTAGCTCGTCCAATAATTCATCAATATTCGGGATTGGGTATTTGAGTGGGATGGTGAGTTTATTTAAGGCCCTGTAATCCACACACATACGCCAACTATCATCTTTCTTTTTAACTAAAAGAATCGGACTAGCAAAAGGGCTGAAACTTAGCTGAATGAATCCAGCATGCAGGACTTCATAAAATTGCTTCTCGATTTCATTTTTTTGGGAAAAAGGATATCTGTAAGGTCAGATGTTAGGTGGTTGAGCATTGGGTATTAAGGGAATGGCATGAGAATGCTTACGGAAGGGGGGTAATGTGGTGGGTTCAGAAAAGACAGATGCGAATTCATTGAGGATAGCTTGAAGTGGTGTTTCGGTTGGGTGAAAAAGAGTGTGGTGTGTAGAAAGATACTGAAATGAAGCTGAGTCTGTGTTCTTGGCTGGCACCCTTTGAAGTTTGTATTTCTGGCCATTGAATGTGAAAATCAAGAACATTTCGTTCCAATTGGCTTGCACCGTATTGAGTGAAGCTAGCCATTGGATTCCCAACATTAAATCTGCACCTCTAATAGTAAAAGGATAATAATCTTGAATGATCTTCAAACCTGGAGGTTGAACTTCAACTCTCTTGCAAATGTTGTTGCGACGTATGATATCACCATTACCAATCTGGACACCAAAGGGCGATACCCACTGGATTGGAAGTTGCAGTTATTGCACAATGGATTTTGATACAAAATTGTGCATCGATCCGCTATCCACCAAAATAATGACTTCACGCTTGCCGATCTGCCCCATCAATTTCATTGTTGTTGTAGTATGTTTTCCCAATATAGCATGAAGACTGATTGCCGCAAATTCAGCAGGGTTAGGATCACCATCTTCTTCAACTTCTTCTTCTTCACGATCAACTTCATCATTATCAGGATTAACTTCCAAAAGCGCAAAAGTACTTGGCTTGCAACGGTGACCAGGTCCAAACTTCTCATTGCAGCGGAAACACAATCCTTTTGTAAATCGGGCTTGTCGATCAGCATCCCATGCCGTGATTGCCCTAAAGTTGGATTGCGATTTACAGCTGGGAGTGTTGTTCTAGATCCTTCCTTTGGTCGAACATAAGAAGAAGAATTATTAGGCTTGTAAGAAATTTGTCTAGTGGAGCTTTTGATGGAGCGGTTTGGGCCCAAGCCTAGTTTAGACTCAAATTCAAGGGCTAGACTCATGGCTTTGAATATAGAACGTGGCTTATGAATTCTTACATCAGCCTTAAGTTCTTCTTTGAGTCTATTGAGAAACACGCCTAGTAAACAATGGTCAGGCAATCGGTTACTCTAGCAGTACGGCGAGCAAATTCCTGTCGATATTCTTGGACGATACCCGTTTGTTTGATGTTACAGAGGAATTCATCAAGATTCTGAAATTCCGTTAGACCATAATTTTCTTGTAAAGCTTGCACTAATTCTTCCCAAAACACAATAGCACCTTCATTCTCCATCCATGAAAAGAAATCTAAAGCATTACCTTCCAAATAAATTAAAGTGACGTCCACCTTTAATTCATCGGGCGTTTGATGGTAACGAAAATATTTTTCTGCTTTGAGAATCCATCCTTTGGGGTCACCGCCATCATATTTAGGAAATTCCATCTTTGTATATGGTCGTTGATTGCCTCGCCATCGAGGTGATTCTTCGTCATCTTCATCGTTTTCCAGTTTGGTGTTTCGGTATTGTGGAAATCTGTTATGCTCTTTTCCAGATATGCGATTAGAAGATGAAGGTTTGTCATTTGTACTTTGATTAGCTTCAAGGGCAACAACCTTTGATGCCAGAGTATCCACATTTTCCAAACGGGATGATATAGCAGCAAGTTGGGAGGCTATGTGATTGAGCGAATGGTTGGGCAATGAGGGGCGAGTATTTGGTGGTTCGGGTGGTTGCTGGGTAGAAGAGGATGAGCGTGTATTCACCATGGTATCGTAACGGCTCTGATACTGGTGATAGAAGGTGGGAGAAAGACGATTAAAGAAATAAGAAATATGTGTTTGATGGAAGATATCAGTTTCAATTAATAAGTCCACTTCTAGAAGGACCCACTCTCCACTACAATAGAAAAAGATGAAATATCCATTGCCTAAACAATTTACAACTGGTATATTTATAACTAAAGTTCCAGATGTTACCTAACTAACCTATAATTAAGGAAATAATGGAAAACAACACATCATGGAAAATAGCACATCATGGAATAAACTGACTTCCCATTGAATCGATCAACTCAAGAAAGTGGAGCTGATCATTGTTACGTGTTCGTTTACATTTTCTTCTTGAATAGACACGTAATGGCTTGAGTGTTGTATCAGAAACCAAAAAAAGAAGCTCTAGTAGGAAGAAGTTGATACATGCAACAACTAGATGAAAGAAAAGCCTAGGAAAAGGGGAGGCATGATAAGAAGCTAAAGGTTTCAAATGAAGGGCTGTTGCAAAGGAAGAGAGAATGAGGAAATTCTCTTACTAGCCATTATAAATATGTCTATTTTTATTTTACTATCTGATACATTGTTGCATCTATACAAATGATTCTTAGTAGCACATCTATAAAAAAAGTAGTTGCCTCGTGCTCGACAAAATATGACATACTACTACTAATTTTCATGAAAAATATATTTATTTTTAAATATTTTTCTTGATTTTGATGTCAAATTACCTTGTTTTACTTAATTTTTTACTTTTAGGTAATTATGATAAATTGACCATGTGATAAGATTATTCAGAATTGGAGGCTTGATAAGTGTAAATTACATCATATTTTAAGGCTTAGTTTGATATGTATTTAATTGTTAATTCAATCATTTAATATATGTTTAGGTTAGAATTGTGATAGTTTGTTAAATATTTGTGTGTAAGTGTTTTTATGTGTTAGTGGAAGTCTTTGAGCTTAAACATTATGTTTTTAAGGTACCTTGATGTGTTTGTTAATGTTTTAGGTCAGTATCGAAGAACGGAGAAATTTTGGAGACATTTGGGTCGAAACAATAGCCCACAATCGTGGCACAATAGGCCATGATCACAACAGAAGCACCAGAGTTGGCCCACGATCGTGGCCCACATCCCACGATCGTGACAGAAGGCTCGAATGTTGCCTACGATTGTGTCCTGCATTGGGCAGACACACAGACACTCAAAAACAACAATTTTTGAGGGATTTTTCTAACCTTTTGGACCCCAAAAAAATCCTAGGGTTACTCAGAACACAAAGGATATTTAAAGAACAAGAAGGTAGAGGGAGCTTTGGCATCAGCCATTTTTGAGAAACCATAGAAAGAATTCATCGAGAGATTGAGAAAGAGAATAAGGAAGAGAGAAGTGGAGAGGAATTTGGCTTGACGTATTTCCCAGATTGGGAGTTTCACGACGTCGCTGTCTCCTATCATCTGTTCAGATCGTATTTTCTATTTATTTTTAGTTTTATTATTATATAGAATTGGAATAACAGTTTGATGATAGGATTTTTTGAATGTTGAGGATGTTCTAAACTCACCTTCGGAGTTTTATCTTTGAATTAATGAAATCTGATTGTTTATGTTTTATTGGATTTATTGTGATTGAATTATGTGATTACATAATTCGATAATAAACTGAGAGGGTAAATTGAATGAAAAAATAATTAAATTGGGCTAACGAGAGTTAGGTGATTTAACAGAACAAGAATTAAATTAAATCGGTAAATTGTGCAAAGAGAGATCTTACATAGGTTTCCGATAGTTTATTAGATAACTTCAGAATTAATTAGGGTTTTGGATAGGTTGTTAATTAAGAGATTGCAACTTCCGTAATCTGATTGTGCTTTATAATTTAGGGTTAATGGTTATAACTCGAAAGAGAGTAATCAACCCTATGATCGTCTAGAACCAATAATCCGGTAATTCATAATCAGTTAAGTTAGCATTAAGGATAGGTAAAATTCCCTTTCTCTTATTTGATAAGCCTTAGATTGATTCTTGGGTGTGTGTTGCAACTATTGAACAATTAATATTGTCATGTTCAATTTTTAATTTGAATGATTGAATTAAATTCTCATTTGAGTTTCGTTACATTTGAATTTCTGCGATTTGTTCCAGCCTTAGATTTTAGGATTAGATTATCCCTCTTCGTGGGATCGACACCTTAGGTACTACACTAATGAACCGTGCGCTTGCAAGTTATCGAGAGTATTATTAAAACTTACACACATCAACACTCGATCAAGGCTATTTCAAGAAAAAAACAAAAGAAAATTACAATTCTTAGAGGAACATAATTTAGCCCATGCCCATATATTGGCCCAAGTCCGATATTAGTCAATCTTTTATTTATTTAATTTTGACTAGTTAGAACTTTTAGATTCTTTAATCAAAATCATTTTTTAAGGGAAAGACAATAAGTCAACTAAAGGTTCACTATTTTTCGTTACTTGTTAAGGAAAAGTATATAGATTAGTAATGAATTTATTGCCTTAATAACCCTGTGTTATTCATAAGTTGCTAAAAAAATCCTGACATATAAATATTAGCAAAACAAACCCTGAGTTGAAATTTTATTAGCTCACAGCCCCCTAACAACACACGGCTAAGGGTTTTTTTTGCAGCAAAATTGAAAACATAAGGTTAACAGAGTAACATTTTATATCTCAGGGTTTAATTAGCAACTTTCGTATAACACAGGGGTCGCTACAGTAATTTTGTCGATTAGTAATAGAAAATTTTACAACTTGGATAGAGACTATATTCTACAAAATCACTCTCTTATTTATTTGGTTTTAACAAGTTGGTAACTTTAGGTCTTCCAATTCACATCGTTTCCTAGAGATAGATTACTTTATTACTTGTAAACGAAAAGTGCACTTATTTTAGTTGTGAGTAATAAATATTTTTAGTAACTTGGATAGAGAATATAATCTACAAAATTAATATCACCCTCTAACTATTTGAAAGAGAGAGTCAAAAAAAATAAAAAAGGAGATTTAAGGACAAAATCAAGTTTAAGTAATGTTAAATCATAATTCAATAAGATCAAATGTGTTACAATTCAATAAACAACACAAAAACAAACTCTTGAAAACAATATACATTATACACATTGGTACTGCAACTTATTGAACAACATTCATTTTTCATCATCTATTAAATTAGGTTTTGGGAATTAAAAACTCTTCTTTTCATTATTATCTATACAAATAAGTGTATCACAGAATGTCCTGTACAAGTATAAATTTTACTTGTTCAAATTCACAAACATAAGAAGCAGCCAAAATTTTGAGATTTAGCCCCACGTGTCCTTAAATTAATAAATGTTATGTATTTAAATTATTTCTTCACCTTAAAATTTGAAGGGAGATGCATCATATCTTTATCATATTATATATATATATATGACATGCAAGGTGATAAATTTACTCTCACTAAATTAATGTAAACTGATATTATTTTTTTAATATTTTAATTAGAGATTACTAAAAATTAAAAATAATTAAATAACATTATATTTAAATTCAATCATATGAATTCCACTTTGGAATATATGCATGCAATCATAGTAATAACCCATTTGCCTAAAATGGGTTTACCTAGCGTGCAAGAGACAAGTACAAGGGAAAAGGTCTTAATTAGTGGCAACCCACCTAGTGGCTTAGGCTGAGTCAGTCGTAATCAGTATCACTGTCAATTTGGCACTAGAAAAATCATTGTGGACAACAGAAATACTTCAATGCTTTACAAAGGGTTGAAAACAGAAATACTTCAATATTTCAATTCTTCAATGTGATTCCTGTGATGTTTGAATTCTCTATTCTCAAGTTTTTAACAGCAGCAATAAGACAGTTGAACATAAAACCATCCGTAGGAGAGGTCCTAACAAAGCCCTCCTGACGTCTCCGTTTGCACTATCAATCTTCTTGTTTTTCCTCTCTATCTGACCGACAAAAGACATTGCCGTGTGTTGTTATGTCATAGGCCGCCATGAAGAACTGTACCATGATTAGCTATTTGGTGAAACTCTATTGCTTAGCTAGTCTCCTGCAACATACACCTTCTCTGCATAGTATTTTTTCTCGCTAGCCGTCTTCTTCACGTTGCGTTTCTACATATCATACAAGAGTTAGCCTTCGATTACTTGGGACGAGAAGTATCAAACTCGGTTTTTGTAATTTTCTAATTAGAGCATTCCATGATGAAAAGTATCAAACTCGGTTTTTGCCTTAAGATGCCTCATCATCAACCAATTACGAAAAAGTAACATCCAACATCAACATAACAGAGGTTTTCTTAACCATCATTGAAATTTCTTAAGTCACCACAAAACTTCAGGGGCAAGTAGGATGCAAGCAAACTTTTAGCGTTATTAGTTAATGGTTAGGTTATGGGCATCAACTTAAATACGTATTGTTTCTACCGTCATGAATACTTTCAGATATGTCCAATTCTTTACATAAGCCAAACAACCTACCTACCGTGCATTTAGAAGAATCTAAAATCAAGCCAGTAAGGGAATTGAGAATGAGGATGTACCATGTAGGTCCCATGATTTGCAACTATTCTTTGAGCCACTGAGGAAGTAGTTATACTTTTAGGGCTTTCGAGCATCTTGAAAATCCCCGTGTTCTTTGGAACTGAATAGGGGTCAGGACCACTCTGCATAAAACAACATGAAATTTCAGTTTCAAATGAGGAATACAGATGAATGTAGAGGGATATTAAAGTACATTGAAGAATGAAGCTTACCTTAAACCAGGAGTCACTCTCAGCAACTGTTCCACGTACAACTAAGGAGATATTGAAAGTAGTAATCTGAACATGTCAAACAACGTACTCCTTAGAATTCAGGGGAAAAAAAAATAGTGGCCATTAACTCAGATATCACACATTTGTAATACCAAGCAGATCTAAGCAAAACAAAAATTTGGTGATGCCTGCAAAAGCTCCTAAGTATATGCACAAGATATCAAACAGTAATGTGCTCGTGGAAACAGAAAGAATACAAACAAGAAGAACAAACAGACAAGAAAACCTGCTGATGACTGCATTTCATCAGCAAATGCTTAATGACTCAAGAATTTAAAGTTCAACAATTGGAAAAACACCCTTATCCATGCCAAAATTCACATGAGAATCCTTCTTTGCTGCTTCGAAGCACCTTTTACAATTACTTATATTATGTAGTAGTTTTTCTTTATGCAGCACACAAATTTTCAAAGTACCAGCATTTGTTTCCAACAGATGGGTCATGGATGTTTATGAATATTGTGCAACAGCTTTTACAATCATAGACATATAAGGTAGAGATGCTATGATACGATCTAAGAAAACCACAAGTAGTATCCAATGCTAAATCCACAGTTGAGTGTGTGTATGTGTGCGTGCGGCAATAGCCAACCTGTGCCTGTACATGCGAATCCATCACTGTTGGAACATTGTTTTAGTTTAATTATACATACTAGTAGAATATTTTGTTGGCACACAGATGCAACATTTATAACCAAAAAAATTGCATATCCAACTAGGCATTGACACTCAAATGAGGATCCAAGCATGGGGTCACATCCTAAGCAGTCAAAAGAAACTTCAGATTATGAAAGAAAAACTGTCATGTTCCAACAACTATATGAGACAACAGTTGAAACATACCATGTCTTTAGTAACTTCCCATGGTGCACCAATGATCACTTCATCTACGTAGCGACAGGCCAGAACACTAAGACTACGTTCATGAAGATGCATAATAGGGTGGTGTTTCCCTCTGTGTTCCCTGCATACAATGGCGGCTCCTTAATATATTTCATTAAAATTTCAGTTTATCAGAAATGTTAAGAAATGTTAACAGGATGAATGATTTAGCTGAAGCATTCAGATTGTGAGGGGTGCAAATGAAATCCACATGAAGTATGACAGTAGTAGAAGCAAACCTCACAATCTGATCAGTGTGAATCCCCACAAGAAGAAAATCACCAAGCTGTCTTGCACACCTAAGAATCTGAAAATAAGAACAAGAACAGGCACAAGGCAATAAGAATGATCAGCAAATTTCATACATAAATTTCCAAGAGATAACACTACATAACTCCTCCACGATAAATCAAAAAAAGAAGTTTTTAATAGAAAAAATAAAAAATAAAAAAAGCTAGATAGGAGAACAACATCATAAAAGAAATGGAGGAATGATGAATGACATAATCGTCACAGTATTATTAATAAATGGAGTCTTCTTCACCCTCTAATAGAAAGAATAAAATAAAAAAAATAAAAGCTAGATAGGAGAACAAATTCATAAAAGAATTGGGGGAATGATGACTATGACATAATATTCATAGTCTTATCAATAGGTGAAATCTTCTTCAGCCTCTATGCATAATCATAACCAATAAAGCATCAAATACAGAACAATTTTGTTCTCGATAAGAAGATACAAATTCCAGAGAACTCTCATGCAACCATGATGAAGTAGCAAATGACAATTGATTTCTCCAGCTTACCAAAGAAGCCAGTAAGAATTTTTATAAAAAGTTGACTCTTCCTTTTGAACAATAGGCTTATATAAATGAAGAATTGGCATGATTTATATCATATGACAAGCAGGTTTCTTCACAGTTTGCGGATCTTCAAAGCATAAATTTCAAACAAAATAACCCTAATCTTGAAGCTCTTCGTAATGTAGGGCATCGAAAAGCATTGTTTTAAAAATCGTCTCATCAAATCTTTCCCATCCATAAACAAAGAAAAAGCAAGAAACTAATTCTCTAAGTGAGATATTCCACAGACAGCATTATGCAAAATAAGGTACCGTATACTATTGGAATCGTATGAGATAACCAAACAAAACATCTTATCCAACCTTCTATTTGACTCAAACGTGTTCTAAAAAGAAAAAAGATGAGGTATTTCGAATTGTTTGTTCACAAAAACAAAGTCAAGGAAAACCTCTAAAACTTTTCAATATTTTGACCTTGGACAAAACAGTTTGAGAGAAGATCTTGTGTCACATGGAAGCTTGCGCCAATCCTTTTCCTAAACTCTTGTCATTGGGTTAGCCATAGACTTAACATTTTTTATTCTCATAAACAAAAGTGCTGCAGAGCTAATGATCTCCAGCTATAATTTCCATAATTCACGCTGTGGAAGATTACTGTAAATGCTGCTCATCTACTGTAAACGCTGAGTCTACTGGATGAAAAAAATGCCTTTAACCATTCCTATTCTAAAATATAGAATAAACTGATGGCCAACCTTACAAAGTATTGTTAACATCAACTCATTTTCCCCCTTAAGATTGTTCTGAATGTTCTACAACCTATTACTCAGATCCGAAGAATTAAACCAATAGAAATGAAATAATCAAGTTTGACAATAAGTAAGAACCAGTATCCTGTCCTGGAAAAATTACTTTTTTGTTGTGAAGTTTGACAGTGCAATTAGATCAAACTTGAGAAATGGGCTTATTCAGAAGTTTAAAAACTAGACTAACAATCCATGTCAAACTGATATTAGCAGGTAACCAAGTTCATAAGATATTCTAGAAGTAAATAGAAGTCTGGCATCCTATCAGATACCAAATTACAACTAAGAATTGATTATATAAATGTAGCAAAATCCTCCACAGCAAAAAGTTGAAGATATCAAATAGCAAACTATACCTCCACATGTCCAGCATGGAAAAGATCAAATGCTCCATCAATGTACACAACTCGTGCATTAGGCCCGGGTCCCTGGAATTAAACGAAATAAGAATTGTCATTTGAGTAGCTAAGCTTCAAATTATGCCAATGCAAGATCAGTCCTTCCTCCTTCAGTAAATCAAAAGTATGCAATCGGTACCACTAAACACAAGCAAGATGGGAATGGAAATTTCCCATAGACCAGTCTATAGTCCCTAATTTCTTTCGTTTCCAGTCTGTTTGCTACTTTGTTACTAGTACTAGATCCTAATCACAGAACTTTAGTAGATTTTGGCCACTTCAGCTATGCCTCCCACAACAAACACATGCAAACCTATAAGGAAGACTCAATCCTTCTGTTCGCTGAAATTGGTGAATGAACATGGAAGCAAATTCTTTTCCATAAAAATCTTTTAACTACTTTGTGAGTATATGAGCCTAATCATAGAGCTTTAATGGATTCCGAAAATCTAACCAATCCCTTTTCTGTTTTCTTATAACTTCCAAGATGTATCGGGTACTAAGCCAATTGTCCATAATGAGTCACTGCTACTTTCAAAATTTGATACGATCATCTTCACATGTAACAAAAAATAGATTCATGTACCAGTAATTCTCCAACCCAATCCCGGCTAATTGGTTTACCATGATGACAGCTAAGCCCCACCATCGTTCAACAAACTCATAAAATCCAAGGAAGTTACAGAACAGATCTCCTTATACCCCTTAGTTTTGTTCATGTTCACGACACCAGTAACATCTCATTTTTTTGGTTATTTCAGAAAGTACGTGAAATTCTTAGTCTATGCAAAGTGCAATGCTTACAAACTGATCCTTCTGAAAATGAAATGAAACAAAGTGATACCTTGCCATTTGAGAACTGCACAATCCGACGTGATGTTGGTAGAAAGCGAGATATATAGCCAGTACTTGGGTGACTTTCTTCATGAGCATCTATTGGTGAATTATCTTCAATAACGTTTCCATCCTTACAGGAAGCAAGTATCCTCCCTGCATTGCAATTTGGGTGAACGAATAAATATTAGTCAAGTCAGAATCGTGGAGGATGATCAATTTGTCTGAACTCTGAGGCGAGCTTGACACACACACTCAGAGAGAGAGAGAGAGAGAAGGAGAGAGAAGTTCTCCATCAAACACGTCAAATTTTTATCTTTCATCCGCATAAGCCAAGATAGAAAGCTTTCCGAGCTCCTAATTTCATTTTTCTTGCAACAATCTAAAAAAAAATCAACGAAAATGAGTGTACCAAGAATATCTGTGCTGGAGACCCCTTCCGTCCGCTTAATCTGCTTGTAACGACCAGCTTTCTTAGCCAGTGCATAAGCATCCGTTCCATCCGGAAGCAGGCAAGGATCATCTCCATGTATTATATAGTCAATCTTGTGCTCATTGAAGAGACTTCTCATGAATTGCTCCGTAATCGCATAGGGGGCATCAGCTATAACTTCATCCACCCACTTTAATCCACTCACAAGAGCCAGCCTAAAAACAAATCAAGAATTAGATCCAGGTGATCTCAATTCTATTCAGATAATCTAAGCAATGTGTTACCAAATTTAGCAAATGCTAAGAAAAGGGTCGCAACTCCCGACACAAAGAAGAAGTCTTTAACATTAAAAACAACTCAGAAGCAACCAGGAGGGAATGAAGAATATTTAGGAATACCTCTCCTCCATGGGCAAGACAGGAGGACCCTTATTAGCAATGATCTCCTCATCGCTGACAACACCCACAACCAACTCGTCACCCAAAGCCTTGGCTTGCCGTAAGGCGTTGGCGTGGCCATAATGCATGAGATCAAAGCAACCATCCATGTAAACTCGTACACGCTTCTTTTTCTCCAATTTCTTTTTATGAAAAAGACCCAGATCGGACCACATGTAAGGCAACGAAGACAGCCCAATTCCGCCGAAATAGGTAGTGGAGAGGCCAAGCAATGCGGCCGTTAACATAAGACCGCCGAACAGATGTGGGTAGTAATAAACCCCATCCCATATCCAGTTGCTGCTCTCGTAATCCATAGTTTGTCAACCCACAAATCTCTCCTTTGCTCTTTCAAGCAAGAGCAGAGCAGAGGAAAGCAAAAGCACCCAGGAGCCTGCAGTTTCACGTCGATGAATCAAGAGCAATCTCAAGAGGGACAACCTTGAGTCATAAAAATATAAATCTTACCCACAAGTGCCAATCAGAATTGTGGTTTAGGAATTAGGATGAAGAAATAAAAGCAGGTGAAAGCAGAGTTAAAGCATAGGATTTGATGATTGGGAGATGTGAGTGACAGAGATTTGGAAAGCGGGGAGGGAGGAGGAAGCAAAGGAAGAAAATATCTTGTTATTTTGATGTCCGAATTTTGTTGCTCCAAATTCTCTCTGCCCTGTTGTGTCTGTGTCCGCTATTTGATGTTTGCTAAGAACGAGGAGCCTACTTCGCCCTCTCCTCTCGTCCTCCTCAGTCCTTAGATTTTGGCTTTTCTTTTCCTTAATTCCAAAGCAAAGCAAAGCAAAGAAATACAATTTTTCTTTTTCTTTTTATTATTATTATTATATTATAATGGTCGTTTTGCTTACGTAAGCGTGTGCGTGCCGCCCATGAATTTCCTGATTCCTATATTCGTATGAACTCATGCATACAACTAATTTTATTTACTTCATCATCACTGATTTTCCTTCAAATGTTCTTTTCAACTGATTCTTTTTATGATTAAATTTGATACTGTTCCTATAAAATTTTTAAGGCTTTGTTTAATTTTTACAAAATCAAATCACTTAAATTTGATTTTAAATAATAATTTAAGATAATTATAATAAATTATTAATTTATATAATGTTTAATTAATTCTATTTGAATTTAAGAACGGAGTTGGATCATTAAATAAGTAGCATTTTGTTAACAATTATATAATATTTATATTAAGTGTGATTCATCAGATTTTTCAACCGAAATCTAATAGAAGAGATTTTTTTAGAAAATTAAAAACTACAAGGACTTCTCTTTTGAGAATTTTAAAGATTAAGTCGATTTTTTAAAAGTATTTTTAACTACAAGGGATGCCCATGTCTTTTATCGTTAATAAAATTTAATGAAATTAATCTCAAATAATCAAATAAATATCTAAAATTGATAGGAACAAAAATATGAAAATTAAACATGAAGACAAATTCATGACCAGGAAAATATATCTTTATTAAAAATAGATAGGTAACATTATTTATAAAATTTATAAAATGTATTATTAATCACATAAGTATTTATAAAGAAATACAATACTATAGTTAAAAAATTGTTTGAATTAATATGTTAATAAGCTTCTTATTTGAATTTTATATCTTCTTCTCAAGTTATAAATGTGTCTCTTTTTTGTCCTTCCAATGCAGTTAATTTTTCAATCACTATATATATATATATATATTCCATATTCTGATCAAATGTTCTTCCCACATTTCGTCCACTAAAGAGTTTCACTTTTGTGATGCATCAATTTAATCCAAAAATCAAATTATGTAGGATCCATCATAAGTGTCCAAGTCAAAATATTTTAACATCCCTTGCTCACATACTTGAAAAATAATATGTATCATAATAAGAGATCTAATATTATATATCTGTTAGAAATACACAATCTGTCAACTAAAAGCAAATGTTCGAGTAAACTCAACATCCAAAACTAGATTCTTTATTACATCAATTATTACCTCAATCTTATCATATTAACACTTTTGTATTCCTATTGCTTTCTACAAAGAATATTGGCCCTTTTTTAATATATCTAAATGAAAACTTAGATATAGAATGATCTTTAAATTTTTCAATCCTTCAAATTAAATTGATTTTCTCTTCTTCAATGTCCAACAAGATTAAAATATTTATGCTTTTTTAGAAAATATTTATAATGAACATTAATTCAAATATTTTGAACTAAAAACAAAATAAAAAGGGTATTTACTTTAACGCTCAAATAGCTTAAAGGATCTTCACACAATATAAGTTGAGATCATAACTTATGTTATCTTTATTGGTTAGCTACACACATATGGTAAGATTAATGTGCTATAGTATTGATTTAACGAAAAATCTTATTGGACTAGGAATTATATTAAGGATAGAAGGCGTATAAAGAAATGACAGGTGTTAAAACTATCTTGAAAATGACACTTTAATGTTTAAGTTATCAAAGGAAAAGAGTTGTTTAATTGATCATGGAGAATGGTTAAAAAAAAGGAGTAAATGAATGTTACCTAAATGATTAATATCTTTTTATAGTGAATTTCTAAAAAGGATGATATTTAATATAACTCTAACTCTCTAGCATTTAAATCTCAATACAATCTATATGATCAACTAGAAAAACCTAAAAAAATCACATTTGTATTCATTAATAACTATATGGTCTTTACTAGATTGAGACTCTTTCAATGGGCGTTCTCCTTCTAAGGTTTATCCAACTCTAGGTTGACCATTGGCTCTTTGAATAGGTGTTTTATATGCATATATTGAACATATATGTGTTGAGCCTATAATATATTAAACCTAAGTATGCTGAGTGTGAATATGTTGCATGTGTTTGCTAACCTTTATAGACTGAACCAACATATGTTGTAAATGTGTAAGGCCCCAAAATATACCCTAGTTAAAATGTTACATGTTCATGAAAGTACATGTATGATAGGTGGTTCAAAATTGAGATAAGATTGAGAATGTCACATGACTTGAATTTTTGTTTGATGAATTATAGTTCGTGAATTGGAACTAATTCATTCCATTAGAGAATTGAGGTAACTAAATGTAAATTTGGTCTAGGAAAAATTATCAAGTGACAAGTTAAGTTAGTACATGGAAATTAGAATGACTAAGAATAGGATTAGCGACATTTGGCTTAGCTAATACATTAACAAATGGCTTAATTGAATGGTGACATTTGGCAGCCACATATGATGACATGTAGATGGCTTCATTGAAGGATATGTAGCATACATTCAGGTGTGACATGTTGCCATGATAAATCACGACACCTTGCAAAGCAAGTGCTGATTCACTTCAGCTAATTTGGAGTTTTTGCAGTCTCTCTCTCTATGCTTGCATTCTCTCCACCAAAACCCCTCCCATTTTCTCTGAACTTCTAGAATTTTTCTGGAGTTTCGATTATCATCCCTTGGAAGCTTTGTAAGTTATTACATTAAGAAGTAGGTCTTGTGATTCTATGTATTATTACCTTATTGATGCTGAAAGTTGCACATTAAACTTAGGTATGTGCTGGTTGTTTGCAAGCTTGGTTTAGCTAGGTTCTTGAAGTTGAATTTGAAGTTTAGTAAGGTAAGAGAATTATAAACTTGGTATCCTGTTATAACATGTATTGTTTGATGTTTGAAATGGATCAAATGTTTACTGAATTAAGAAAGAAGTGAGGTTAGATTCATGTTGGATACTGGCTATGTTGGACCCCGCACCCCACCCGTAGGTGTTTGGAGGTTATACACCGGTGTGTGTTTGCGGGTTATACCGCGGCATCCAACCCTAATCAGTATTGTCCTCTTTGGTCTTGGGGAGTTTCTAGCACTTGAACCCAAGACCTCAAGGTTTTGTTCCACTTAAGTGGACGCCTCTCACCATTGAGCCACTTTCTTTTAATGTTGGACCCCACACCCCACCCGTAGGTGTTTGGAGGTTTTACCCCGGCGTGTATTTGCGGGTTATACCGCGGCATCCAACACAAATCGGTATTGTCCTCTTTGATCTTGGGAGAGTCCACGACTCGAACCCAAGACCTTAAGGTTTTGTCGTTTTCTAGCAACACGCCTCTCACCATTGAGCCACACTTTTAATGTTGGACCCTACACTCCACCCGTAGGTGTTTGGGGGTGATACCCTCAGCTTGTGTTTGCGGGTGATACCGCGGCATCCAACACAAATCAGTATTGTCCTCTTTGGTCTTGGGGAGTTTCTAGCACTCGAACCCAAGACCTCAAGATTTTGTTCCACTTAAGTGGATGCCTCTCACCATTGAGCCACTTGCTTTTAATGTTGGACCCCACACCCCACCCGTAGGTATTTAGGGGTTATACCCCGGCGTGTGTTTGCTGGTTATACCGCGGCATCCAACATAAATCGGTGTTGTTGTGTTTTCA
>JAOQMR010000008.1:25067994-25083859 GCA_027563865.1 Erythroxylum pelleterianum | reverse complement strand
GATTCCAATATTTATAACAGTGATCCACTGAACGGAACTACCAATCGGCATCAGACGCGTGGTGAAATCCGAGCCGAGCTTAGACACGTAAGATCTGAGCCGAAGAAAATTAGGCTCATTAATGACCCGAAGCGGCGTGACCGCCGAGAGGACATGCCTGACAGTTTCAAAAATTTTTGAACGGCGCCCAAAAGATACGAATCGCTAAGTAATAATTGGGCCCAACAAAATCCTTAGGTCTCGAGTTCGAGCCCCAGACACCCACTGGGTTCAATGTTGTAGTTCAGCTTGTTGAACCAAAGGGGACAAAACCCGATCGGTGCTGACCCAGAATTGCGATTAAGTATCAACATCCAATTGATAGCCCCGGCACAGCGCGAACTGATCGATCGACCGGCTCTCAACTCGAGTTGATTGTTCGCCCAGCTCTAGCATGAGTCAATCACTCGCTCTATCCCGGTCCGAACTACCGAGCACTCAGCGTAAAAACTCAATCGGTTTCCTGGCATAGCAAGAATTATCGTACATGGCATTTCGGTCCCTGATCGACCGGCCTTATCACGAGTCGTCACATGGACGAGCGACACAATCTTTATGTACTCCTTCGACCCTTCTCCATGATCAGACTCGAGGAGTAGGGGGCTTATGGTTGGGTCGGCTATTCTAGGCTCAAGCCCAGGTCCACGTATCCATGGTCCATTTGCAAGTGGCAACCTCCTACTCATATACAATGACCTAAACCTCACAGGTATTTACTATATAAGTTGATTATCTCCTCACGACGCAGGTATGAGACTAATACCCTATTTTCTCTTGGTTCTCGACTATCGAAACCCTCACTAAAACTGACTTGAGCGTCGGAGGGGCTCACCGGGGACCAACTCCCGGTGTGCCTTTATTGTTTTGCAGGTGATTTCCAGTCGAAGTTATTCAGAATCATGGATCAAAGCAACAACGTCCAGCCTCAGCAAAATCCGACTAAACCAAATCATATAATAACCAAATATGAGTAAACAAATTTCATTGTCATTCCTAATATTTGATATCAAAGATTGACATAACCATTAACTTGTTTAATCACATTCTTAGTAATTATATACCAGATACGTTTAATCAAGAATTTCATTCATATGCCCATTATTGCTTTCCATTTTCATTCTTATTTATTTTATTTTGATTCCTTAATTATTGATTACCAAACAAGGCTTTAAGGCCCAAAGCCTTATTCGAACTTAGGACTATGGAGGGCTTGCTTCGTATTTGTTGCATTGAAAGGTATGGTAAGCAATGTAGCTGCTTAACCATGACATGCGTTAAGATGTGTGAACTACATAAATGAGTAGCTATTAGTTTGATTACCTAAGGTGTTGTGAAGGTAAGCAAGAGCCTTTTGCTTCAGTGCCTTCTGCTTCTATATCACTCCGCTATCCTCTTGAGGATGTTATCTTTTTCATTAGTATTTCTACTAGAAAGTTGTTAGTGTTTTTATCCCCTTCTACAACCATTATACTTTAGATTTTGGCCTTAATATTTAGTTATGGGCCTTAGTACTCGATTGTAGCTCAACAAAGCTATTTTTCCTAAGCTTACTTGACGGGGTCCTTAGTGCTTAGTATAATTCATTTTGTTTATGCTGAAGTTGCCCAAACTTTCTTAGGGGGTGCTTGGTTTACAGAAGGTAATGAGAATGAGAATGAGAATGAATATAGGAAGGAATGGGAATGGATATAATCATTATAATTATGATGGTTGGTTAAGACGAAGGAATGATTACCATTACTTTTGATGGTAGTTGGTTTGTTAAAAATCTTGAAAAATAAAATTTTGTTTGATATAAAATTTTAAATATAATTTAATTAATTATATTTTATGCACTCTATTTATAATGACAAAATGTTCAAAATCAAGTATATTGTGGTATTTTTCCACAATTTCAAAAATTGTAGATTTTTTAAAAAAATTCTATTTGTATTTGTTACCCTTAAATTAATATTATTTGGTAAGTTGGTAATTTATTATGATTGTTTAAATTACTATGAGAAACTGTAAATTTAATAATAATAATCACATACTCGTAAGTCCATTCACCCTCGATGAATGGTCCAATTAAAGGCATGCATAAACCCCTTGTACCAGGAGAATAAATCAATAATACCCATTCCTCTGAATTACCAGGGGAATGAAGGATTGCCGAGAATTGGGTAATGAAAATGTTACCCCTTCAATAATAGTTTGATACCAAATGCAAGTTTTCATTCCATTTCTATACTTTTTTTTCCATTACCACCGAATGAGCATACCCTTACTTGGGTATAATGCTAGCATTACTCTACCCTAGTATTCTTGCCATTTCATGTAATAAATTAATTAAATTAACATGACTACTGTAAGTTTATTTTTTGGTTAGTTTAACCTACACTATTTACTGAATCAAGTTCATATTCGGTTGATTTAATCGTTAAAATATCGAATTTTAATTAATTTATTTTGTACAGTCCAATGTTATCCATTCCCAGTTGGATGCTTTCACGTGTTTGGCACCAGAAGCCATGGACATCATGTTATGTTGAACCGCAAGGAGATTAAATTTTCATTTTATTTGTGAAAGAGGAGATTAATCATTTTGGTAATCAAGACTATACACCTCAAAGTGGGAGCTCACAAGTTAACAACAGTTTCTAGCAAAAAATGCTGAGCTTAATACAATCAATCACTCCAACATTAAGTTGACTATAATATAACTACAACAGATTGCTGCTCTTTGAAAGAAACCACCTACCCTCCAAAGTCTCTTTTCCCACACATGGGGACAACTGCACGCTTGTAGTGTCTTCTTCTTTCCTCTAGCCACACATAATAATGTTTGCATTGCCAAGTCATTCACCAACAATGGTAGTCCACATTAATCATCAGAACTGATCACCTGAACCATTAAGCTAGTTCAACGTTTAGGTTGGGATCTTAGGAAGGCTTTCACTCGTGAAAATCTACTTGGCACCAGCAGCAATAAGCTCTTACCTCTCATACTGACTGCTGGAAAGGGTTTTGGGTTCTGCTGGTCGTGCACTGCTGGAGTCGATCTGTTCTAGTGTCTCAGCAACTTCAGTCATTGATGGTCGGAGCTTGGAACCTGGTTGAATACATCTTATAGCAAGACGAGCA
Source organism: Erythroxylum pelleterianum (assembly GCA_027563865.1). Lineage (NCBI taxonomy): Eukaryota > Viridiplantae > Streptophyta > Magnoliopsida > Malpighiales > Erythroxylaceae > Erythroxylum > Erythroxylum pelleterianum. The sequence goes on along the minus strand of JAOQMR010000008.1, from coordinate 25,080,697 downwards.
ATGGATGAAGCCTGCTTGAAAGGATACCTTCCCTCCAGTCGGTGATCCATTATACTTTTCAACTTTTTTCTATTTGACAGATATGGTATAACCCAGTCAACCAGTAAACGCTCACCCCTTGGACGTTTATTGTCGACTGATTGTAAGCCCGTCAACATTTCAAGCAGGACAACACCATAACCGTACACGTCACTTTTGACTGTTAAATGTCCTGGTCAATCATTTACATTTTAATGTCATCATTGGTTTAAAGTTGGTTATAATCACAAAAGCTTAAAGCATGTCTGCAAACAAAAGTTTTAAGATGTTCAAGCTGATAATCAAAATGAAAGTACCTGTAGCGATGTATAAGGGATCAGTATAACCCAGTGATCCCAAGACCCTACTTGTGAAGTGTGATCCATCAGCTGCACCTCCTCCAAATGCCAAGCCAAAGTCTGCTATCTTTGCAGTAAAGGACTAGGAGAAAAGAAATCGTGCAAACCATTACGTCATATTCAATCAAATTCCATTATTATATAAAAATTAAATTCTTTCGATTGTATTCACATATGAGTTCTTCCATATTAGAATAATGGCCTAATAGATTGGCAGTAACAAAAGACCAAATGCAAAATGATTTTATGAAGATAGAAAAAGTATGCTCAATAATTGAAGACAGACTAACTGTTTCAACATAGTTTCCAGGCTTTTTTATCATACCTCGTCAAGAAGTACATTAGAGGACTTGAAATCTCTATAAATCACAGGTTCCTCCAAAGTATGCAAGTAAGCCAGAGCTCGAGCAGTATCCATAGCAACCTTTAACCTTATCTCCCAAGCAAGTGGCCGAACTGAGCCCTCTAACAAAAAAGTAAATGAAACATAAAGGTTATGCCAATAAAAAAAGAAAGTGTCTGGAAAATTCACGTGTACTTGAAAAGAAGACACTCATTATGTTAAATAGCATACTTCCAAATAGACGATAGTTTAAGCTTCCATTCTTCATAAACTCATAGACAAGGAGGAATTGATCATCTTCTTTGCAGTATCCTAACAGCTTTACAAGGTTCGGATGAGACAACCTTCCTAAGTAAGTGACCTCCGCCTGCAGCAACAAGAGGATAGCATAAAGCAGCCAACTTGATATTGCTTGAAACAATGAAAGTATTTCATAGCTATGGGGTCCACTGTGTAACTGCATTTGCAAATACAATTGTATGAGGCTAACGGTCCTTGGAACCAAACTAAAAGTTTACTCTTTAAACACTATATCAGGACAACTATGGTCTTCAAAATACTAATTGCAGTTATGTCAGGGAGCTTAATAGAATTCAAATTTCTAGATGGTATTGCTCTTCCCACCACTTCTCATCAATGGAGTAAGGTACAATATTCAAATTCACATCCTGTGGCTTCATAATTATTACAGTATTCACAGCTCTTCAATTAATGTCATATATAACAGAAAACAACAGATAGCTTACTCATGGAATACTGGTTAAGAGAAGTTAAAAGAAACAGCAGAGGAAACACTAGGCATTCTTTCAACAGATCACTCCTCTTGATAGACCAAGATGACGATAATCTTTTGACAAACCAAATTTCCTTCTTGTAAAATCAAATTTCCATCTTGTAATGGTCTAACGTCAAAGATTTCCAGATATTTGATTAGAAGTATTTAGAATGCCAGTTTTCTGAGATCAGTATACATACAATAAAAATGTAAAACCTTGTGTATAACCTTGGTCGCATGTCCATAAGCAAAAGATAGCTTCCGCCAAGAGCAGATTGCAATACCTAAACATGCACCAGCCAGTTTTCCACCTAAGGCCTACAAACACCCCCTTTTCAAAGAGTGCCTTTGGTTACCAAGTTCCAGCTCAGGCCACAGGAAAGTTTTAAAAGTCCTCTGAAAAGAAATAAGGTGCTGCAAGTGGTTCTGTTAGGACTCTGCCTTTAGAACACTAGGATTTTACTATATTATTGCTATATATCGGTAAAGTGTTTATCACTACCGAATAGTAGTATATCACTTCTACCTCACCAGAGCGGATTTGCTCCTAACCAGAGCAGCTATGCTCCTCAGAAGATGTAAATCTTCTGTCACTCTTCTCACTAATATTCTGCCTACCTCCTTCCCTTCTTCTTTCCCCCTTTTTATTATAACCACCCTAGGTAACAGATTCTGTTACAATCTAATGATTGGTTGTCAGTACTATTAGCTAACTAACTACCCGAATACATAATAGCGTACTCCTCTCCTGATTACTCTTCTGCCCTCTGCTTATTCTTCCTACCATCTAATGATCCTAACAGGTTCTTATTTTCCATTTGAAAAGGTTTGGAAAAGCTTAAGTGCTTCCAAACACCTGAAAACCCCTCAACATGTTGCCCATACTATTGCACTAGAATAGTTAAAGTTCATAGATAGCTTTTAATGTGAGTAATATGATGAGAAATTACACCCCCTTCCTTTTGTGGTATTTTTCAGAACAAAAATGTAAAAAAAAAACCGTTGGGGTCGAAGTAGAGATGTAGGACAACATAAACAGAGGGTGAATTCAAACAAATAGGAAATTGTTAGCATGAGAAAATTTCAATATCATTGGCAAACTCAAATTATTTATGATGTCTCTTCTTCTCTCACACTGAACACAGTGAAGGAGCATTCAACACTAGGTCATTCTTTGTCTGCACTAGGTCATTCTTTGTCTGCGGCTATTAGTCTTCTTCACTTAGAACTAAGGGGTCAAAACCTACCATGTTGCAGTTTGATTATTCACCATAGAAGAATCAAAACTGTATCAATTCAAATATTGTTAACCAGGTTAATTCTTAATCCAAACATAAAACCATAGTCGTGCTAATTTTAATATTAGAAAATGTGTTGTTCTCTCTTTGAGAGAGATGATATTTTTGAAAATTTCAAAGAATTGTTACTTCCTTCAATTAGAAAAGAGATCAAGGGGAAAACAGAGAGATAGACCTCCTTATGCAGTATGGAGGATATAATGCCCTAATTAATCCGATGGAGCAATCTCTTTTATCACAGCCACCACATAAAGATCTTTAATAAATCAGCAAACCTTGTTATTGCCAACTCTTCCGTTTTACTACCAACGACTTGTAAAATTGTTGCTTCATAACATAATATCAGAGTTATAATTACTCTCTTACCAGAAATAAATGGCTTTCTTAAAACTCCAAATGTTGAAGTTCTACCCAGTTGCTGCAACTCATTAAGTTGTCAAAAATATCATACCTAGCAAGTAAATTTGGTTTTTCATTTTCCCCCTAATATTTTCTTTACTCCATGTTTTGTTAACGGATTCCTCTATTAGCCATTTTTTATAGACAAATATAGCACTACACGTTGTATTTCTGTTATCATTTCAGGCATTTATAATTTTAGGTTAATTCTCAACTACTATAAAAAGGTGGACTGGTGTTAGATGTTAAACTTTTTGTCTCTGACCTTTATAATTCTCTCTCTTCTTTCTCGTCTGACCATATTTCACTTACTGTCTCACATCAATGTGGACAAATTTGTATTATAAATCCACCAGAATCGACGGTGGTACAATTTAAACTCGAGACCTCTTGGTCACGTAAGGCTTTGTTATCAAGTCAAGAAACAACTTAAGTGTAAGGTAAAAAGTGGATTATATGTATTCTAACAATGAAGAACAAACTGGTATTTCACATAGCAACATTTTCAAGTTAACCAAAAAGAATATGCATATGAACATTTTTTGCTTTTAGTATGATTATATTTCTGCTGTAATAAAAACTTCCAAGGAGGCATGTGACCAAATCTAAATGAAATATGAGCTTTTGAGCCAAAGAAAATATAATTCTAATCTTGAAGTGGAAGAGCTCTAGCAAAATATGTAAAGCAGAGAAAGTGTAATGGAAAAAGAAATAGTACCATCCATTCTTGATATCCTTGCACGCTTGTGAGACTTAATTTCTTAATAGCAATGGCCGTCTTCCTTATCCCTTTTGATGGCACCTTCTCCTTCATCCAACCCCTGTATACTTTACCAAATCCACCTCTTCCAACTACCATATCAGGTCTAAAATTATATGTTGCAGCTTTTAATTGAGCAAGAGTGAAAGCTCTGGCATTAATTATCCCATTCCCAAAATCTTCATCAAGGTTTGAAGATTCAACAGCATTCTTGCCCCAAATAGTAGTAAAGCTGCTACTTAGTTGAAATGTCCATGTTGTCAGGTTGGTGCTCACCAAAGAGTACCAGCTGTTGCCAGAAAAGTTCTCATCTCCAAAAGTGGCATTACCTGGTGTAAGTAAATCAATGAAAAAAGAAACTAAACTAAAACAAAAAACTGGTCATTTACAAATTAAAGTTACAAGTAATGAGGAAACCACGCTGTTACATCTCCAAAAGTTTACAAGCGCCATAGGCATCGAAAGTTTAGACAAAATGATTTAGCAACAACTCTGCAAGAGAATTTGTCTAATTCACTCAGCCTACTTTTATGTATTTAATTTTGTATGTTCCTCTCCTATAATTTAGCATAAGCAGAATCGGCTTGAAGCAGTTGTAGTCTGTGGCTGGAGGACAGTATCCTTATATACTGACTAAACAGAAACTCACAAAGACAAGTAGTCTTTTCCACACACAAAAAAAAAAAAATCAAAGAGTAAGAGATTGGAGAGTTCTCTCTTAACAAATGAGCTTTCACAATTCATGAGTAATCCAAAAAAGAAGGAACGAAAGGGCAGCAAGCATTCTTCTTAGGAATTAGCTCCAGATTTTGTCTTACAAAGACCCATAACCAGATCCTATAGCAGGGACCATAACACATGCTAAGACCATTTCAACATATGCACATGACATATCAGAAATTATTACCAAATTGTGACTCAACAGGATGTGAAAAATCAGATTGCACATATTAGCAATAGGACTAGATAATCTTAAGAACAAATGAATTTGAGCAATTTGCAAGCAGACTCGCTGGGAACTCTAAGAGAGCACCAGTCAATTTGTGGTTGTAGTAAGTTCCTTTGTTTTCTCTTTTTGTGTATTTCATTGTACATGTCAGAGAATAAGATTTGATATGATTCAGATTTAGAATCTTAGGAGATACGATCCAGTATATTTAGGGATTACTTAGGAATTATTATTTGATTTGACTGTGATTCTTGTCAGAAATTAAGCAGAAAGTGTATTTCCTTATGTGTTTTTATTACAGCACCACTAGCTAAATATATATACAAAAACCTAGCATCCAAATCTGGTAGATACCCATAAATCATGGAGTATCTTATCAGAATCTTAGCCAATCTTATCAGAATCTTGACCAATAATATCCTAACTTAAGGATACAATCTGTTACAATATATTTTCCTAAAATAGTCTCCTAACTATACAGTTTTTCCACACTCCCCCTCAAGCTAGCGAATAGGTATTCTCCATTCCCAGCTTGGATACAGTAGTCTGAAAAACTGAACTGCTTAACCCTTTGGTAAGAATATCAGCAAGTTGACCATGTGTAGACACATAAGAAGTACAAATCAGTCCACCCTCCAGCTTCTCCTTGATAAAGTGCCTGTCGATTTCGACCTGCTTGGTTCAGTCATGTTGTACCGTATTGTGAGCTATACTTATTGCAAACTTGTTATCGCAATAGAGTCTCATAGGACCGTCCCATTTAATCTTCAAGTCTTCAAGGATGATCTTTAACCAAAGTAGTTCACATACACCTTGAGCCATTGCCCGAAATTCGGCTTCTACACTTGAGCGAGCTACCACTCCTTGTTTTTTTACTTCTCCATGTCACAATGTTTCCACCAAGCAAGGAGCAATATCCTAAAGTCAATCTTCTATCGACAATTGAACCAGCGTAATTAGCATCAGTGTATGCTTCATGTACCAATCCCCCATTCCTCTTAAACAAAATACCTTTCCCCCGGTGTTCCTTTGTGATAATGTAATACTTTGTGAGCTGCTTGCAGATGAACTTTCCTTGGGTTAAGCATGAACTGACTAATCACACTTACAACATATGCTATATTTGTTCGTGTGCGCGATAAGTAAATGAGTTTCCCTACCAGGCGTTGTTACATTTCTATATCTACTATTGCATCCTCCTCTGCCTTTCCAAGCTTAAGATTCAAATCCATGGGAGTACTTGCTAGTTTGCATACTGTATTGCCTGTTTCTTTGAAAAGATTTGTAACATACCTCTATTGAGAGATAAAAATTCCCGTGCTAGAGTGAGCAACTTCAATCCCGAGCAAATACTTCAGCCTTCCCAATGCTTTGATCTCGAATTCCTTAGCCAAACATTGACTCAAAACCTTTTTTTCCTTAACATCAGCTCCTGTTACTATTATGTCATTGACATACACCAAAAGAATTGTAACTCCCCCTAAGGGAGAGTGTGTAATGAATAGTGTGTGGTCTCCTTGCCTTTTTTTGTACCCCATGGCTAACATAACTCTTGCAAATCTACCAAACCATGCCCGTGGTGATTGCTTGATGGCATACAATGAGTATGAGTAGCTAAGTTATTCTTATAACTGGGCGGAACCTCCATGTATATCTTCTCCTCTAGATCTCCATGTAAGAACGCATTCTTGACATCGAACTATTGCAAATTCCAACCAAAGTTAGCTGCAAGTGACAACAACACTCTGTATTCATCTTTGCAACAGGAGCAAAGGTCTCTAGATAATCAATTCCTTAAGTTTGTGTATACCCTTTGGCCACCAACCATACCTTGTATCTCTCAATCGACACATCCGCTCTATACTTCACTGTATACACCCACTTACAACTCACCGGTTTCTTTCCTGCCGGTAACTTAACCAACTCCCAAGTTATGTTCTTCTCTAATGTCTCCATCTCTACATTCATAGCTTGTTTCCGTTTTCCATTAAACAAAGCCTCAGATAGGGTGGTAGGAATGGTGATGGTATTCATGCTTACAAGGAAAGCTCTATGAGATGATGAAAATTTCTTAAACGACAGAAAATGTGCAAGAGGGTATAATGGTCGTTTTGTACACTCTCTGGTTCCTTTCCTCATGGCAATTGGAAGGTCCTGGTCATTGTTATTCTAACGAAATTTATCTTGCAATGGAGAGTGTGATATTGTTACCTCATTCAAAGGATCAGAGACGGACTTCTGGACTTGCATAGGTTTCAGGATAGCCGAATTCCTTCTTGTGTATACTTTACCTTAGCCAAATCTTACATCAAGTTTTTCTTGTGGTTCATTGGATGTTTTGGATGAATAAAGAGGTGCAGCAGAATCAGATGAACAAGGAGGTGCGGAAGCAGATGTAGGAGGATCAGATAGAGTTTTCGACAATGACAGATCAAGCAAAAAATCTTCGTTATCTTCTCTAGTTAAACCCTCCATTTGAAGATAAGGATTGGTGAAATAAGGTAGTTGTTCATTGAATGTAACATCTACCGAGACATAGAATTTCTTTGATGGAGGATGGCAACACTTGTACCCTTTCTGAGTTGACGAATAGCCCACAAAAACACACTTTAGAGCCCTTGGATCTAATTTCCCCCTGTTTTGACTATGGACATGGACACAGGATGTGCATCCAAAGACTTTAGGGAAAGGTTATTTGTAGTGTTTGGGTAAAAAGTTGAAAGAATGTCCATAGGACTCTTAAAACCTAAGGTTCAAGAGTGCAAGCGATTTATGAGATGAGTGGTGGTAATGAGTCATTTAACGAACAGAGTAAAGAGTTCATGGTGATGTGAGTGTCGCAATACACCTAACAAAGAACTTCATAAAACTGGAGCTAACCATGATTAAAGATTTAAAGAATTTGATGAAAATGACTAAGTTTTGGTGCGTTTAAGAACTGAGAGATTTCATAACCACAGAAATCACAAGTTGAAGTTGAGGAAGATTTGCCCTTGCAAATTTTTTTAGGATTATGATCTCTAATGCTTATTCATTAGAACCTCAAGCTAATCTTCATATCAGTCCACTCTTTACTGTGGCTGATTGGATTGAATTTATAGGCTTTGATGATAAACGAGCTCCCAATCAATCAACGACATATTTAAACAGTAATCCAAGAAGCCTAGAGATGTGATTGAGGCATTGGAAGCATCAGTGAATTTTTAGTCAAATGGCTAGGAAACTGCCTACTGAAATTACATGGATTACTAAGGAAGAATCGAGGCTGATTGATTCTGAAATTTATGATGAATATGTTAATTTCTTTTCTCATTGGAACTGAGTTTTTCCACCATAGGGGGACTGATGTAGGAGAAATAACATAATTACTAGTTATAATATTGTTTAATAACATTATCCTTAGATAGGTTAATATTTTTTATTTTTGATAGATTTTTATGATAACTTTAAACTTCGGATAGATAGGTTTTTGGCTTTTATTTTGTCATTATAAATGTGCTTCTATCATATGTAACATGCTTGACGAATATTTCACTATTGTCTTATTTTAAAAGATGAGATTCCATATTAGATAGTGCTCAAAAGCGGTAAATATTACAAGTTAGGACTCTGAAAGTAGTTCAGAATTTTCTTTGAAATCATGAATATTTCCTGTTATCATTCCAAAAGAATCAATGTTCATTTGTTGACTCTTTCATCCCTCTATCTTGACTCTACTTGAACCTAATTGATTCTCTCTCTGGGTTGTGCATCAATTCTCTCTCAAAAGCATACCTTCGTATTCATCATCTTCTTCTTTCTCTCATAAACAACCACCTAGGAAGCTATAGACAATAGCATTCACTCATAATTAAACAAAAACTCATCAATTTCAAAACTTCAACCTTCCAGCAGACTGCCATATCAATTCCTTCCAGTAAAACTCCTTTTACATGATATTCAATTCCTTCCAGTAAAACTCCTTTTACAAGATATCTGGCCTTTAACTTGATTTTTCTATTGGAAGCGACAACAGGAATCCTTATTTTAAGTATTGACAAAGGTTTACGGCAACCACAAATCCCTTTTGATTCCATCCTAGGCACAAAAGCAGGGCAACAGGAGACATGGGTCGACAGAAATGCAAAAGCAATATCATAAAATGATGGGTTAGTGGTGTACCTGCAGGTCCTGAACTGAGTTCTGCCCTGGATATGGCTCTTGGGGTTGCATCATGGTCTGGGTTTTGGTTACTAGATGAACAACGACAGCAGCAATTCCCCATCAGTCAAACCTCTACCCTGTCTGACTCTTGTTAAAGGCAGGATTTCATGTGCGGCATATCTTATCGGTAGAGAATGATAGCTGAGGATGGAAGGTTCAAGCTTTGACTTGGATGGAGGATAGGTTGACTTAATACAACCGACTCCAAAGAGCCGATTGACAGTTGTACTTGGAGATGAAAGAAACAGTGTCTATCTCGGATGGCGTTACACTTAAATTATCTTGCCACCGTTTCATTAATATAGCCAGTTAAAATTTCTAACACAAAGGGGGGATTGGTAGTCATTGCAACCAACCTATCTAGATCTTGTGCTCTGCCTCACAATTATCTATATTTTCACTTTTTTTTTACTTTCTGTTTTTTTAATAAAACAAAATTTTATTTAGTTGTTAATATTTATATTTTTTTAATTTTTATATGGTATTTTTTAATTTTAGATAATTAAATATATAACATTAAATTAAATTATTCATAGTTTATATTACTAATTAATATATTCAATAGTTAAATTATATATATATATATATTTAGTTGACAGCTTGTTATATTAAACAAAAACTGATTTTTTTAGTTTTTCATAATTTTTGAAACTAGAATAAATTAAAACTAAAAACAAAAACCAAAAAATTCAAACAAACATTTTTTAACCAAATTTGAAAATAAGATAGAAAATCAAAAATAAAAATCGAAGCAAGCAGGCATGATTTCTTCTCTTACTAAAAATTTCTTGTAACAACTAGGTATAAGAGGTGCTCAGTTACGAAAAATCAAAAGAAATGTAAAGAGTCCCATAAAAACTCAAAAATGAAATGAAAAATTATTGATGGAGAAGGGATCATGAGATCTAAATTTGATGCTCCATCAATTTATGAGATGTTTAGGAGGAACAATGAACCAACATCAATTGGAAAAGAAAACACAAGTATTTATTACTAAACATTCATCCAAGGATGAAAAGTCATTGATAGAAATCAAGCATCTACTATTCAAATTCTGAAAGTTGTTAGAGATGCTTTGAAGGATATTAGACGATTCTTAACATTAATTAGCATAAGGAAGGTTAAAGAATTCCTCAACTTAATGATGGATCTCTATCCTAAAAGGGAGGCTTTGTTACTTTAAGAAGTTGAAGTTAGACCTATCATGATGATCCACGTGAAGGATCAAGCTAAAGAATTGTAGTTATAGAACATGTTGGTGGCAAACTCAAAGGACAACTAGCACCAATCTTATTCTTAATGTTAGAGTGTTAAGAAACAGAATGTTACTGGGGTCAGAGTCATACTTGTGACTGATGTCCGTCTTTTCTTAGATTTTGTAGTCTAGAATTCTAGAAGCAAATTAAATTCATACTCATCTTTCGTTGGACCCTATTTCTAGAGCTCAATATCCGGAAGCATAAACCGTGAGCGTATTTCCCTGTAAGGTTATCTCAACAAAACCTCATTAGCCATTCCCACAAGGGTGGCATGCCCACACCATCTAATCATCAAAATCATAATTTGACTTCTTTAAAACAATTGTAGCTTTATGTCTCTAGTTTATTTTGAAATAAAAACTACCTCATTCGGAGCTCTACAATTCAAGATATGCTTAAAAAACCCAAAGTATATTCATAACCTAATTATGCTCTTCCAAACGATCTCTCTTTTTTTTACATCAATCTTTTCCATATCAACACCAAAAGCTAGCAATTTTTATGGAGATATAGAAGAATGTATTAGGAATCTATTGGTTTAAGAATTATTTCATTTGGAAGTCGGATGATGAAGTTATGGTCAAAAGAATCCAATATATTTATGTCCTCAATCATATGGAACCTATCTTGGAGTAATTGCCATAACTTTCATTAGAGATGTTGGATTGAGGTCATTTTTAGACGGTTTGAAAAAGCACTTTTAGATCTACAATTTTCATGAGGAGTTCGAAGCAAGATTCGGCCTTTAAAAGGGGTTAAAATCGCAATTTATTGTAGTTGTCCCGTGAATGTCTGTTAAACGGACATGGAGTCGTTTCCAGACCTGAGAAGGTCCGTTTAACATACATAATGTCCGTTAAACGGACATAGGAGATGTAAAGCTCCCTTCAAAGCCTCTCCCAATGTTTCTACATCTATTCTAACGTCATGTTCACTCATAATCTTCACAAATCTAACTCTCCTAGTGCAATATCACTTCATATCAATTCAACCATCAACCTTCTTTCATTAAATCTTCTAATCTCTACTCATTTGCTCCATCAAGACTACTAATTCTCATCATTTAGTATAGTTGTCTTGTACATACATCCTATGCAGCATCACAACTTGTAATGATCTTTTCACTCCAATATCCAAAAATTACAAACTTTATATCGTTGGAAAACTAGACAGATCATCTACAACTTCCAAGAAGACAATTTTGACCAGTTCTACCTAGATTATTCTAGATTTTTTCCTGAAGTCAGAACACAATTCCTACCCCTATGAAACTTGAAAATTTGCAATTTAAAGACTTGAAAAGCCATAAGCAAACATAATGTATATGTATTTCATGAACATCAAAATAAGAGTTTTACAGCGTTTTAGTGGGCATTTTGAGCCACCTTACATCATAATCTAAAAATACAAACTTTACAAGAACAATAATTGTTCAAAATGCGAATAAAGCCTTGTTTTACAAAATCTAGCTTTAAAAACAAAATATGTCAATTGGAGTGATGCCTTGACTCTCGACTATATTATTCGACATCTTGCTCATCGCCTAAAGATGGGAAGGAATGGGGGATGAGCTTAAAGCTCGTGGGTAACAGTTTTATAATCGATAATAAGCAAAACCATTGAAAACATTCATGATCGAAGCAAATTCTCAAGAAAATCCATAAAACATATATTTATCAAATTCTCAACTTGTCAAACCAATTCACAACTCACATAAGTCAAGCATTCATCAAACTTGTCAACATATATAAAAATATAAGCATATCATAATTAAATTGCATTCTAGTTGTTTGAAAGATGAGAGGTCCTAAGGCAATAACTTTTTTGGATAGAAGAAAATGGCTCTTTGTTGGGTTCAAATGTAGCCCAGAGAAGTTTTTAAATTTGCTGAGAGCTACCATATAACTTTGTATGGAGTCCATCAGGGCCCTGCAAAATAGAAGTAGATCATCTGCAACACATATGTTAGTCAAATCAATCTTCTTACATTTATCATGGTATCTGAACATTGGATTTTTAAACACTTCATGCTTGATAATAGAGTTCAGCGTCTCTATACAAAGGATGAAAAGGTAGGGGGATAAGGGGTTTCCTTGCCTAAGACCTCTTGCTGCTTTTAAGAGTGTGGTAAGAGTGCCATTGATCAAAATGGACAAGGAAGAGAATGAGATGCATTCTCTGATCCACTTTATATATAAAGATAGTTGGAAATCTGTGAGCCATTAGTAATTCCTTGATTGCTTGTATAACAAAGGGTGTTGGAACCCATTACCGGATATCCAACCTCTTACGAAAAACCAAACTAAACCAGAGCATTTCCACTCTTGCTCTGATACCATC
>JAOQMR010000008.1:25055136-25067894 GCA_027563865.1 Erythroxylum pelleterianum | reverse complement strand
CGTCTCTCGGTCCTGAAAAGACAACGTTGCAATTTTGGTGAGTTTTGCGAACTCAATGAGGTAACCATCATCGATGGCTCACTCAATCCATGCAACACAACAATTCACATATCAATTTATTCACTACTTTGCATATCACAAAAGTATCATACTTTTACTTAAGCATAAGTCACTCTGCATTTCAATCAATTAAACATACATAACAAGATGCATATGAAATGTTCATGAGACACTTTTCCAATTATTATGTTGTTGTGACGGAGTGCTTGAACTGTCCCATATAAGGCTTATTAAACGTTGAGCCTAAGGCTCTGAATCACTTGTGAGCTCGAGGCTCAGTATCACTAGTTGAGCTTTAAGCTCTAATCGGTGGCGATTCTGGTCACAACTGTCATTATTTGATTATGCATTCATGAATGGAATGCATGTATCATAATCATCACATGATAAAGCATATAGTTCTTCCCATTCACATTCAAGCAGCACTTCAATAATTCAATCCACATTACGCAATCATCAGACCTCCTGTCCGGAATCCACAATCAAATCATATTCATTTAATATTCAAAACATATTTGTAAGCGAACAAATAACTAAGTGAGACCATCTAGGTTACTCACAAGTTGCTCCCGAAGCTAATGCCTTGAAGATCCAGCAACGTCCTGAGGTTGATGTTCAAGTTGCTCCTCTATACAAATAATATACACAATATTAAAATTTGCACAACTATCAGTATCCAATAATGCACAAGTATGAAATAAATTATGTACAATGCATGTTCATGATAATCCCGAGGAAATTTCCATCCTAAAATCTATCTCATATCAAAACTCATCTAAGTATAATTTATACTTAGGTTTATGCCTTACTAGAACCATTAAAATCATAACTCATTAATCTTTGGCTTACTTTCAGATTTTCCAAAACACTCCTTTTGGATCTACTGTTAACCTTCAATCAGAAGGTGAAAATATGATAATTAGGTCAAACTTTCTTCTAGACAAGTGCTCCTACATCTCTTATCTTTCCATTGATACCAAAATCACTCAATTTGGTTCAATGAGTCAAAAGATATACTTCAAACATTTTTAGACTGCTCTTGTCCAAACAGTATACTATGCACAACCTCCATCTAGAATTTAAACATCTTAGAGACTGAATTATATTCCAATTTCTTCATTCCATTTGTATCCCCATGCCAATAGTTTATCTCAAAACAAAAATCATCTCATTTGGATCAGTAGAGCTCCAGAAATCATCAAAATACCGAAGTATATTCCATGGAATAACACCAGTTCATACTACTTAAGAGCACACTCACTGTACCCGTCCCATGGTTTTCACTCAATCTTTCTCAATTCACTTCAGATAGCTTCTATATTTGGTGGAGATGTAGATAAATGTCTTAAAAATCCAATGGTTTAAGAATCAGATCATTTGGAGGTCTAGAGAAAAAGTTATGGTCGAAAGAAGCAACCATGTTTATGACCTCAATCAAAACGAACCTATTTTGGCGCGATTTCCACAACTTTCACAAACAATGTTGCCTTGATCTCATTTTTGGACCATTGGAAAGAGAACTTCGAGATCTGCAACTTTCATGAAGACCTTGAAGACCAATTCTATCTTCTAACTTTTGTATCGTCTCAGCTTTTGCAACGTCTTAGTTTCCATCGTCTTAGTTCTATCATCTTAGTTTCCATCGTCTTACTTCTATCGTCTTAGTTTCCATCGTCTTACTTCTATCGTCTTACTTTCCATCATCTTACTTTTATCTTCATAGTTTCCATCGTCTTACTTTCATCATCTTACTTCTATAGTCTTACTTTTGCGTCTTATTTTTGTGTCTCACTTTTGCGTCTCACTTTTGCACCTGACTTTTGCGTCTTACTTTTGCATCTCACTTTTGCGTCTTACTTTTGCATCTTGCCTTTGCGTCTTACTTTTGCGTCTCATTTTTGCATCTCACTTTTGCACTCTCCAGAACATCTCCACTTATAAAAATCATAACTTCCAACTCCGATGTCCAAATTTTTCATACTATATATCGTTGGAAAGATAAAAGAAAGATCTACAACTATCAAAAAAGCATGTTTGCCAAAATCTATCCAAATTAATCCTGATTTTCTCCCGAAATCAGAACACGAATTTTACAATTAGCTTCCGCACCCAGTTTTCAACTTCATGACAACTTTTGAGATTCTTAGAGGCATAATTGAAATTTGATGTCTTCATAAAAAATGTCGCCCTACATTTCAAGTTTAATCTAAATTAAGAATCATCTCGTTTGGATAACTAGAGAAAACGTTATGGCTAACAGACCGAAGCACACTCAGTAAACATTTTCCAGATTTCCAAACTTTCAATATTTTACAACACTCAACGCTCATAATCTTTCAAAACACTAAATTAACACTATAACCAGATTTTTCATCTCCCAACAGCACAGTATTTATGAACAAACACGTAAATGCCATTTTCCATGCAAATGATAGTAACTTATCAAATTTATTTCGTAAATCCCATGAATCCTCCAACTCTAAAGTATTTATTCACTACTTACCTGCTGAAAACTCCGAACTCTTCAAGCCCTAAACTCCACACAACATTTTCGTACTTCACTGAGTACAATGACCAGCTTCTAGTTTTTTTCTTGGGGTAGAGGACACAAATGGCAAAGTGGGTTTGGTGTAGGAAAGGAAAAGTATAGAAATCTCTTAGAAATTTTTTATGGGAAACTCTGTGTACGGGAAGAAAGTTTGAAGAAGATGATGATGATGAAGGAACTTAACATATCACTTCACCTTTAAAATCTCAGAGAACAGTAACCTACTTCTAGCAAAAGTATAAGAGCCTAAGTGACACTTGTCACTTTCTTATGGTCTAAGCTCTAACTTAGTTTCTTTTGAAACCAATTCTCTTAACTTTCATCTTTACAAACCAACTATCTCCAAAGCTTCTTTTGATTTCTTTTTCCTATTTTCTAAAATTTCCAAAATTTACTCCTAAATTCACCAAAATTCACAAATACCACAATTCCACTAACCCGTAAAATTTTCAATGTAGAAACATTCATAATTCTAAAAAATTCACAAATCAATCCAATTATACTCGGAATTATTCATGAGTGCATGTACAATTATTTTTATGTGCAGATAAATTCACTATTCATGTATAAGTGTATCGCATATCATGCATGAACAAGGGAATGCATCTTTAACTCCCGTTAATCACTCACATTTACTATCCTAAACTTCCCACAAGTAATGGGATGTTACAACATATTAGTCATAACATAAACTTTAATTATGGACCGAGGATCAACCATACAATAACTAAAGAGTTTTTTAAAACGTTATAATTAGAGTTATTCTTTACTAAAATGAAGAAAATAATTAATAATAAGGGGGAGTTAAGTAAAAATTATAAAATTTTATTGTAAGAAATCATGCATGAAATTTTATGAACTAGTATGTAGGATTTGCAGTGTACCGAAAGTGTTTTCAATTTAGGAATCCTTGATCAAGTGGATTATTAACTTTTAAAAGAGAAAAGGGAAAGGAATACTTGATCAAGTGCAAGGAAAAACATACTAATGTTCCATCTTAGTTTACTAATGCATTCAAGTAACCTTCTAATTTTCATTGCAATTATATGAAGCTTTTCACTTAGGACCTTATAAATATAACAAAAGAATGCAAAGTTAGGCTATATGTATATACACACACACTTATATGTATGTATGTATATATATACATATGTATGTATATTATGTATATATATACATACATACATAAATACATATAACGCTGGCTTGTTTAAAAACCTTGCACAAGTGATGAATAGATCTATTACCCGTTGAATTTAGAATTCAAACAGATTCTAAATATTTCTGTGGTTTTATCCGTTACAATATGCACATCAATTATAACTAAGGTGGACTCATAAGATGGAAACTTGAACTGAATCAATATCAGTTTCAAGTGCAATATATAAAATCTTCTGACAATTTTCTTGCAGATATATTAACCCGAGAATGGAAGCAGTTATAAACAACCTTGAAGAAGCACTTGCACAAAAATAATTAGACCTAATCAACCAACAGCGACTACTTGGAACCATTACCCTTGATATCAATCAATTGAAAACCACTATCCAAGTTTTAAGAGAAAATACTCACAAAGATCATCCTCAAAATGAACCCATTGTTTTATCAACCACTGCTACTTTTACTCCAAATATACCTCCTACTCTAACCCAAAGTACCTAGATTCAAACACCACCAAAACCTCAAAAGCAAATAGATCAATCTGAAGATAAGACTTATGTTATCTTCAATGGACCAAAGGCAGGAATTTATGATGCATGGCACAAAGCAGTTGTTTATATAACAGGACATTCAGGTATTTTACATAAGAGTTTTAAAACCAAGATAGAAGCCAAAAAGGCTCTGGCAAAATTTTACCAACAAAAGCCCAATTTGAGACCCAATTATAAACAAGTCTTGGAACAACCAGCTTCCCCTTTATCTAAAATGCAAACACTGGGGAAACCCATCAATATGAACCGACTTAATGCCATACCTACCAAATCCATACAAATTGAAGCCTGAAAATTGACTTCAGTAGTGGTCATAGACATTTTTCAAATTTTGAACCAACGGATTGAAGCCCACAAAGTTTTTCAATACTATCCATTGAATAGGGGAAAATAATTGATTCACGTCGCTTTTATGAAAAGATGATCAAGAAACTTATCGATTAAGGACTTTTTTCTTCTTTTGTACTCCTTGTTTTTCAATCAATAAAGATTTTCATTATGCATTATTTTGTGTATAAAGCAATTCTTAAACAACAAATTAAAAATATTCCTCTACTATTGGCCGACAAGGGGCCTACATGTGTCTATCAGTCAGTTAATCAATTGTCTTTAATTATTGCTTCAAGAGATTCGTTTTCCTTTGGTTGAGCTGTAGAGGGACAGTGTTTACATTTGTGTTCTGGATAAATCTGTAGCTGACAATAGATGGCATATTTCCATTGTGCATTGAGTCCACCAAAAATTCCTTCCATTATAGCAAATGGTTGTATAAATTGTTGGATAACTATTAATGCTTCTGGATGAATTGGTAATTTATAAGCTGAAACTAAGAGTAAATGGAATCCTTTGTAGTTGATTCGAATGGTGGATTCATTGTTGATGCGTGTAGCTTGGATAAATACGCCTTCAATACATTGGAGATTAAATTGATTAATCAAATCCCAATCAAAGTTATGTCTGGGCGGTTCTTCAATCTTTGGATATATTCCGTTGCTTATTCCAATGGTGAGATATGCCACTCTGGGTATAAGAATTTTTGCATCCTTAGTTGAATCACTTTCCTTGAAAATGGGATAGGTACTCCAAATTTTGATATATATTTCTCTATCTTTTGTAAACCGATCCTTATAATTTCTCACGGCTTGGATGAATCCAAAAGGAAATTCTAAGAGAATGTGTATATTGGTAATATATAATGTGTCTATGAGTCAATTATTTAATGATGTCGCTGAGGTAGGTACAAATTTTAGAACTACCTTAAGGACTTTACCTGCCATACAATTTCCTATTCAACCATCAGCAAATAAAAGACATTCATTTTCAGATATTTCATCTTCTTCAACAACCATCCCATTGACTAGAACACACTCTTTGAAAATAGAAAGACCTCTTCGATTTTTTGAACCTAAAAACAAAGATATAAAAATTACAAATCCCATTATAGACGCTCCTTTCGCAATCGAAACATCAATCAAATTAGATGATATAAAAAATCAAGTTATATAATTAACGACATATTTAAAACATACATTATGAATATGAGTGTAACTCAAATAATAAAGGAACTACCAGTGGATAAACTCCTGGTACAGATTGACGCAAGTATGGATACATGGGCTGGCTACCTTCTGGCACAACCCCCCAATCAAAAGAAATATCATCTATGCAAATATTCAAAAACTTGCGTTAGGGTTGATGTTTGTTGATATGCATGCGTTTGTTTTAATGGTTCTTCATTATCTAACAAAAAGGATTGGATTAGCTGCACAATGTTTTGAAGCCCAATTAAAGAAAACATTAAAACACAAATATAAACAACTTTGTTGTTCAAAAAATGTTCCTATAAGATATTAGAATTAACTTAGATGCAGTTCGGACCTTATTTCAATTTTTCTCAAATTCTGTACGAATGAAAATAGGATACATTCATCTTTCGACTATTCAAATTTTATTAAAAGCAACTTTTCAAGATGGAATTGATTCACCTATTAGAATGGCTATTCTAGATTAAAGAATGACAAATTTAAATGATCAAATTATTGGAATGATGAATGGAAATTTATTGGAGACCATAGGAAATCAACAACCAATAGAATATACGGAACCAGAAAAGAATGAATCTTTAGAAATTGTAGATAGAAATATAAAATTACAATTAGAAGAACTTACTCAATTAGTACAAAAACTAACATTACAACCAACTGAAAATATGCAAAAAATTACCAGTAAAGATGAAATTATATATGATTATAACTCAAATGATGAAGAAATATTTGTAGAAGAAGAAAAACCTGAAAGTAGTAGACATAAAGAATAACAGGTAAAACAAGAACATGTAAGTGGAGATAAAAGAAAAAATGATAACCAAGATCAAGATTCATGGCATTGGAAATCAAATAATTTTTTAAATCAACTTAGGTAGTATTCAAAAGCATCAAAATTTGAAAATATCCAACTGAATATATTTCTAAACTAATATCATTAGGACCAGATGGTATATTAAATTTAGACTTTGTAATTCAACCAGAAAAATTAGGTGTATAGATAAAATTGGGATCGTTAATGTCAACACGTGTTTTCATTACCAAATTGATATCAGAGCTAGCTATACATCCATGGCATGCCTGATTCGAATCCCAGCGTTGGAATATATGCCTTGACAAGGGGTTCAACTTAAAGGTAGCAGAAGCATGGTGGGTGTATAAATAGAATTGGGACCGTTAATGTCAACATGTGTTTTCATTAGCAAAGTTATTTACCAGTGGATAAACTCCTGGTACACATTGATGCAAGTATGGATACATGGGCTAGCTGCCTTCTGGCACAATCCCCAATCAAAAGAATTTTGAAGCAGTACATATTGTTGCTCTGGTATTTATGTATGCATTAATTTTCTTCTTCTGAATTATTACTTGAATAAAAGTTGTATTTATGATCGAAAAGAAATTTCTAGATTAATTGATTAAATATGAATTTCTTTGGTTTACTTATTTGTTCTTTTACATGTCTATTTACTATGTTCTTATATGCTCAAATTTTATTTAAATTTATTACTTTGTATTTTATAATTCTCAGACTTTTATTTCTTTCTTTCAAATAGTACACCATTTACGATTAACTGATAGAGTACAACAATGTTTATATATACGATGTTTAAACTTTCGAGAAGAATTTCTTGAATGGTTTAATCAACAGTATCAAGAACACGGAACTAATTATTTAGCCTACAAATGAGTGCACCCAACTGTTCTCTTTGTAGTCAACTAGAACAAGATATTATAGAAACACAGTAGAAAGATTTCTTCTTTTGTCGACAATATTTTTGCTTGGGTTTAAATCGTCTATAATTAGAATGTCTAAATTTTCTAAAAGTCTTGTATGGTTTATGTTTGTAATAAGTGTCTAATTAATCTTTTATTTTTAATTCAGATGGAATCTAGCTATTTTGAGTGCAAACGCTATTTAAAAAATGCAATCAAAGACACCTATGAAAAACAAGCAAAGATGGACACAATTATAGAACGATATAATGAATCCAATAAAAGAGCCAGGACCATCCTTGACGTAAGAATTTACAAGGCCATGTATGAAGACACAAGGATCATCAATGGAGCTATTGATTTAAAAAATATCATCATTGATTCATGTAGCTTTTCTAAAAAGATGATCAAGAAACTTATCGATTAAGGACTTTTGTACTTCTTTTGTACTCTTGTTTTTCAATCAATAAAGATTTTCATTATGCATTATTTTGAGTATAAATCAATTCTTAAACAACAAATTAAAAATAGTTATGAAATGGCAGAAAATCATAAATTTTATATTAACAAATGTAAAACTAAATTAGAACAAGCTAAACAAAACAATGATATTCTTTCATTACAATATAGGTTATATATTCTTAAACATGTTCAATATAATAATAGAAAAAAATCTGAAATATGATCGAAAAGAAATTTCTAGATTAATTGATTAAATATGAATTTCTTTGGTTTACTTATTTGTTCTTTTACATATCTATTTACTATGTTCTTATATGCTCAAATTTTATTTAAATTTATTGAAATTTGTTACTTTGTATTTTATAATTCTCAAACTTTTATTTCTTTCTTGCAAATAGCACACCATTTAGGATTAACTGATAGAGTACAACAATATTTATATATACGATGTTTAAAAGTTCAAGAAGAATTTCTTGAATGGTTTAATCAATAGTATCAAGAACACGGAACTAATTATTTAGCCTACAAATGAGTACATCCAATTGTTCTCTTTGTAGTCAACTAGAACAAGATATTATAGAAACACATTAGAAAGTTTTGCAATATCAAGCAAAAACTAGTCAGCAAGCTAATAGATTAATTTAGTACATCAATGGACATCCTCGTAATATAGATTTAGAGGAACTCCAAGATATTAGAATTAACTTAGATGTAGTTCGGACCTTATATCATTTTTTCTCAAATGAATTAATTTTTTATACAAGAACTCTGAGATTACACCAATTCCATAGTAATCACTAATGGAACAAGAAAAATATACTCAAATATTAGATGTTGATACATTAGATTTAGAAGAAGCTCAAGGAACTTTTCATATAAACACTTTATTATCACAAGATAAAATGAAACAGATAGCCAAAACACAATTAAACTTAAAGGCAGGACAAGATATTCACAAACCACTGTTAAAAAAGGTTTTAGATCAAAAAATATTATTTATTATGGAAAAATAGTACATGAAACACTTATTCGAATTGATCAATGTAATGGACATATTAGACTTAGTTTAATTAATCAAGAACAAATTACTAGACAATTAAATCACATTTCTTCAGAGAAACGAATGAAAATAGGATACATTCATCTTTCGACTATTCAAATTTTATTAAAAGCAACTTTTCAAGATGGAATTGATTCACCTATTAGAATGGCTATTCTAGATTAAAGAATGACAAATTTAAATGATCAAATTTTTGGAATGATGAATGGAAATTTAGCTTATGGAAAAATCAAATTCAATGCAAGATTAAGATTAGGAATACCTCTAAAATCATATAATTTAGATGATGCTATAACCATTGCATACAAATTCTATAACAGTAATCTAATGACATCTGGACAATATCCATTTTCTATTACTTACCAAGTTAGTTATGCTTTAACTAATTCACATCATAGTATTGAATTTAAAAATACAGATAAAATTTATATAGATCAATTATTTAATGATGTTGCTAAGGTAGGTACAAATTTTAGAACTACCTTAAAGACTTTACCTGCCATACAATTTCCTATTCAACCATTAGCAAATAAAAGACGTTCATTTTCAGATATTTCATCATCTTCTTCAACCATCCCATTGACTAGAACACACTCTTTGAAAATAGAAAGACCTCTTCAATTTTTTGAACCTGAAAACAATGAAATAAAAATTACAAATCCCATTATAGACGCTTCTTCCGCAATCGAAACATCAATCAAATTAGATGATATAAAAAAGAAAGTTACATAATTAATGACATATTTAAAACATACATTATGAATATGAGTGTAAATCAAATAATAAAGGAACTCAAGGAACAAAATAGAAAATTAGAATCACAAATAATGGAAATAAAGCAAAAACAAAATGACATAATTCAATTAATAAAAGAACTGAACACAGAAAAGAATCAACAAAAAAATAGATCAGATCCTAAATAATTTGATTTCATCTCTATATTCTTTACGTTTGATTTTATTTTCTTGTTTTAAAGTTGAATAAAATAAATAACATAAAATCTATGTGCAATATGATCCTGATTTTGAGGGGTGACTGGAGTCTGTTCAATATATAGTTGATTTTTTCCAATAACATGATTATAGTGGGATTCTCTTATGTAAGTTATTTCAATTAATTCTTTTAAATATTGTTTTTGTTCAAAATAAGTACGCATTAAGCCAACACGCATTTATTCCATATTATGATAATCTATGTCTGGATTGCCTGGATTAAAACAGAGATCAAAGAGATATTGAAATAATAATAGATTAAAATTATGAAGAGAGCAATCATATATAAATTGAGATACTTCATGTGAAGGTAATTGAGTAAAACATATGTGCAGGAAGAAACTAATTAACTTTAAAGTGATTTGTAAACAAATGCATATAAGGCATGAAATAAATCCAATAGACATACCTTTTATGTCTCCGTTTTTGCTTAAATGCCAATCCCAGGCGAAACGCAATGAGAGAGAAAAAGGAATGTCTAAAGAGCGAGTTTATTTCAAGCATCGATGAACTATTGAAGGCTCAATCATTACATTATATAGAAAGAGAAAAAGAGAAAAGGCCAAAAATGATGGCCAACAAAAGTACAAAGATGCTAAAGCAAAAACAAAACTAATAATTCACCTAAAAAGACGAGAAAGTAAATAATGTACATAATAAAGCAGATTCCTTTGCTATTGGCCGACAAGGGTCCTACATGTGTCTATCAGTCAGTCAATCAGTTGTCTTAAATTATTGCTTCAAGAGATTTGTTTTCCTCTGGCTGAGCTGTATAAATCTGTAGCTGACAACAGATGGCATATTTCCATTGTGCATTGAGCCCATCGAAAATTCCTCCCATTGTAGCAAATGGTTGTATAAAGTGTTGGATAACTGTCAATGCTTCTAGCTAAATTGGTAATTTATAAGCTGATACCATGAGTAAATGAAATCCTTTGTAGTTGATTCGAAAGGTGGATTCATTGTTGATGTGTGCAGCTTGGATAAATACACCTTCAATACATTGGAGATTAGATTGCTTAATCAAATCCCAATCAAAGTTATGCCTGGGTGGTTCTTTAATCTTTGGATATATTCCGTTGCTTATTCCAATTGTGAGATATGCCACTCTGGGTATAAGAATTTCTGCATCCTTAGTTGAATCACTTTCCTTGAAAATCGGATAGGTACTCCAAATTTTGATATATATTTCTCTATCTTTTGTAAACCGATCCTTATAATTTCTCACAGATTCGATGAATCCAAAAGGAAATTATGAGAGAATGTGTAAATTGGTAATATATAATGTGTCTAAAAGTCCACTTTGAAATAATAGGTAAGTACTCAATGGGTCCGATTCGGGAAGGACGATAGCTTTAGGTCCATATTTGCCCCTATTCAATGGATAGTATTGAAAAACTTTGTGGGCTTCAGTCCACTGGTTTAAATTTTGAAAACAGTCTATGAACATTTCTGAAGTCAATTTTCGGGCTTCAATTTGTATGGATTTGGTAGGTATGGCATTAATTCGGTCCATATTGATGGGTTTCCCCAGTGTTTGCATTTTGGATAAAGGGGAAGCTAGTTATTCCAAGACTTGTTTATAATTGGGTCTCAAATTGGGCTTTTGTTGGTAAAATTATGCCAGAGCCTTTTCGGCTTCTATCTTGATTTTAAAACTCTTATGTAAAATACCTGAATGTCCTGTTATATAAACAGCTGCTTTGTGCCATGCATCATAAATTCCTGTCTTTGGTCCATTGAAGATAACATAAGTCTTATCTTCAACTTGATCTATTTGCTTTTGAGGTTTTGGTTGTAACGTCGAACTTTCTGAGCCCTTAGGTGTTGTATTGTATTTGGAGATACTACTATATATTTAATATATACATGGTTGTATATAAGTTCAAAGATGTATTTAAGTCATTTGGGTGTATATGTAAATGATTTATAATGTTATATGCCCTTCCATAGGTAATGCGGAATCTTTGGAGATTTCCAACATATGAGTTTTAAGTGGATAAAACTGAGTCCATTAGATGGATATGACCATGGTGGTTAAATTAAATGTGTTTTAATGCCTTAGAGGTGATTAGACATGATTTATAGACTTATTGGACATTTAGAAAAATTAATTAGAAAAGTTGATGTACATAAGGGCTTATTTGCAAATTGTCAAAAATTAAAAGACTTAATTGTAATTTTTCAATTCTTGGAGGACCAATGTGCAATTTTATAAAGTTAAGGGGCTTAATTATAATTCTAAAAAGTCCAAGGACCAAAATAAAAATGAAAGTTTTGGAGATTTCTAAACTTTGGTCTTAATTATAAATTTAGGAAAATTTGGAGGGTAAAATGGTAATTTCACATAAGCTAAGGGCAAAATGGTAATTTCACCCCATTTAGTCAAAGAAGGGTTAATATTCTAGACCCTTCTTTCACTTATGGCCGTGTATCACATTTCTAAGGACTTAAGACATTTTGTTTTAATTAAAAGAGAGGAGAAAGAAGAAGAAGAGAGGAAAAAAAGGAAGTTTGGGCCATCACCAAAATTCACTCTTCTTTTTTATTCTTCAACCTCAATCAAGGTGTTCTATGAAAGGTCCACTTTGCCCTTAGCCTAATACCTTATAACTTAACAATCTTAAATGACTTGCCCAAAATGCCCTTATTTCATTCTTACAA
>JAOQMR010000008.1:25031136-25041397 GCA_027563865.1 Erythroxylum pelleterianum | reverse complement strand
ATTCGATTGTGTGTTTTTATTGGATAAAATGATGGACTCCTAAGAATAGCCCACCTAATTTTTAATAACCCAAAACATCTCTCAATTATATTGCGTGCACTTGCATGTTTCATATTAAAAAATTCCTCTACAGTTCTTGGTTGATAACCTTGACGCCGTTCATTCAAATGATACCTTTGACCCCTAAAAGGTGCAATGAAGGCCTCACAATTTGTATAACCTTCGTTGACTAGGTAATAGCAACCTATATAAAAAAAACACTACATAAGTTATACAATTAACATTTTCTTATATACAAAATTCCAAACAACCTCCCTTTATCATATAGGAAAGCTTACTATGAGGCACTTTTAGTCCATGTCTCCTAGTTATTGCATCACGAAGAACTCGACCATCAGCTATTGACCCTTCCCAACCAGGAAGAACATAAACAAATTGCATGTTAGGTGTGCACACACCTAACACATTTGTTGCAATGTCGCCTTTACGAGTTCGAAATCTAGCCTTATCTTTAATTGGCACATTAACCCTAATATATGTCCCAGCTAGAGCACCTAGGCAATTCTAAATTTGAAATGAAATAAAAAATAATGAGAAACCTTAATCACATTCACTATATTTTCTTATAAAAATAAAAGGGTGATTATCTACCTTAAACCACCTCCACCGATGGTCCGAAGAGTTTGTTGGTATCATCTCAGGTTTCTTAAATAAAAGCTCTTACAAATGCATCACTGCATTAGGACATTATGAAAACACCGACTAACTGTCTCACCCGACCTTCTAAATTTCTCCTAATAACTCAATTTTTAACATGATAAACAATAATCTGTAAGAAAACTCACATAATCTCGATTTACATAAAAATTGTGAAAATATCTTCTAACCCTTGGCCTATAACTATTTAAAGAAGCCTCTCATGCCAATAAAATGAATAGCGAACTAACAATATTACACAACTGCAACCATATAGTCAAGACAACCAAAATCCATTTTGTTCTTTCCGCATTTCTACATAAACTCAAACTCATGACTGCAAATTTTTTTTAATGTTCTTTAAGTATTATGGAATACAGTATTTATCATCAATGCAGCAAAAAATACATTATCATCAACGCAACAAAAAATACATTATCATGAATGCAACAAAAAATCAAGCACTTGTGTAGGATGCTGGAATGTCACTGGACTATCCTTTTCGAGCATTTCCAACCTTTACTACGAAACCTCAACCTTTTCGATAAAATCTATTGAAAACTCCTTTATTCTCTATCCTCTTCCTAATGCTCTCCCTTTGAAGTTTATTTACTTCAATCAATACATTTTTTAGCTATATCTTCTTTTGGAGATAACATGTCTTACTTTGGTAATCTAAGTTATAGTTTTAGCATCTCCTCCTAAGAATACAAGGTGTTGAGAGTGTTTAGTGGACACGAGTTGGTAGGGAAAGTCGATTTTCAACATTTTCAAATCATCGTTTCTTATGTTGGTGCAGAGATGAAATTTAAGGCAAAAGGCTATGGTGCCTCATCTGTTCTTTTAAAAGTAACTTGTCATTTAAGAAGCATCGAACCAACCTATATTTTGTCTAGACTTAAACATTAAATTTTAGTAAGGGATTTGATCATTAAAAGCTCTCTAAGAAATATGAAAATCGACAGTGGCATTCTCTTCATGCTGAAACTATTCTCCATAGAGCTCTATCTTGAAAATTACTTCACTCAAATGCATGAGTTAACCATAACATTACCTAATGTTATAGAATGGAAAGATCAATGATCTTCGATTCCAGCCTAATGAAAGCAGCAAGATTTGAACCCAACTAGAGGAGAGGATGAATTAAACAGAGTAATGGGGTTTTGAAGAGAACAGCAAACAGAGGAATTTGGAGCTAAAGAGTAGTATAATGGTATAAGCCATGGGAAGATTCAAATATCGCAAGTAAATGGGAAGAAATAAACTTCATAGGCTTATATTGAGAAATCTGGTCAATTACAAATCTTTAGACTAAGAAACAACATACGTGCTCAAACAACTGCGAAAAGGGATAGTGTCCAATCATGTCAACTTTGTTTAGAATGAATTAATCTCTACAGCATTCCTAAGATGTAACTACTTGGGCCTGATGCACCTTGACGACGAAAGAAGAAACAGAGAAATTAAAATGAGCCAATCAAATAAAGTTAGTTGGGTAGACAAAAATATGACCAAGGGAAGGAGAATATCCTACAGAAACAATGCAAATTTTCTCTCTTAACTATACGTCAGGAAAAAATCAAGGTGTTGTATTGACAATTCCCACCAATATAAACCATCAGACTACGAAAATCAACCATAAGCATCATATCAAATTACATCTAGATGCAAAAAAGCTATTGAAGTCGAGACCCACCTCAGCTTTAACGGTCGACAACAGGGAGGAGTCCAGAAAGGAAAAAGCTACGAACTTGAAAGCTGACAGTGGAGCAAGTGTGGGTGAAGAGTAAATAGAAGAAGGAAATGAAGAAGCCCAGAAAGAAGTGAGGTCTTCAAGGACTAAAAGCGAAAGAAGATCAAACAAAGAAAAGGGATTAGGGAGTTATACACCGATCAAATTATTAGTCACATTTTCATAACATAAACTAGCATCAAGTTATACACATACGACAAAAGAGTGAGAGAGGACAATGGTTTTAGCAGATTAGAGTGAACAACTAAACATAATGAGTCAACCCTATTTTCTATCTTACTAAGCAACCAGAAAAATACCCATTAATGAGCACAAAGCACCCAACATGGAGTAAACAAAAAGTAAAGCAAACCACAAAAATATGGAGCAAAAAGTGACAACTTCTCCAATAAATGAGAAGCCCAGATAAGAAGAAACAAAAAGAAAGAAGATCGAAAGCTAGTACCATGGGCTTTTCTATCCTCTCGTAATCCATTGAAACTAAGGTAGTGTAGTGACGGTACTTGTCTCTATATGTACTTATAACTTTACAAAAACTAAGAAATTAGCAACTAGAAGTAGAGATGATTTAAGAGAAAGTGAAATATTGAAAGCAGACTGTAAAAGCGAAAGAAGATCAACCAAAGAAAAGGGATTAGGGAGAGATAAATATAGACCCATCACTCACATATTATTATCGAGATATCTCCATATATCCTCTCAAGGTTTACTTTTCTTCTCTTGCCTCTTCTCTCTCTCTAAATGGATTTACATGCTGGTCCAAAGTAACCAGCGTGTTTAAGGAAGAATTGAGAGAGGTTTAAGTGAAGAGAGAATTCTTCACTTCACAGACTCAGAAAATTTCATGACATGTATGTGCATAATGGAAAAGCATCACAGAAAAAATATAAATTACAAAGCACAAACTAGAACAGGAGATTTACCTTAAACGTAGATCTCCTTAAACAGGAATTTTTCCCAACATAAACAACAACTAAAACCTGCGATACAGAAAACGCCCAATAGAAATCTGCATCAGAAAATAGAAATGCACAATAACCTCAACCCATGATCAGAATCCGAATAAAAACCAGAGATTAGGGAAAAGAAAGGCACAACAAGAATGTGTAATATTACAAGATCGAGGGACTAACGCACGATACTGGAGAAGAAGCTTCAAGAGGGAGGCTCGAAGAGGTGGAAGACGTTGAAGAAGGAAAGAGTTTCGGGAGGGTTAAACTTGAGAAGATAAAAGTTGTCTTTGATTTTCTATTCGAAGAATAGATAAAGATAGCTACATATGGGTTTTACGTATTCTGCAAATTTTAATAATAGTCATTCCAACTGATTCTCTATTCTGTGTTTGGTTTGTAACCAAACACAGGTTTATTAATATGTTAGGAATAGGGTGGGAATATAATACCTATTCCCTTATACCAAACAGGCTGTTAGTTTTTTAAGAGAATGGAATGAAATTGAATGGTGCATAATGAAAAGAATTACTAAAAATTATTGTTTGGACCAGAGAGAAAGATTCCTAATATAATATAATATAATGAAATATTGTTTAATAGAAATGTTTATAATATAATATAGTGAAATATTATTTATTATTTAATGTTTTATCCTAAATTTTTTAAATTAGAAGTTACTTATTTTTAATATTTATGATAAAATAAAATGTAGTATGAAACATTCTTCTTTCATCTTACTCTATTATATTTCGTTATAAACTCTTCTTTTAAATGATAAAATAATATTATATTATATTTAATTTCATTAATAATTACTTAATTAAACATAGTTTGAGTGGGCGATTTTTATGCTTTCCTCTCTTCAACTACACTTTGTTGTTTGGCTCGTTTTTTCAAGTCCAATCTCACTTGAGAATTTTGAGAGGAGAATAAAAAAATTGGGAAATTTATAGCTAAGCCTAATTGCTCCAAAATCCAAATTTATTGATTACTTTCACCTCTATCTTTCATATAATTTTTTATTTATTAAAAATAAAATTATATTTAATGGATAATTAGAATAAAAAATTAAAACAAAAATATTTTTAGTTGAGATTTATAATAAAATTAAAAAAATTATTTAGTTAAGATTTGTAATAAAAATTAAAATAAAACATATTTAATTTTAACATTAATATGATTTAAAAAATTATAGATTAACTAATTTTAATTTAATAATAAAATGCGTCATCATGTTACAATTATTGAAAGAATAATACTAATATCGCTTATAAAAATATAAATTAATTATAACTTTCATCGATATTTTAAAAACTGAACCACTTCGACCGGTTTAACAGTAAATGTAGAGGAGACACGGATTTATGCATGATATAGCAGCGGAAGTGTTGGAATCTAAATTTTGACTCCCACGACTATAGCACCCCATGCTTGCAAGACACATACTCGACATCCTGAGTGATGTCCGAGTGCGTACCTCGCAAGGGTGGCATGCTAGAACAGTCAAACCCTTGAAACTCAGTACAAATTTTTCAAAAATAATACAAACGTATGCGGAAATCAATATTCAAATTCAGGCCCATACTTTTATTTCATAGGCATCCAAAACACAATTATTATTGCACTCTGATCAATCTCATTTGCAGCACATTTCCAATTTCGAAAGTTATTACATACAGAAATATTCAAATATACATTATACAAAAATTGTGGAATATACAATTTGATACAAAAATACGAAAATAAATGCAGACGTGAACTGATCCCGACCTCTATCTCTTACTTGAATGCAGTGGATAGACTCCAATTTGATTAACTGAAGATCTTCTCTAAGCCTGAAAAAACATTGCAAATTTTGGGTGAGTTTTTGCAAACCCCGTGAGTGACCATCCTCGATGGCTCACTCAATCACATACACATATAGGTCATAATCACTTTGTTCACGACATTCACATTTTCATTCAATTACAAGTTAACAGGATATTGCAATCATTCGAACATACATATTAAATGAATATGCAATGCACATGTGACTCACTTTCATTTATTATTATTGTTGTGACCGAGTACCTTTTTAATAGCTCATATCTCGTAGTGGATACCGAGCCGTGTCAAATAATGTCCCATATTCCTTAGTGGATATCGGATATATTCACAACCGAGCCTAAGGCTCTGAACACAATATGAACTTTAAGCTCCTATACTGGCGACTCTGGTCACAACTGTCTTTATCTTTAATGCATTCATGTAATGAATTTCTTCACATTCTTATATGATCAATCAGTCACGTTCACATGTCATATTCACATTCAGAATACATTTATCATCGTACCATCGCCCGACATTTAACATAAATGTTGAGAAACACTTCTTCAATCATACACATATTCGCATGTTTCTTCGGAATTTAACAATCAAGTTAGATATCTTATATTTCTTCAAATTTACATATAAGGAGCACTTCAATATCACATTCATGCATCAAAATCATCGGACCTTCAGTGTCCGGAATCAGTACAATCAAAGTCACATTCATATGATAATTCAAAGCATAATATGAACAGAACAATCAATAAGTAAGACCATCTATGTCGACTCACAGTATGCTCCAAATTAGCATTAGCTTCCATGATCTGGAAACATCTAAATACGGACATTTATCCTGCACATCCAAATTATGCAATACACATGTGGCACACACATTAATAATTGCACAATTATAAGTATTCCTTTATGCACAAATATGTATATGGAATGTGTACAATGCATGCTCAATGACAATCTCGGGTATTTTTCCATTATTCTCATCACAAAATTAATCCAATATCAAAACTAACTTAAGTATCATTTGTATGTAGGGTTTATACCTTAAACAAACACTTTGAATCCAATTTCATAACCCAATGAATCATTTCAGATTTTTCCAAAAATTGATTTTCGGGTCTATTGCTCTTGATCATTTAGACAATGCAATTGAAGTAATTTGACAATACTTTCTTCTAGAAAATTGTTCTCTTATCTCTTAAGTTTCTAATAACACCAAGATCATTCAATTAGGTTCAGTAATCTGAAAGTTATACCCCAAACATTTTCAGTCTGTTCTTATACTGGAATAGTGCCCTATACTCAACTTCCATCCAGAAATTGAAATTCTTAGAGACTGAATTAAAATTCGATTTCTTCAGACCATTTGTAGCCCTATATCTCTAGTTTGCTCCAAATTAAAATCATCCCATTTGGATAATTATAGATCAAGATATTGTCAAAATACCAAAACATGTTTAAGCTATGCAAGAAAGTTGGCCGTGGCGAAGTCAAGAGTTGGCCGCGGCGAACTTTTCCTAAGAGGAAAATTCCTCGTGAAATCCTACAAGTTGGCCGCAATGAACCAAGGAGTTGGCCACGACGAACTTTTCCCAAGAGGAAATCTTGCAAGTTGGCCGCGACGAACTTTCACGGAAACACAATCAGTGAACAAGTTATTGCTACATTTTCCATATTCTAACTCTTTACTTACTACATTCACTACCTTAATCTTGTCTATCATTTCTAATTCAACTTCTCCTCATTTTCTAATCATTCTAATTCCATTTCAACTCAATATCATCCATAAACAAATTATAGTCCATGATTGATCATGAACACTAATAACATAACATACACATATATACACATTCATCATCAACTTACTACACATGTTCAACTTCATTTTCACTTCCATTTTACTTCTAACTATCACCTTAATTCTTCCCATTTCAAGATACCACATTACTCATTCACATTTTTAGCATGCGCCCATCCCTATTTTATAATCATTTAACCTCTAACTATCATCAAACATGCTTCATTCATCAAATCAAGAAGAATGATGCTTATACTTACTTGTTTATCCATGGCTTCTTCAAGAGTCTCCAAGAACCCTAGCTCCTTCAACATACACGAAAATTAACTTTCAAGGTGGAATAGGTTAGGTTTTCATCACCAAAGTGAAGACAAGTAATTATTTGGAGTGGCTAGATGAAGGGTGTTAGCAAAGTTCAACGTTACTGGTTGGGTTGGGAGAATATCGTGAGTGAGAAGAAGAAAGCAAGTGGTAGGGAAAATGAAAGGCAAAAATAAAAGATGGTCTTTCTTATGTAAATGACGTGGGTTAGTTTAAAAAAGCAATGTAACAATTGCTTGGTGGGTGTCATGACACATGTCACGACACTCACCACATAAAATCAAATTAATACCTTGTAATACCATTTAATCTCTAGTTCATTTGTCACCCAATTTCTAACCCAATCGTCTCCCAATTTTCAATGACACTTGTTGTTAAATCTCAAAGTCATTTATCAAAATTTTAACTGCCATTTGTTATTTATTTCTACCACTATTCATTAATTGTTCTACCATTTGGCATTTTTCCTAGTCCAAAAATACCTTTAAATTCCATAAAATTCCCAAATTTTCACTAGTAATTATGAGTCAATAAATATACTCTCCAAATCAATTCTTAACATATACAATTCACAATTCCAAAAATAATCACATTTATAGATCAATTATACCCGAAATGTCAATGAATGCACGTACTATCATTTTAATGTGTGAAAAAATCCAAATTCACGTGCGTGTATGCCAACATTATGCATGAGCATGAAATGCATTTTTCTTAATCTCTCATTGATCTCATATGTACCGTATTTTAGGGTTTTAACCCTTAATATGGGAACGAGATGTCATAATGACATCCCAAAAAGCAAGAATCTCAAATGCATGCATAAATAGATTATATGAACATGAAATTTCAGTACATGTAACTTTTAATTCTCCTCCTTTCTTAATTCTTCTCCTTGTTTGGGTTGTTGCAAACACCAAACTCTTCCTTGATCACTCAAGAATACGCAAAGATGAAGAAAAAACAATATGTAAGGGTGGTTTGAGCACCAAACTAGATGAGTTTAAGTAGATGCTCAAATAAAGAGAAAGACTAAGACAATGTTGCGTGCACTTTGATTAATGCAATAATTGCATGAACAAGACTCAAGACACTTCTCTCTAACTCTAGATCTCTTCGAGACACCTTATACTCTCACTTAAGTGTGTATGAACTAGTTAGACCCTTTGTACATAAGTGAAGAACTCATTTATGTACATCTGTCGAGCCTTCAGTCACGATCATGGCCTACTTAAAAATAGCCATACACATTTTGTTTTTCATCCGATCTTTTATGCGTGTAACCCTTAGGTTCCTGGTTATTTGGGGCATTTGAATTAACTTTTAATTCAAGCAAATCTGAATGGTTTCATGCCACTTGAATTAACTCTTAATTTAAGCAAATCATGAAGGGTTTCATAATGCCAATTTACCGGAATATAAGTGGATTAACATATGAACTCTTCAATAATTAATTATCCAACTTACGATCCTTTCCATAGATGATTACTGTGCAATTCATCCCTTCACCATACTATACCCCACTTGGTTCGGAGTATGGTCTATGTGTCAACTCCCACTAGATTGACTATGTCACATCTAGTTTAAGTGATGTTAGTTTTGGTCCTGAGATCTCATTACTCTATGTGTCACTGAAGACTACTTTCATGACATATAACTGCTCTAGCCAGAGACTCCTAAATAATGACTCCTACAGGATGTCATAGGTATTATCTCTTTCTATCAAGAGTGGTGAATCCTTTATTGGCTACCCAATTACCTTCGAATAGCAATAGATGTACCCAATCACCACCTTATGAGCAACTTTGTCTTGAGGCAACAAGGAACGATGTCAAAGTACAAGATCAGTATCCAAGATATCCTTGAGTACCTCAAGTCTGTGGATATTTGCACCATTCCTATGATGAGATTAATCAATGGTATCTAATAGATCATCCATATGATAATCTCATAGCGGGTCATCCGATGTACTTACTACTTTTAGTAAGCATAGCATCCACATGTTAACTATAAACATCTCATGCTTACAGTTTGTGAGATCCACTGCTTGATCAAATCAAGGAATATAACATGTGCTAGTTTATCCGGATTAATAATGTCCTATCTTATTAATCCTATGACTAGGGATAGTTTAGATACTAACACAATTGCACATGATAGGAATCTCATTATCATGATCTCATCATGATTTTCTTTATGCTATCATGGAATTCATTAATTCGATTTAAGATCGATATCAATTCATAAATAAATGAACATCAACTTAATAAAAAATTGTCTTTGGCTTTATTAATAAAAATAAAGTTTGTACAAAAGTGCTAAAGGTGATTGCCTTTAAAGCACTACTCTAATAGTAAAAACATTAAATCGACCAACTTTCATATTAGTTTTCAATTTTCTGGTTTAATTTAGTTTATTAATTTTTGTTGTTAAAAACCTATCAATTTGTTAATTAATCGGTCAATTTTTCTAAACTAATCAGTTTTTATAAAAAAAATAAGCCAACTAATTTTTATTTTACAGTCTCTTTTTTAATTAAAAATTTTCAATAATTAAGGACAATCTTTTTTAATTATTTTTAAAAATGTTCAATTATTCAAATTTTAACTAGTTTTTATAACAATCTAATACATGTTGAACCTTTTAAACCTTAAACCTCATATCTTACAGACTTAACTTCTGATCCGATTTCGACACTGAATGTAGGCCTTGTTTGGTAAATGGCTTATTAGCATTTTCTGGCAGATTGAAAAGTTCTAGTTATTTGACCATGTCAAACCGCTGATAATTATGTTCGGTAATCATGTTAGACCCCAAACTTTCTTTGGAAATTAGAAAAATAAAATGATATCAAATGAGGAAATATAGTATGATTTTTAGAAATAAATGAAAAGTATAAATGAATCTATGAGCATT
>JAOQMR010000008.1:25007683-25018631 GCA_027563865.1 Erythroxylum pelleterianum | reverse complement strand
ATTAGTATATGTGTTCGGTTGTGGGCCCTCTATGCGGTATGGGCCCGAATGTTGGGCTTCGGAGACGGGGTCCAACAATTTGAGATCAGGTGAAGAAGATCAAAAGAAGTTAGAGAAAGTTTGGAGGAAGAGTCAGGGTCACGATCGTGACAAAAGTAGCCCAGACATGGCCACAATTGTAACAAAAGCTTATTTTAGGGGCCACAATCATGACATCATTGCCACGATCGTGAAAAAATCTTCTTTTCAAGGGTCATGACCATGACATATTTGCCACAATGGTGATAGGCGCGATACAAGTGTGGGGATCTGCTTCCATTTTCACTTTTGAAGGGTCGTTTTGGACTTTTAAGCCTAGGTAAAACTTAATTTTTACTCTAAAAGGCAAAAACACTATAAAAGAAAAAAGAGATGACCTAATTAAGTAGCCTCCATCTTACCATTTACAGAAAGAGGGCAAGGAAGAAAGAAGAGGAGAGAAGAGAAGAAGAAGAAGAAGAGGACGAGGAGTTGTTGTTGTCAGTCACTCTTGCCATTCTTCCACGTTAATTTTCTTGATTCTTCTTTTTTTATTTCATTTGATGTATAAGATAAATATGAGGATGATGAATAGTTGTTTAAGGTTGTCCTAAACTTCATTTGGGATTTATTCTTGAATCAATTGTGATTTGATTGCATTTGATGTTAATGTGTTTGGGTATTGTGATTGTTTGTCATTTTTGCATACTTCGGTAATAAATCGAGAGAGTGAACTGATAGTAACATGATTAGGATAGGTAATGAGGGTTAACAACCTAATAGATCAAATAAACAATCAAATCAGTAATTATACAAAGAAAGATCTTGTGTGAGAACCCAATTTTCTATTAGAGTGCTTAAGAACTAGTTAGAAGGTGGGCTATTTTGTTAATTTAGAAATTGTAAATTCGATAAATTGATTTAATTAGGGGTTATGATTTAGATGATTAGAATTCGAGAGAGAATAATCAACCCTTATAATTTCTAAGATCGACACCTATTAACTTAAAAGTAATTAAGCTAGCAATTGACGATAGGATAAATCCCCTCTTCTCATAATTGGTTAATCTTCCTTGTGTGATTTTCGATTGTTAAGTGGTTGTGTACAATTTTGATTTCCTTGCATTAATTTTAGAATTTCATTCTCATTCAATCCTTATTCAACTGTTTAATTTTCTGTTCATTTTATTTTCATTTTAATTGCAATTTTTAGACCTTAGACAAAGTTAGGATTCAATTAGTTTAGCTAATTCCTCATGGGACCAACACCTCAATTGCTATGCTTACAACCTGTGCACTTGCAAAATATTAAGGATATATAATTGTAAAACTTGCTCAACAAGTTTTTGACGCTGCTGCCAGGGAGTTAGTTAATATTAGTTGGATTCCTTTAGTGTTAAGAAAATTTCACATTTCTTATGTCTGTGTGATTGCATGAACACAAGAGTTACGTAGAGTTTAAGTCAAATAACTGAAACCTTAGCAATTGAAATCACCCATTTGGAACAAACAATTCGTCGAGCAAGATGTCAAGAAAAAGAAATCAAAGAACCAATGGCTGAAGAATTTCATTAAGAATTCAATCAAGGAGGAAATCAAGGAAACCAGTCACAAACCCTTATGTATTTCTTAAGACTGGGGTTCGATGTTGTGAATCAAGGTATGACTCGACCACTAGTTCAAGTAGCCTCATTTGAGATTAATCTAGCCTTGCTAAACATGTTACAAACCAATGTGACAATTATACAGGTTAACTAATAAGGATCCTAATGCTATTATAGTGAATTTCCTAGAAATTTATGATACCTGCTAATATCATGGAAGTCCAGAAGATGTCGTTAGGATGAGGCTCTTCCCTTAGGGATAGAGCCAAAGCATTGTGTCATTCGCTAAGTCCAGTAAATGTTACAATGTGGAAGTAGTTGGTTTGCTATTGGATCCTGCTTGTTTCCGAAATCCAACTTTGCTGGATCCCGCTTGCTTCCGAAATCCAACTCTTCAGAATACCATAATCCTGAGCGTGGTTCCTTGTAATCTCTTTAACCAACAGCAATTCATCAAACCGGGCTTAAGCGGGTTTCCTCGTAGGATTATTTTCAATGAAATCTCTTTAACCCTCATCGTTCCATCCTCATCCTCATAATATCTCAAGCCACAAAGGCAAGCCCACACAAAGAAATCATAATAATCACAATTGACTTCTTCAAAAAAGGTAGCTCTTAGTCTCTAGTTCATTTAGAAGTAAGAATCAAGTCATTCGGAGCTCTATAGCTCAAGATAGGCTTGAAAAACCAAAGTATGTTCATGACCTAATCATGCTATCCCAACTGACCTCTTACTTCCTTTCTATCAAACTTTTTAATTTAACTCCAAAGGCTATCAATTTTTATAGAGAGGTAGAAAAATGTGTTAGAAATATAACGCTTCAAGAATCACCTCAATCGGAGGTCGGACGAAGGAGTTATGGCCAAACGAATCCAACATGTTCATATCCTTACTCCTATTGAATATGCTTTGGCGCAAACGCCATAACTCTCACTATAGGTGTCAAATTAACTTCGTTTTTGGACGGTTGGAAGGAAGACATCTAGGGCCAAAACTTTTGTGAAGACCAAAAATTGAAATTCTGTTGCTAAGAGGGTCCAAACATACGAACCGTATGATCCAACACGGTCAGGCCGTGTAACCTTCGGGTGTAATAGTGTCCCTGGGCCCAAAAACACACGGCTTGTGTGATTTAACACGGGGCAGGCCGTGTAACCTTCGGATGACACAAAATTTTCACCCTCTAAGACCCCTCCAAAGGGTCCTAAACCCATCCTAACATTCCCTTTACTCATATCTTGCTAAAATCAACTTTTTCTAGTCCGATATCACTTCATATATGCTAATTATTCGGGATACACATCATACACGACATCCTGACTTGTAATGATCATAACTCACAATTCCAATATCAAAAATCATATACTTTATAGCGTCGGATTTTTTGAAGGTGAGAACATAAGGAAAGCTTGTTGATACGTACTTGAATTGATATAGATGTGACGCTATTTTCATGAAGTGACTGACAAGGAAATGGAGACAACTAAAGTCCTATAAATTTATTATTTAATATATGATTTAGAACTACTACATTAATGATTGTTTTGAAAGTTTGGAGACGGTATATGTACAGGAACATCTTGGATATACATATGCAAGTACAAATCGTAAAAGTTAGAGGCAAGTATGTGATTTTTCGATATCGGAATTGTGAGTTATGATCATTACAAGTCAGGATGTCGTGTATGATGTGTACCCCAAATAATTAGCGTATATGAAGTGATATCGGACTAGAAAAAGTTGATTTTGGCAAGATATGAGTAAAGGGAATGCTAGGATGGGTTTAGGACCCTTTGGAGGGGTCTTAGAGGGTAAAAATTTTATGACACCCGAAGGTTACATGGCCTGCCCGTGCGTGTGTTTTTGGGCGCAAGGACACTGTGACACCCGAAGGTTACACAGTCTGACCGTGTTGGATCACATTGTCTGTGTCTTTTGACCCTCTTAACGACAGAATTTCAATTTTTGAACTTCACAAAAGTTTTAGCCCTAGATGTCTTCTTTCCAACCGTCTAAATATGAAGTCAATCCAATACCTATGGTAAGAGTTATAATGTTTGCGCCAAAGCATGTTCAAAAGGAGTAAGGATATGAACATGTTGGATTCGTTTGGCCATAACTCCTTCGTCCGACCTCCGATTGAGGTGATTCTTGAAGCGTTAGATTTCTAACACATTTTTATAAATCTTCATAAAAATTGATATCCTTTGGAGTTAAATTCAAAAGTTTAATAGAAAGGAAGTAAGAGGTCAGTTGGGATAGCATGATTTGGTCATGAACATACTTTGGTTTTTCAAGCATATCTTGAGCTATAGAGCTCCGAATGAGTTGGTTCTTGTTTCTAAATGAACTAGAGACTAAGAGCTACCATTTTTGAAGAAGTAAATTGTGATTATTGTGATTTCTTTGTGTGAGCTTGCCTTTGTGTCTTTAGATATTATGAGGATGGGGATGGAACGATGAGGGTTAAATAGATTTCATTGAAAATAATCCTACAGAGAAACCCACTTAAGACTGGTTTGATGAATCGATGTTGGTTAAAGAGATACAAGAAATCACGTTCAGGATTATGGTATTTTGAAGAGTTGGATTCCAGAAGCAAGTGGGATCCAACATTTGTGGTATCAGAGCAAGAGGTTGGGTTCCAAAATCAGTGCCCAACATGTTTGTGGTATGAGAGCAAAGTTGGATTTCGGAAATAAGCGGGATCCAACATTTGCGCATTCCTAGATAGGTACTTCCCCCTTACCAAAAAGACGAAATTGATAAAGAAAATCCCGAATTTCTAGCATAGTGATGAGGAGTCACTTTATGAAGCGTGGGAAAGGTATAAGGATTTTCAAATGAGGTGTCCTTACCTCAACTTACCCAAGGAGTTCTTACTGTAAACCTTCTACAATGGAGTTACTCCACCCATACGAGGCACCGTAGATGCAGCATCTAGAGGATCTTTAATAAGGAAGATGGTTGAGGAAGTGGAAGAATAATTAGAGGAGCGAAAAGTAACATATCTTTGGATGATGGACAAAAGTAGATAGCACACAACTCTCTAAAAGCAAAAGGGACCCATAGTTGTTGACTCAATAACGGAAATGCAAGCCAAAATTGACAACTTAATAATATGAAAGCCTCCTCTTCAGCTCCTGTGAACTATGTGGACAAGACAACCATGATACCATTGACTACTTTCTAATGCAAAACAACAAATTAGAGCAACTTAATTACATGGGAGCATAGTTTGGTCGAGGAGAGGGAGCAATCCTTACTCAAACATGTATAATCCTGGGTGGAAGAACCACCCAAATTTTTCTTGTTTAAACAATACAGGAGTTCAATTCCAACCTTAAGGGCCACATGGATTTCATCAAGAGAAAACAAACTCCATGGACACTAAGTTATAAAAAATATTGGACAAGATTGGAAGCATGGATGAAGCTCATAAGAGGTTGGAAGAAAGGTTTGAACAAGTAATGAAGAATCATGCATTTTCCATCCACAACTTAAAAGTCCAAAT
Organism: Erythroxylum pelleterianum; assembly: GCA_027563865.1. Classification (NCBI taxonomy): domain Eukaryota; kingdom Viridiplantae; phylum Streptophyta; class Magnoliopsida; order Malpighiales; family Erythroxylaceae; genus Erythroxylum; species Erythroxylum pelleterianum. Next base: position 25,013,494 of record JAOQMR010000008.1, on the reverse strand, counting down.
GAACCAATTGGCCAATGCGTTGTCTGGACGAAGTGTGGGGAGCCTTTCGAGCAATACTAAAACAAATCTAAAGGAAAGGATAATGGCGATTAGCCAGGCCACTAAAGACAAGCTCAATTAAGTTGAAGAAGAAAAGGAAGAAGAAAAGAAAATGGCTAACAAAAGCTCCCTGCATAGTAAATATAACCTGAAAAAAATCAAGCAATATCGTCTTGCAATTCCATACCCCATTCTAGTACAAAGAAAACCAAAAGAAGCAGTGTTAAATGAGGTTTTTGATATAATAGAGCAACTAAAAACACAACTTGCCCTTATGGAATCCATAAAAGAAAAGTTAATAAATAGAGAGGAACCAAAGAAATTAGGACATGTAGTTTTAAGCAAAGAGAACTCCAATGAAGTGGCAGCACTACCACAGAAGCAAGATGATTAAGGGGATTTTTATATTCCCTGTACTATTGGTAGTGTCAAAGTGGATAAAGCTTTTGCAGACTTAGTAGTTGGCATAAGTACGATGCCTTACAATTTATGCAAAAATATGGAGTTAAGTGAATTAACACCAATCAGGATGTGTGTGCAAATGGTTGATAAATCAATCCACCATCCTTGGGGCGTAGTCATGGACGTTCTTGTTAACGTTGACAAATTCACCTTTCCTACAGACTTCATCATCTTAGAGATAGTGGAAGATTTGGAGACACCCTTATCTGTTGGACCCAGAGGATGACCCCCTGCGATCCATGGACCCATGGGATGACCCCATGCGATCCAGGCCCACGGGATGACCCCGTGCGGATTCCCCATTAATCAGTTTTGTCCTCTTTGGTCATGGGTGAGCCACGGCTCGAACCCATGACCTCAAGGTTTTGTAGTGTCAAGCGCACTCGCCTCTCACCAATTGAGCTATATATCTTTGGACGACCATTGTTAGGTATCACCTAGTCACTTATATACATTGATGAAGGTGAGTTAAATCTCAGAGTGAGGGATAAGAGGGTTTCATTTAAACTATCTGATGGTACAAGAAATTCTTTCAAATTTGTGGACGCTATCAAGAGACACAAGTCTTGTGAAAAATTTGAGTAGAGTTATACTCACAAGGATCCACCAAAAAAGCCATAAATTTGAAAGAATAATCGAAAGAAGAAGACGAGGAAGAAAGGTGGTGGTAAGCACAGTTTGGTAACTCATTTATAGGTTATGAAACCTATAAGGGTGCTACAAGTACATGATTCGTTTGTACCACCGTCAGCAAGAAAAGTATGTCGAGCTAGTGATGGTAAATGAATCGTTGCATGTAAGGCAACTCATGATTTTTTTGAAAAATAAAATAATATATATTAAATTATAGCAAAAGCTAATACACGATCCTAAACAAGGATCACAATTACAAATAAAAGAGGCTATACTAATCAGTATGTACAACAAAATAAAAATATACATCAAATTAACCATTGCTCTAAAATCTTGGTTAATTATGCATTTCTTTTCATTAGCTATCATATTAATCATGTTGACAATTTTCTCGACAAGTTCATACTTATGTTGCTCCTCATTCTTATAGAATCTCCTATTCCTTTCTCTCCAAATGTAATAGATTACCATATGAAATGAAGTCTTGATGAGGATCCTATTCCTCTGACCTGTTTTGGTGCATCTAATGATAGTATTCAGTGTCTCATGCCATACAAAATTAATTCTTGGAAGTTGTATCATATTCAAAATATCCACGATTTTAACTTTTGTTGTTTTATCTTTTGCTTTAGATTAGGATTTCAATTATGTTTTTGCGTGTTTTTCATTACAAGTTAATATCTTGGAAAATCGAGCTGGGTTTTCTTTATCTCTCTCTTTTTTTCACAATGGATTGGAAGGATATGGAAGGAAAAACAATAAGGTGATGATGAAAATATAAGGTACAGAAGGAATTTGGGAGTGACATAAGAAAAAGAATAAAAATCGAGAGAGGAGTGTTGTTGGCCCCTAAATTTTTGTTGATGAATAAGCATGATTTAAATAATTTTTGAGGTTTTGATAGATTAATTATTTTGGAGTTATTTAATTATATCAAAGTTAGTAGGATTTATTGCATGGGTTAATGGAATTAAAGTAGTAAGATTGTATATGTATAAGGGCATTTTTGGACGATTACTTAAGCATTTAAGTTATAAGGCTTTAAAGGAAGGGCAAAATGGACTTTTTACAATCAATAAGGGCATAATTGGAAGAAGAAGTGTTGTCTAGCTTTTAAATGAAGAAGGAAAACGCGAACTGAGGGAGAGAAGGGAGAAAAACGAAAACAGAAGAGAGGAGAAGAGGGTTTCGGTGGTTTGAGAGAAAAAAAGAGAGAGTTGAGTTAGACTTTTATCATTTCTTAGCTTTTAAGAGAGATTTTGGAGTTGTTCAAGAAGAGAAAAAAGTAGAGGAAGAGAAGAGCTTTCATTAGAGCTAAGAAAATCTTCATTTGGTTAGGAATCAAGGTAAGATCATTTTGAATCTTTTAGGTTTTTGGAAGGACTTTAGTTCATGAAGCTTAACAAATGCATGGGTTTAAGTATTCTAGAATCAATTTTAATGATTTTTGCATTGTGGGATTTTTCAATTGGATTCCTATTGAATGGGATTTTGCTATTGTTGAAGGGAATCAAGAAAGAAAAGAGGAACAAGAGGAGAGGCATTTTGAGCAAGTCTTTAAGTAAGGAAATCATAATAGAGTAAATAAGCCCCTAATGTTTTCTTTGAATCAAGGAAGTTTAATTATTTCAATCGCATCATAAATATTGCCTTTATTGTTTCTTGAATGATTTGAGAAAGTGCTGCATGTTTGGTATATAAACTGTGTGATTGATTTATGAAATGGGAAAAATGGAAATGATTTTGAAAGGATATCAAGTTTATGAAATCAAGTTTCAAAAAAGTGCCATTTTAGGCAACATGTTTACAAGTTATGAAATGCATGATTATGTGGGTTTGTGGTGGTTTCCTAAGTTAAGTGCACTTCGACTAAAAGCTTCTCTCGTCTACCCGCTAGTGGCATGGAACTCCTTCATGGACTCCCTTAAGTTCATGGCTATGCAAAACCATTATATAGGATTGTGATTGTACGTCCTGCTCACGGCTACACAAGACCCTTATAAGAAATGTGTAGTACGTTCTGTTTTTGGATCCACGCAAACCATTCTGATGTGCTTATGTTATGTTAACAAGTTTGATGCATTCATGTTTTGTAATTTGTAAATTTTGGTTCAGAATTTGAGAACGATACGTTTTATAAATTCAATTAGATTTGTATTGAAAAATGAACATTTCAAAGGTTTTGCTTATTTTTCCATTATAAATTGTTACCCACGTGTTTTTAAGCTCACTCTCATTTCCGTCCCATCTTTAGGTGAAGAGAATGAGATTGAGTGACCAAGAGTCAAGGCATCACCCTGATTATGCATATTTTGTATTTGAAGTTAGTTCATATAAAACAAGGCGTTAGTCGCATTTCGAGGATTATCGGGTTTTGTATCTTTTGTATTTTGGATTTTGATACCAATGATGTAATGTGGCTTGGAATGCCATTAAAGCTTTGCAAACTCTTATTTTTGATGTTAATGAAATATGAATTATGTATGGATAATGATGATAATTTTTGAACATGAATTGTTCATAATTCCTATTTTCTTTTCCATGATATCTCACTTATGTGTGTATATATATATCTCACTTATGTGTGTGTATATATATATACACACATAAGTGAGATATCACGGAAAAGAAAATAGGAATTATGAATAATGAGATGTAGTTGGATGAATAAGATCGATGTTGTATTAGAGAAAGTGAAATTGGGAAAACAATCATAGTCTTTCAAAATGGAAAAATGTGTGTTTTGACTTCTAGGAAAAAAACTGGACTAATCTAGGCAGAATTAGGTAAAGTTGTTTGCTTAAAAATTGTAGCTTATCCTTTTAGCTTTCCAATGGTATAAAGTATGCAATTTTTGGATATCAGAATTGAGAGATATGATCATTATAAGTGGGGATACTTTGGAGAGTGTAGTTAGTGAATTAGAATTTTTGGTGATGTGAGGAAGACCCCATTGATGAACCTTCGTCTAATTCATTTTAGACTGAACCTTCGTCTGATTCCTTCTTAGACTAAACCTTCATCCGGTTCATTTTAGACTGAGCTTTCGTCTGATTTCTTCTTAGACTGAACCTTCATCTGGATTATTTTGGACTGAACCTTCGTCTGGTTCATTTTAGACTGAACCTTTGTCTGATTCCTTCTTAGACTGAACCTTCATATGATTCCTTCTTAGACTGAACCTTGGTCTAGTTCATTTTAGACTGAACCTTCGTCTGATCCATCTGTGACTTATCGTCTGATCCATTTGTGACTTGACCCCTTTGTCTGATCCATATACACCTTTGGAAATTTGAGATTTTGGCTCTCTAGCTTATAGAATCTCTCTTCAAGGACCACACAAAAATTGTAGAGCTCGAAGTCCTCTTTGAAACCATCCTAAGATGATCTAAGTCCGATGTCTCTAGAGAAAGTTATGCTAATTGTCCCAAAACAGGTACAACAAGATTGAGAATAAAATTATGTTTGATTCTTTTGGCCATAACTTTATCATCCGACCTCCAAACGAAGTGATTCTTGAACCAATAGATTCTTAACACATTATTTTATCTCTCCATAAAATTGGTAGCATTTGATGTTGATTCAAAAAGTATTGATTGAAGGAAAGTAAGGATAATAGTTGGAGGAGTATGACTAGGTTATGAACATACTTCGTTCTTTAAATCATATCATAATCAGTAGAGCTCCGAATGAGATGATTCTTGTTTCAAAATAAACAATAAACATAGAGCTACAAATTGTCTGATGACATAGAATTTTAATTCACTCTCTAAGACTTTCACTTTCTGTATGGAAGTTGAGTATAGTGTACTATTTAGTATAATAATAGTCCGTAAATGTTTGGGGTATAAATTTTAGACTACTAAACCAAATTGAATGATTTTGGTGTCATTAGAAACTTATGAAAATGGGGAACAAATGATCTGAAGAAGTCAAATTGAAATTCTAGTTTGAAGTTTCCCAAAATCTGTTCTGAAATAGGAGAAATTAGTTTAATGAGGGTTCATTGAAAAAAACCTAGAGGGAAATGCGCTCACGTTTTATGACTTCGAAAATATGGAGAATTGAAGATCATAGTTTATGACTCTGCAAGAGTTGGGCTCCGAAATCAGAGTCCAACGGTTGTGGTATCAGAGCAAGAGGTTGGGCTCCAAAAATGAGGTCCAACAATTGTGGTATCAGAGGCTAGAGTTAAGATCTTACATGGGCAATGTAGCATCCCGTTACCCATGTTAGGGATAGAATTATAAATTGTGAAAATTTTGATGAGAAATTATGATTTTGCATATCTTGCATTATTATTTGTGTCATGCACATTTTGCACAATTATCTGATTGTACATGCATTCATTGGCATTTTCTGGGTACAATTGAATCGTTAGTATTGATTAAATTGTGTTTTGACAATTTTGGTATTATCTAGAATATTTTGGAAATTTTAGCGAATTTTGTGAAAATATTGATTTTTGGGCCAATTATGAGATGACATGTGGTAAATTGTGATTGGGACAAATGGTTATGCTAGGTAGATGACAAGTGGCCTATTAGTATGACAATTGGCATGCAAGTGTGACATGTGGCGTAGGGTAGAGAGGCACGCATGTAACATGCATAACATACCGATTATATGTTTGAATTTGAAGAAATGGTTTGCATGTTCTTCTCGGTGAAGTACTTT
>JAOQMR010000008.1:24974494-24988873 GCA_027563865.1 Erythroxylum pelleterianum | reverse complement strand
TAACTTCCTGCATTTAATGACATTTGATAATCATAACTTCAGCCATAAAAATCCTCAATTTATTTCCATCATTATTACAAATATCCAACTAAAACCTCAAAATAATTTAAACCTGCTTATTGCGGATCGGGGCCCAACAACTAGACTAATAAAAACAAATTAAAGAAAATATGTGAAAAAATGATTAAAGTGGGGAATTCGGTAGGGACCCAGTGCTTTAGTTCAATCTCGGCTTACACTCTAATTAAACATATTTCATTGATTTTTTGTTCTCAAACATCTCCTAACAACTATTAATTATGGGTTAATAATTAACCTGAGTTTTCTCTTAGGTAGTGTTTAATCAAGATACGATTGTTAATTAAACCTAATTACCGAATAACCTAGGATATGATCTCTAAATTCAATTAGGTAATAGTATTACGAATTAGGAAAATCGATTAATCAAGGAAATAATCACGTATGATACGTCATTTAACCTAGGTTATAATGTAATCCCTAATGATTACGAATTATTAGTTGCTACACATGAATTTCAATAAAAAATTATGGATTATATCAAAATTCTAGCAATGGGTTTGTAAATAAACGATTCAATGAATGCATTCAAATCATCTTTTCACAATACCCAATGGGTTCATACATAAATAACTGAACAATAATGAGAATACGATTATCCATACACAAAACCTAAATCAATTAACATAGGATAACACAATCAATTTCTAATGAGAGAAAGAAACAACAAAATAGTGAAGTATACTTAACCTGGATCATCGACGTCGATGTCACCTTTGAATTGGCATCGGGACGTGTAGCCCTCCATGGGTCTCTACCGATTGAGAGATTTACCCCATAACCTTATTAAAATCAAGAGCTCCCTAAAAGATTTGCTTCAGGCCCAGAAAGAACCCCCACCGAAGACTAAACACGGCTCTCTACTGCGCTTCCCATCTCTCTATCCCACACTACCACTACTGTTCTCTATTTATCCCTTTTCTTTTTTGGTCTACCTCTACTATTCATCCTTCATGCTACCACTAATGTTACTTTGGCATGAACTGCGTTTTGATGTGCTTTCTTGTTGGGTTCCAAGCGGGCAAGTTTGTCGCAATAACTGAAAGTTTCGCCGCAGCGAAACGATGGGAGCACATGCGAGGAACCTTTGGGAAAAGTTCGCTGCGGCTAAGTCCCAAGGTCATGCAACACACCCTTTGAGTGCAATACACTGTGGCTAATTTTGAGACTTCATCGTAGTGAAGTTCCTGATTTATTCTAACCCTCTCGGGATGCCTAGGCGAAAGTTCGTCCTTCGCCACGGCGACACTACTTGTAAAGGCGAGAGTTGCTCTCGGGACTCGTTCATCGTGGCAAACTTGTGGCTTCACTGTGGTGAACCTCAAAAACCTGAACCCAGACCCTAACATCAAACAATGCAAAAACACATACAAGCATACATTTCTCACCACCCTTTAACCTATAATTCCCAATATCCAACAAGTTCATATTCTAAATTGTTTGAAAATCATGGGCAAAACACAAATACACTTCATTGACACCAAAAGAAGAGTTTTACAAAGATTTAATGGGCATTTCAAGCCACATTACATCATAATCCAAAAATACAAACTTTACATGAACAAATAAGGCTTGAAATGCAGCTAAAGCCTTGCGTTTTACAAAAACTAACTTAAAATACAAAATATGTAGATTTGGAGTGATGCCCTTATGCTCGATCACTTGATCTCTTGCTCATCACTTGGAGATGGGGAAGAATGGGGGTGAGCTTATAAGCTCGTAGGTAACAAGTTTATAATGGAGAATAAGCAAAATCATTTAAAAATATTCATCGCCATTTCAACTTTGCATTTAATCCATAAACGCATATTTCTCAAAATTCTCAACTTGTCAAGCAATTCATAAGCATATAAACATGTATTTATCAACTTGTCAACATATCATAACCACATAAGCAAATCAGAATGGTTTGGGTAGGTCCATGGGGGAGTTCTTGCGAATCTCCATTGATAACAAAATGAACTAGCACAATCCCACATAGTGGTTTTGCGTAGTTCATGAACAAAGGGGAGTCCATGAAGTAGCTTCATGCCACTAGCGGACAGGCAAGAGAAACCTTTAACTGAGCCAATGTGCACTTGACAGAACATAATGGATCACCACAAACCCACACAAACATGTGTTTCATGAATTGAGCATATTGCCCAACGACACATTTCAGAAATATGATTTTCATAAGCATGATTTATTTCCAAAAACCATTTCCATCTTCATTTAATACATCTTCAACACAATTCAAGAACTAAACATGTAGCAAATATCTCAATTCATTTAAGAAGAAAATAAATGCAACATTTAAGAAGCAATAAATGCAACATTTAATAAAGTGGTTGAAATCATTTAGTTCTATTAAATTTGAAAATCTTCATGGCTCATTAACTCTACTATAAACATGTAACCTACCTTGATTTCCTTGCTTTTAATTTTGCTCAAAGATGCCTCTCCCCTTGCTCCTCTTGCCCTTCTTGATTTCCTTTAACAAGGGCAAAAATCCCATTCAATAGGAATGCAAATTGAAAACCTATAAAGCACATTCACTAAAATTGATTCTGAAATACTTAAACCTATGCATTTCCTAAGCTTCATGAACCAAATCCTTCAAAAAATCCAAAAGATTAAAAATGAACTTACCTTGAGTCTTCACCCAATAAAGGGATTTTTGGTTCAAATGAAAGCTCTTTTCTTCCTCTTTCTTTTTCTCTTCTTGAACAACCTCAAAATCTCTCTAGAAAGCTTAGAAAAGATGAAACCCTAATTTTCTCCCTTCTTTTCTCTCCATCAATGACACTCTCTCTCCCTTTCTTTCTTATTTTTGTTTCTTCTTCTTCTTAGAACAAAACAACACTTTTCTTCTTGCTTTTATACCCTTAATGAGTGTAAAAGGTCCACTTTTCCCTTCCTTTAAAGCTTTAAAGCTTTTATTCTTAAGTGACCTACCAAAAATGCCCTTTTACCCTACCCTCTTACTAATTTAATTCTACTAACCAAAGTAATAAATCCTACTAACATTAACATACTAATCTATCAAAACCTCAAAATTTATTTAAATCATGCTTAATAATAAGTAAATAAATAAAATTCGCGGGGCCAACATTTTACGCTCTCTTAAAAGAATTTCATCCTCGAAATTATTACCTGAGTCATTGAAGAGGTGTGGATACTTCTCCTTCATAACCTCTAAGGGCTCCCACGTGGCATCTTTGACAAAATGGTGTTTCCACAGGACTTTGACTAGCTGAACTGTCTTGTTCATGAGCATCTTTTCTTTAGTGTCCAAAATCTCGACTGGAGTCTCCTTATAAGTCAGATCATCTTTTAGCTAAACCTCAGTGGTCTGAATGATGTGAGAGGGACCTGATCTATACCTCCTCAACATGGACACATGAAAGACATCATGTATCTGTGACAATTCTGGTGGCAGCGCCAACCTATAGGCTAGTGATCCAATCCTCTCAACAATCTCGTAGGGACCCACATATCTCGGGCTTAACTTGTCTTTCTTGCCAAAACTCATGACTACTTTCCAAGGAGATATCTTAAGAAAGACTTTCTCACTAACTTTATTCTCTATTTCCTTTCGGTGTGCATCATTCTATCTTTAGCTGCTTTAAGCCTTTACTTAACTAGATTGACCTTATCGACTGTCATCTGGAGTAACTCTAGTCCGATTAATTTCCTTTCTCCTTCTTCATCTCAACATATAGGAGTTCTACATCTTCTTCCATACAATGCTTCATAAGGAGCCATTTTAATGCTCGAGTGGTACAAATTACTGTAAGCAAATTCAACCAATGGCAAATGCTCATCCCAAGCACCTTTAAAATCCATCACATATGCCCTAAGCATTCCTTTAAGGGTTTGAATAGTCCTCTTAGATTGGCCATCCATTTAGGGAGGAAAAGTAGTGCTAAAATTTAACTTGGTCCCTAGAGCTTCTTCCATACTTTCCTAGAATCTTGAAGTAAACTGAGGATCTCTGTCAAAAACTATAGAGTCCGGAATCCCATGTAGTCTCACTATCTCATCAATATACTTCTTTGCTAGCACATGCAGAGAATCAGTCTGTTTAATTGCTAGAAAATGGGTTGACTTCATCAAATGATCAACAACAATCCACATATCACATGCTTTTTTACTGGTTTTAGGCAAACCCATCAGAAAATCCATGGTTACCTTTTGCCATTCCCACTCAGGAATGGACAATGGCCTTAACTTGCCAGAAGGTGCCTAGTGTTCAACTTTGACTTGCTGACACACTAGACACTTGCTTGCATATTCTGCCATATCCTTCTTCATGCCTCTCCACCAGAAATGCTCTTTCAAATCTCTGTACATCCTAGTACTACCTGGGTGCATGGCATAAGGCGCATTATGTACCTTATCGAGTATCTCATCCTTCACTTCCTTGACATTCGGAATACAGAGTCTATTTCTTACCACCATCAGTCAATCATCTCTCACTACCACTTCAGATTTCATGCCATTCTTAATTTCTTCTCGGAGCTTTTTCAAATCTGCATCTTGTGCCTGTAACTCCTTAACCTTCTCCCTGAGTATTGGCCTCACTCTAAAATTAGCAACAATGCAATCATGTTTCTCATGTTTCAAGCTTATTCTAAGCTTAGCCATCTCTGTCAACAACAATAGATAAATTGTCTGAATGTGGGCTATGGAGGATTTCCTACTCAAAGCATTGGCCACTACATTTGCCTTTCTTGGATGGTATTCAATCAACAAATCATAATCTTTAAGTAACTCTAACCACCTTCTCTGTCTCAAATTCAACCATTTCTAGCTTAATAAGTACTTGAGGCTTTTATGATCTGTAAAAACCCTGTCTGACTCCATACAGATAATATCTCCAAATCTTCAAAGCAAAAATCACTGCTGCTAATTCTAGATCATGGGCTAAGTAATTCAATTCATAAGGCTTTAGTTTCTGCGAGGCATAAGCTATTACCTTGTCTCCTTGCATCAACATATAACTCAAACCCTTTCTTGAAGCATCACTATAAACTGTATAACCCTCATCTCCCATAGGTAAGGTCAGAATTGGAGCACTTATCAATCTGTGCTTAAGCTCCTCAAAGCTCTGTTGACACTCATCACTCTAGATAAACTTCTGATATTTCCTTAATAACTTAGTCATTGGAGCAACTATCATGGAGCATCCTTCTACAAACCTCCTATAATATCCTACCAGACCCAGAAAGCTTCTCACTTCTGCCACTATCTTTGGTGCATGTCACTTCACCACTGCTTCTACTTTCCTCGGATCAACATGTACTCCATCTTTTGAAATTACATGTCCAAAGAATATCACCTCATGAAGCCAAAATTCACATTTGCTGAATTTGGCATAAAGCTCCTTCTCTCTTAGTGTTTGCAACACTACCTTAAAATGATCCTCATGTTCCCCTTCGCTCTTGGAATATACCAGAATGTCATCTATAAATACGATGACAAATTGATCCAAATATTCCCTGAAGACCTTATTCATGAGATCCATAAACGCAGCTGAAGCATTAGTCAATCAAAATGGCATGACTAGAAACTCATAATGCCCATAACATGCCTTGTTTTCATCAGATTCCCTAATTCTGAGCTGATGATAGCCTGGCTTGAGATCAATTTTTGAGAAGACCCTTGCTCCCTACGGCTGGTCAAACAGATCATCGATTCGTGGCAGAGGATACTTGTTCTTAATGGTTACCTTGTTGAGCCTCCGATAATCAATGCGCATGTGCCATGTTCCATCCTTCTTTTTAACAAACAGATCTAGTGCTCCCCATGGAGACGAACTTGGCCTTATATACCCCTTCTCTAACAACTCTTCCAACTATTCTTTAAGTTCCTTCAGCTCAACTGGAGCTATTCTATACGGTGGTATGGAGATAGGTGCGGTACCCAGAATCAGGTCGATGGCAAACTCAATCTCCCTTACTGGTGGCTAACCAGGTAAGTCTTCTAGAAACACGTCTGAAAATTTCCTCACAATCGAAAAATCTTCTAACTTACCTTCATTCACATAAGTGTCCACAACGTGCACGAAGAAGGCTTCACACCCTTTACTCATCATCCTGTCAGCTAGCGAAGCTAAAATAATTCTTGGTGATGGTGTTCTTCTATCTCCTCTAAAAATCACTTTCTCACCCTTGCCCAGATCAAACTCTACCTCCTTGAGGCTACAATCAAATTTTGCATGATATTTCTCTATGGTATTCATTCCAAGTATAACATCTAAACCCTTTAAATCTAAAGGCACTAAGTCCACTACCAGTCTAACACCATCAATAAGGAGTTTACAATCTCTACATGCTTGACTTATTATCACCTTCCTCCCTAAAGGAGTACTAACAATCAATGGACTATCCAATGGCACCAAATTAATACCATGTAATGTCATGCTTGCAGAAACAAAAGAATGTGTGGAGCCAGAATCACTCAACAAATATATTTCTGAATTAAATAATTGAGCCATACCTGTAACAACTTTAGGTGTGGCTGTAGCTTGATCTCTAGTCATGGCAACCACTCTTACATGTGCCTAACCCCTTGACCTTCCTGGAGGAGTAACCCTCCTTGCCGCTTCAAAACTTCCCACTTTAGGGGCTAGTTTGGTTCCCACTATTTCAGCTTTCTTTGGGGCTTGCAACTGTGAACCATCTTGCCTTGGTGCTTGTGGACATTCTCTGACCATGTGTCCATTCTCTCTACATCGAAAACATACCCCTAGTAGCTTGAAGCACTATCCCTTGTGAAACTTCCTATAATGTTCACATTGAGGGTTTCTATACCTACTCCTCTCCATCCTGCTATTGCCTCCTATAGTTGAGGCTCGAACTAAAATTGCCCTTGCTTGCTTGTTCTTCGCAGAGCCACTACTTCCCACTTCACTCTGTGTGTGGAAAGTCCTCATGCTCCTCTCAGGCATAGGTGCACCCATCCCCTTCTTGAAAGACTATTCCTGGTTCTTCCTCTTCCTATTCACCTCATACTTTATATTCTCCAATTTCTCAGCTTGGAATGTAGCATCTACCAGCAGCTAGTAGTCACAGAAATTATGGATCAATACTTTCTCCTTGATCCCCAAATGAAGTCCTCCCTCAAACTTACGACACTTATCCTCCTCATTCGCAACAATGTTGGTCGCATACCGTGACAGCTGGGTGAACTTCAGTTCATATTCACTCACACTCATGTCCCTCTATGTGAGATTTATGAATTCTTTGGCCTTCTCTTGGACATAGACCCTGGAGAAGTACTTCCTCTTGAAAATTTCCAAAAAGTTGCTTCATGACAACACCGGCGATATAACCTGACTATGGGGCACTGGTTCCCACCAATGGAGTGCGTCCCCTTGTAGTAAGCTAACTGCATAATCTAATTTCTCCCTATCAAAGCACTCCATTTGATACAGGACTCTCTTTGTCATTTTTAACCATGCTTCAGCCTCTTTCGGATTTGTAGTCCCATGAAAGTCTACAACTGCATACTTGCAGAGCTTATCATACTGTCCACTTTTATCCACTGGAGTTTGCACTGGAACTTGTGGCACTTGGTCCATAGCATGTGTGAAAGCCTGAGCAAAGGCTTGAAAGAATTGCAGATCCATGGGGTTTACTTGGGGCATAGGAGGAGGAGGCGGTGGCACTTCACATTGCACACTAGGTGCCTCAAAATCAGGAGCAGAGTGTGTCCCCACATCCTGTGGGATATAAGATTCATCCGTACTTCCTTGGCAAGAGCAAGATCTTGTCCTAGCTCCTCGAGTTCTCTTTCAAGACGGTATAATTACTCCTTCAATTTAAAACCATTTAAAAATCTTTCTTTTATGCTTCGTGTAAAACAATTTCAAATCATATAAAGCAATATAAAAACAATGCATGTTGTTCATTTAAAATAATGCATGTTCATTTCATATTTTAAAACTATCCATATCATGCCAAGGATACCTTTAAACCTAGTCGCTTTAATACCAGAAACTGGTATCTCTTCAGACAAGGGGTATTTTTATACTCCTAGTTGTTACTCCTTTTCTCGCCACCCTTTCTTTTCCCTTTTTGCACCATCACCTTTTTAGACTTTCATACTTGTGAAAGTTGTCTTTCCACTTCTAGCTTTGGTTTCAGAGAATGCAGACTTTACCTGACACTGGGAAGGATGATTTCATAACTTTGCCCTCCCGCATCCTTCTTGATCCTCAAGCAAACCAGGCACCACCACCATCAAATGTCCATTGGTGTTGAAACCCCCAGAAAAGTTTGAAGCAAGTTGTCCAAATTCACAAAGCTTCAAACCTCAACTTCAACCCTCCCAAGGAAATAGATGGGATTCATTTAAGGAAGGAGCATGAAGTTGGGAAGCAACACTAGTTTGCTTCTTCTTTGACTAATGTCCCCCTTCCTAAGCATCCAAAAATGGGCTCATCGAATATGGCATAATAAATGTCTAGTAGATGTCTTGTTAATAGAGGACAATCTCATTTTATTCATGTTTAATTCAGCATCTCAAGCTTATATAATCTTAGAGGAAGGTCCTTGGCATGTTGGGAATCAACCATTATTTTTACAGAATTGGAAGTTAAGCCTCAAGCTTGAATTTATTAAACTTCAGAACATTTCTCATTGGATTAATTTCCATAATGTCCCCTTTGAATATTGAATTACAAAAAGGTTGAGTGCTCTTGATAGCTTATTTGGAACACCTCTTTGCTTTGGGGAAAATATGGCTAAGAAGAAGAGAGTCGGCTATGTTCATATCTGTGTCAGTGTAGATCTTACTAAGGAACTTCCATCCGAAATACTTGTTACGAGACTAGGTGAGGGAAGCCACTTATAGGAGGATAACGTTGCAGTTTCTTACTAAAGGAAACCACTTCAAAAATATTAAAGGAAAATATGAAAATCCACAGGGAAAAATTTGAAATATGTAGTTACCTTGAGCTTATGAGGGATGAGTTAATTGAGGAAGAATTGGTTGACACTAACACTATGAGCAATTCAAATGTTGAAACACAAACAGATGCTGATAGTAAAGGAGTTGTTGCTAATTCTGGTATTGAAATTGTATCCCCTATTAATAATGTACTCTCCCCACCTGCAGATCTTTCATTTGAGCTCTCTCCTTTGGGTGAAAATACTAAGACAGGTCCTTCAAGTGACAACCTTAGATCTGATGAGTCATCAGGCCTTCGTACCAGAACAAAAACTCCTACCATAGATTTTCAGTTATTATACAACCAAACTAGAAAGGAAGTTGGCATTGATCATGAGAAAGACAGTAAGTCATTTCAAACAGTAGAAAAGAGGAGATGATAGTGGAGCAAGAGCAAAAGCTCCACTCACAAAAAAATTTAATATGTCATTTGTATTATAGAATGTCATATGATTAAACTACCCTACAAAGCAAGATGCTTTAAGGGATTTTTTTCAAGATTGAAAACTTCTAATAGTAAGACTACTTGAGACAAAAATAAAGCAAGAAAATATTGTCAAGTTAAATATACTAGGATCAGATTGGAAGCAACCCACAAACCATTCACACCAAGCATATGGGAGAGTCATCAAATGTTATAAGGGTGATAAGATTAGAGGGGAGATTCTCCATTCCACATATCATATTATGCACCTGAAAGTATCCTTTTTGCAGGATAAAATTGACATCATAGTTTCCTTTATTTATGCTAGCAACTTTGGGTTCCAAAGATCTATATTATGGAATGATCTAATCAATCTCCATAGAGGACTACATTTTCCATGGTTAATATGTAGGGAATTTAACTCCACTCTTTACAAGTCAGAGGCTTAAGGAAATTGTAATCTTCGTAGTATTCAAAGGATTTCAAGTAGTGCGTAGACAAATTGGGACTGTCTGATACAAAGTATATAAGCCACAAGTTTAGAAAAACAATCCTCACAATTGTGCATCCAAAAGAAACTGGATTGACCATTGGTGAATGCTAAATGGATAATTCATTTCCAAACAGCTCTGCTATATTTTAGGACCAGATCACACCCCCCGTTAAAATCGAGAACCTATTCCAAAAAAAACTATTAGCTTCCACCCATTTAGATTTAACAATTATCTAGCTTATGATCCAAGTTTCCTTGAAGCTTGTAGAAAAGGTACTGATTGTGCCTTCAGTGGAACCAAATAGTTTACATATGTACAACAACTGAAGGAAATCAAACAAGAACTCAAACTGTTACATTCTTCAAGGGGATCAATAAATGAAACATTAATGAAAGCTAAGGATGATATATCAACAACTCAGAAACTACTAGCAGTCTCACCCTATGATTCTTCACTCCTTGTAAAAGAGAAACAAGCTCTCTCAGCTTATTTGATTATAGCTAAAAAAACAATCCTTGCTATTGCAAAGAGCTGGAGTGAATTGGTTGAATATGGGGATAGATGATCAAAGTTCTTCTTCAATTCTATCTTAGCTTGTAAAAAAAATCGTGCCTACTCAATCACCACTAATAAGGGGCTATTACTTCAGACCCAAATGGATATTCAAAATGAAGTTATGAACTTCTTTGCAAAGCTGCTTGATCTCTAAATATAGATTCTGTTTCAACTGCTAAACTCTCAACACTCAATTTGAAGCAAATTAAACAAGAGGATTGTGGGTTATTAACAAAAGTTATGGAAGACAGGACATTAAAGAAGCAGTTTTCAATATGGATGGCATGAAAACCCCTGGTCCTTATGGACTGAATGACTTTTCCTTTCAAAAATCTTAGAGCATTAGGAGTTTATTTGTTAAAAATGTAGTGAAAGAATTTTTATCCACAAGTGTGTTTCTTAAAGAAATAAATAAAACTTTTATCTACTTGATACCAAAGGGTGCTAATCCCTTAAATTTCAATGAATTTAGACCTATTGCTTGTACAAACCTTCTTTACAAGGTCATCTCCAAGATTATTGCATCATGATCGAAAAAAGTAATAGGTTCCCTCATCAGTGACAATCAAGGAGCATTTATAAGCAATAGGAAGATTGGAGACAACATATTAATAGTGCAAGAACTTCTTAAAGGTTACTTAAGAGCGAATTCAACCTCAAATTGCACTATCAAAGTCAAACTTCCACAAAGCTTATGATAGTGTGTGTTGGAATTTTCTATGGAAGATGAAGTCTGCTTATAGATTCCCAAGAACATACATCAACTGGATCCAGGAGTGCATATCCATAGCAAGCTATTCAATCTTAATTAATAGCAGCCATTCAAAATATTTCAAAGCTAAGAAAGGCCTAAGGTAGGTGGTCCTTTTTTCCCTTACCTTTACATTATATGCATGGAAGTTCTTAATTCAATAATCAAGCTTGAAGTGGAATCAAATGCAAACTTTAAACATCACTAGAAATGTAAAAAGATTGGACTTACTAACCTTGCTTTTACAGATGATTTTATTCTCTTTTGCAGTGTCAAAATGGATTCCATTAACAACTATATGACGGCTTTGCACAAATTCAAAGTTGTCTTAGGTCTACAGATCAACCTCCATAAGAGTCATTTCATAATCTTAAAAGGTGCTGCTCAGATGGCTTCACAAATTGCGCCCATAATGGGGAGACAGCACTACCTCTACTGTACTTGGGCTGTCAGTCTCAGCAAAAAGATTAACTTTCCTATAATGCAGCCCCCTTATAGAGAAAGTTCATAAGAGAATAGGTTCCTGGGTGAACAACTTTCTATCTTTTGCAAGGAAATTATAGCTCATAAAATATGTTCTTAATTCTCTGCACATAGACTGGAGCTCACACATTTTCCTTTCAAAGAATATATCCAAGACAATTAAGAAGATTTTCAAGGATCTTTATGGAACCACTCTAATGGCACAAAAGGATGCACTAAAGTGAAATGGGCAGAAATTTGTTATCCAAAAGAAGAAGGGGGACTCAATGTATATTTAGTTAAACTCACCAATCAAACACTCATACTGAAACAGTTTTGGTGGATCCTTGAAAATAGGAATTTATTATGGATCAAATGGATCCATTCACATTTTCTCAAAGGCAAAAACATATGGGAAGTCAGTAAAAAAAAAAAAAAAGCATCGCACTCTTTCTTTTTTTGAATCAACTTCTCCAAATGAAACATCTAGTCCAAAATGGTATCGGTAATGGGTAACTCATATCCTTGTTGTTTGATAATTGGTTAGGTAGAGGAGCTTTCATACACTTCTCGGAGGAATTAAGGAATTCTCATATCCGATATTTTAATACTGAGAGGTGTAGTGTGAAGCTAGCTCCAACCATCTCCATATCCTTACTTACCATATACGCGGCTCTGATATTTTGACTAGATAGCAATGCTACAATTTTTGTGAAAAGGGTATCCCTATGTATGTTGTAGATGTATTTTAATTCTTTATTAATGAAATTTCCATTTTTTACATATGAATAGCTTTTATCAAATGGGTAATGAAAAAATTTTAAATAGCAAAATCCGTGCTGCAAATACCTTTTGTGAAAAAGAACTGCCGAAGATCATAAAATACGTAGGAATTAATTAAAGATTAATACGGAGATTTCAGGTTTCTTCCCACCATTATAGTTGATGGACTGGTTGGGAAGACCGGTCGTTGAACCATCTATTGCACAAATAACCTTTTCTCTATCTTACTGTCAAATTATGAAATTGAGATCTCAAGACACAAGCGATGATCAATCCATTATAGAAATAGATTTACCTTCTAATTATTAGTCAAATGCTGATAATAGAGTTATAAGAACCTACAAATTCTAACTTCCTAAGTTGGTAAGTGTTGATCATTTGTTAACACAAGTTGCTTCAGATGTAGCGAAGTAATCTGAATACAGTAAGAATCGAATGAATTCGTAGATCAATAACTTGACAAACAAAAGATTAAAGTGAAAGGCATAATGTTTAAGAATCTTTATGAATTCGTAGATCAATAACTTGACAAACAAAAGATTAAAGTGAAAGGCATGATGTTTAAGAATCTTTACATGGGGGTCTTGCCTCCAGTTGCTTCTTTCACTTCATGTGAACCATACGCTACAGGTCATGTTGTGAACAGATGGCGGAGAAAAGTAAGGCCCCGGCAAAACAGGATACGTCCCACGAAACTAAACAAGATAAAGAAAGAGGTAAAAACACGTGACAGGGATTAAACAAAAGATAAGCACACCTACAGTTCAACGAGGATCACCACATATAGTCTCCTGACCCTTCATTTCTAGTTTCCATTAGCCGACTGCAGCGAATAAAACTTGCTGTGTCTTGGAATTGGTACTGGAGTCTTGTATCTTCTGGTTTGAGGCGTTGACTTCAAAGATGACAAAAGATAGGAACATCGGTTTGGCCATGGACTTCTCCAAAGGAAGCAAACTAGCTCTCAAATGGGCCACTGAAAACCAGCTAGAGAAAGGTGATACCCTTTTTCTCATCCACGTCAAGCCTTCACAAGGAGATGAGTCTCGCAACCTGCTCTGGTCCACTACTGGTTCACGTAAGCTGAATTTGTTTCTCTAAGTTCCAGTTTCTGGATGATTTGTCTGTCTGACTTTCTGATCATCTGATTTAGCTCTGATCCCTTTGGTCGAGTTCTGTGACAAGGAAGTTGCGCAAAAGTACGAGGTTGACCTTGATCCAGAGGTTATCAGCATGTTAGATACAGCTTCCCACCAGAAGGAGGTATTTGTTCATAATGATTTATGAGGGTCTGTGCATATATACTTTTCTGCTGTTTTCTGTTTGTGATATAGACTTAATGATACAGGTGACCGTGATAGCTAAGCTCTACTGGGGAGATGCCAGAGACAAATTATGCGACGCAGTTGATGATCTTAAGCTTGATTGCTTGGTCATGGGTAGTAGAGGCCTTGGCAGCATCAAGAGGTATGTTGTTGGGTTGCATTTACAATTTAGATAATTAAATTGAAAATCGACCTTACCTTTGTGCCTCATCTTTTTCTTTTTCCTGCTTTTCTTTAATGCTTGTTTGAGGATAGGGTGCTCCTGGGAAGTGTTACCAATTACGTTATGACAAGTGCAACTTGCCCTGTGACCATTGTTAAGGATCCGAGTGCCCGTGGGTTATGAGTAAAATTGTGTATTGGACCTTGCAAAAGCTTGTGTTGGTGCGAGATATCTCTATTTTGTCTGTTCTGTTTCTATATTTAGAAAGGGTGATCATAGATTACATACTTTCCTGAAGGTGATTAGAAGTGTGGATTGATCAGGGCTGATTTGTATGCAGAGTTAATACTTCACATTATCTTTGTTTCATCATCCTAATTATGTATGTATGCATAATATATGAGTTT
>JAOQMR010000008.1:24891274-24923281 GCA_027563865.1 Erythroxylum pelleterianum | reverse complement strand
CCTCTACTACTCATTCCAGTGACTCGTAACTCCAATAACTCCCAATGGAACCCTTCCTTTGGGGTCGGGATGTTACATGCGGAATGTCATAATCATGAATGGTGTTTGAGTATATCTATGGATTTATCGTATTTAAACACATTTTGTCCAAGTTTACCTCTACATTACTCAGTTTCTAAGGGTGATGAATGTTGATTGGTCATGAGTAGAAGCGTTGAATGTTGAATTCTTGCTATGGTTTTTGAAATTTATTTATCTCTGCTTATGACTATTTATTCTTGGGAAATATGAAAAATGAGTAATTGTTTTGGTTTTGACGATTTGCCCGAGGACAGTCAAAAGCTAAGTGTCGGAAAACTTGATATGTGCTTAATTGTTAATACATTTAATCCTTGACACTTAGTGATTAATACTTTAAAATGCTTAAGACAATCACTTTAGTTCATATTTAATCTTAGATACAATTTGGAAGCATAATAGCAAGGGAAAGTAGCATATTCAAAAGAGAATGAGATTATTTTAGGCAAGAAAAAATTTAAACAAATCGTAGATCATCTCAATAGAAAATAAATCCTTGTAAGGAGGATCCAAAGGAAAATATGTTGACGGTCCCAAGAAAGCATAAGAAGGTATTGGCATGAAAAATCTCTGATTTCGAAAGTAAAGAATAAGCCCTTCATTTTACACCTACAGAATTCTGATGAAAGAGGGCCATAAGTCCATTGACTTTTGTTATATTTATATAATTATAACATAACATGAGTTTAGATTATTGCTGACGCACTAGCAAGCGCGTTAAATGCCATTGTGCCTTCTAGATGCCACAATGTTCCGGATTAATATAAATATGACATACTGTAATTATGAGTTTTATAGTTTAGAATTCGACATTTGGCTATAAATAATAATAAAGCTGTCAAAGGATATCAGTGTTATCTTATGCAGACCCCTGACATTTAATTGAAGAGTTTTTTTTTCTCACGAGATGTTTTAGAAGGATCCTAATTATAAAAAAGTACTTTTAAATCATCTATACCTAGATTAATCTCCGCTCGAGCTGAGTAGGTTCTTTGCAGGAAATAAAGCTCTAACTTCAAGTTTTAAACGGCTGTATATATGAGGGTGATTTGAATCTGTGACCTCACTTAAGACAAGAAAGCTCCATACCAACTCATTTAATTGGAAAGTTTTAATTGCTCAGCAATGTGATGTTTGATTCATTCTTCCTTTCGGTTGTCGCAGTCTTCAACTTCTACTTTGTCAGGTGGTAGGTGATTTTCCGTCAGAGTATCCCATGTGATTATCTTGACTATCAAATTTAAGGGCCCTTTCCTAAATATTCCACGCAGCTGGTGGCAAAAAAAAATCCACCTTAAAATTTAGGGGCTTCAATAACAAGAGGACTATGTTTGTGTCCTCTCTCGGGAGTCTCCATGGCTGATTCTTCTCTCCTGACAGATTTTTCCCATCCTAAGCCGCCTGCTTCTTATCCTTTATGTGGGCATCCTACTTCTCTCCGTCTTTGCTGCTTTGTGTCTCCCTTTCGGCTGCTCCTTCTCTTGTTCTCGCCATTGAGTTCAACCAAAAACACGTCTTGGTCTTTTCTCAGCTTTTTCATGGAAGAAAATTGGAGTGGGATTCAATCCCACGAGTAGTGAAATAATTATAATTTTTTTTAGTTTTGATTTTTTGAAAGCTAAAATCACGTAAAATTTTATAAAAATTATTATCACGTAAATCATAATAAAATACAAATTTTAATTCATATGAAACTTAATTATATTTTTTCGTATCCCTCGAATCGTTTATGAAGTTAACTCATCTCAAGTGTCCAACCTCTAACAAAATCTACGTAACGAGTTAAGAGACCTCTGCAATTGTTATTGAGAGGGTTAGACAATGAGTGCTAACTCTCTTAAAATTTAAGTCTATTTATAATAAGTTTTAAATATTTTAGTAATTTAATTAAAATTAAATTCTAGTTTTAATTAAGCATTAATTAGAATTATTACAAATAATTAGATAATTCTAATTAAATACTAATTATATCCAATTAAGATACAATATCTTATATTGTTTCTTATTTATTAAATATCTTATATTTAATCATAAAAATTATCAAACTTTACAATCAAATCCAACTTGATTAAAACATCTTTTTTTTCAACCATGTTCTTTATGTGTGACTTATTAAGTTCCCAAATATGTTGAAAATGGATATAAATTATAACCCTAAATTATAGTTAGGATTAGATAAATTAAACTCCTTTAGTTTATCTTTAATTCTCTAATTAAACAATTTATATTCATCTATTAAGATTGAGATCTAGCAATACCTGATGTTCTTCCAGATATTTAAGAATGTCAAAGTTGACTAACATTTTCGTGCGTGATCTTTTTTGTTTAATTTAATTGTTTCATCATATAATATTCTGATTAGATATATAGCATGAACATAATGTCTACTCTATTTTAAACTCAATCATGTTAATTTTTCACCATTAATAATTAATTCATTTAATGACATTTGAAATTTATTTTGAAAGTGTCATTCTACCTTGACCAAGGATTTTCATAATCAATACTGATCAAGAACAAAGAAACATTCTTCCTAATCTCTTTAGGGTGATGAATCATATATTGATCACTCAATTACCTCTATATAGTTCATACAATATCCAATAACCACCGACTGAGCTATCTTTGACTAAAAGAGGTCATAAGTAGTATCAAAATATAGTAACCCTTATACAGGATAACTTTAAAAATCTCAAGTCAAAGGATCACTTATACAATCATCACAATGAGAATTTTTATAGATATGCAAGTAATGTTTCAATTGGATTTCTCATATAAGGTCAATTTAGTGAACTCGTTCTCTAAAAAGCACCCACACGTTTGTTTAAGTATATATATGTAGTATCCTGTTTTCTCATATTAAGGGTTAGAACCCTAGATAATAGCACATGAGAGATATTATTAAGAAACTAGGAAATGCATTTCATACGCATGCATAATATTAGCATACACATACGCGAATTTGATTTTTCTATACACATTACAATAATTGGTCATCCACTCATTTGACTTATTATAGGATATAAATGATTTTTAAATGATTATGATGTGAATAGTGAATATTTTGTCTTGAAAATTGATTTGGTGAATTATATTATTGACTTAGAATTTTTGGTAAAAATTTGGAAAATTTTATGAAATTATAGACATTTTTGGACCAGGAAAAATGACAAGTAGCAAGACAATTGATAAATGACAATAGAAATAAATGTCAAATGGCAATAGAAATTATTGATAAGTGACATTAAGATTTAATGACAAGTGTCATAGAAAATTAGGAAACAATTGAATTAAAAATTGAAAGACAAATGGACTGATTATTAAGAGTCATATGTTAAGTAAAAACACAAGTAGCATAATTCTTTATGTGGTAAGTGTCATGACAAGGGTCATGACAAGTGTCATGACACTCACCAAGCATTAAACCCACGACATATACCTTGAAAGACCATCTTTTAATTGTCTTTCATTTTCACTACATGCTCTCTTCTTCATTTTATTCTTCTCCATTCACGATACCCACCCTCACTCTCACACCACGGCCCCCAACGTTGAGCTTTACTATCATCCTTCACTTTGTCAATCCTAGATTCTTGTTGTCTTCTTCTTCTTGATGAAAGCCTAACCTATTCCTCCTTGAAGAGTTGATGATCGTATAAGCTTGGAGGCTAGGGTTTCATGGTGATTTTTGAAGAAGAGTTGAGTTAATCAAGTAAGAATATTGTTCTTCATGATTTGTTGAATAGAAACTTTTATGATGATAGTTAGAGATAAAATGAAGGTGATAATGGAGTAAAATGTGTGCAGAAATTTGAGGAATGTATGTATACATTGATGTTCTATTTTTGTTTTTATGATCAACCATAGTTTATGATTTGTTTATGAATGACATTGAGCTTAAATGGAGCTGAGAATGAAGAGGAAATGATTTAATGTTGATGATCTAAGCATAAGATGGTTTGATTGTAAAATGTAGGAGTTACAAATTTGGAAAATTGAAAGAGAATGGCTGGAATATGTTAGCTGTAACATTTCCACTGGACATGCATCTGTATTTTAGCCATATCTTGATCTGTAGACATCCAAATGGAATGATTTTAATTTTATATTAAACTAGAGACATATGGCTACATTTTTCATGAAGGAATCAAATTTGAATTCTGTCTACTAAATTTGGCTTAAAGTTGAGTACAGTGTACTGTCACAGTTTGAGAATAGTCTGTAGTATTTTGAGTATAGCTTGTAGAATGTTGAACCAAATTATATGAAATTGATGTCATTAGAAACTTAACACATAAAGGAACATTTTTTTAGAAGAATGTATTGCCTAAATACCTCATTCTCCTTGTTAAATGCACGATCGTGCCTGAGGAAGTTGCGTGAGCGTGCACAAATATGATCTTGTCAAAGAGGGTCATCAAGTGGTTGCATGATCATGCACAGGCACGATCGTGCACTGCTGTCTTCTTACTCTACCTTGGTGTTTTGGACTTAACTAAGGTTTGAAATAAACCTATATGGTTGCTTAAGTAAGTGGTTAAGTGATTGATAAGTTTAGGATGTCGATTGACATTAGAATTGAAGAATGGATTGATTTGACATGAATGTATCTCAATTTGGAAGTTATGGGTTTTTAATGATGTAAAAGTGTTCCTAGAAATGCTAATATTGTAACATCCCGTTAGAATAGTAAATTATGAGAAATTTATGTGGAATTAGGAAAAATCACATCATGCATAAGTTAATTGTGACATACACATTTATTTTGCACATTCATATGATTGTACATGCATTTATTAGCATTTTCGAGTAAATTTGATTTAGAAGTGGAAATTGTAGATTAAATTGGAGTGTATTAATTATGATTTGGAAATTTTGGTATATTTTGGATGTTTTGAAATTTTAGGTGAATTATTTGAGCTAAAAATTTATTTAGAAATTATTAGTATTATTTCGGAATTTTTGGTAAATTTTAGGAAATTTTAAAAAATTTGGAGTATATTTGGACTAGTAATTAATTGACAAATGGATTAATCATTGTGTGACAAATGGCATAGATAAATGAGCAACATTTGGCATGAGAAATTAATTGACAAATGGCAAAATGATTGAGTGACAAATGGTAGCTTATGTAAGGGATAAGTGGCTTACATGCATAAGGACATGTGTTGTTATGTAAGGGATAAGTGGCTTACATGTATAAGGACATGTATTGAAATAATATGGTGACATCTAGCACCTTAGGTGTAATGTTTCTGCAGCATTGTTTCAACCTAACTCATTCTTCTTTTCTTCTCATCTCTCCACAGAAACTTGCTTCTATCTCCCTTCTTGTGTTCTTCTTGAAGTTATGCTAAATTACCACACTAAATACATGCTTTTACCCTTCACAAATTAGCTAAAGAGTTCATCATAGCTGAAAGTTATTTAATTCCATCTTGAATGTGTGATGATTCTGCATTTTTTGAGTACTAGTTTAGAGTGATTTTTGAGCTGGGATTAGAACTGAACAAGTAAGTAAAAGATTAGGGTTTATTATATATATTAATAGAGAATGATTGATGAGTTTTGGATGAAAGTGAGGAAATGTGCTGGAATTTTATGAACTGGAAAACTTTCATTGAACATGTTTCGGTATTCTTGTCATAACATGACCTGTTGATTTCTAAATGAGTTGATTCTTAATTCAAATTAAACTAGAGACATATGTCTACAACTTTTCTGAAGAAATCGAATGTTAATTCTATCTCTAAGCATGTCAAAATCTTGCTGGAAGTAAAGTTAGGAGTTCCATTATAGTTAAAAAACAGTCTGAACTATTTTGGGTATAACTCTCAGTATACTGACTCAAATTATATAATTTGGTGTTATTAGAAACTGGAAACATATATAACAATTTTGTAGAAGAAAGTGTTACCGAAATACACCATTTTTCTTGTCAAAATGATCATGCAAAGTTAGCCCGAAAGTGTGCTGGAATTTGATAACTGAAATATTTTTACTGAACATACTTTAGTATTTTAGCTATATTTTTCTTTGTAGATTTCCAAATGAAATGAGTCTTAATTTAAATTAAACTAGAGACATTTTCTACAAATGTTAAGAAGAAATTTAATTTTAATTCTGTGGGTCTTGAAATTTAGCTTGAAAGTAAGTCTTAGTGTAGGCAGTAGCACTACCAGGGACAGAAATCATGTCCTGTAGTTATTGAATAAACTGTATTGATGTAGACCGAATTAGACTGAGGTGTTTTCATCAAAGTTGTAGATTATTCTCTTATCTTTAAATTGTACAAAGTTTTTAATTTTTGGGTACTGGAATTGAGAGATATGAAGTGTACAACCTGCATGCATGATCATGCATTAGCCAAAATTTTACATGTACACAGTATGTGGTATTTCAAGCATAACTCATTGAATAATGAACCAAATTGAGTGATCTTGGTATCAATAGAGACTTAAGACATAGGAGAATAATTTGTTAGAAGAAAGTGTGACCAAATTCCTTCAGTTTTATGATGATATTAATTGTACAAAATGGACCCGAAAGTGTACTTTAAACAAATCTGAGCTAATCAATTGAAAGTGGATATCCAAATGATTATTATGATAAAATAAATGATAACAAACCCGGAATTGTCATGAACATGCATTGTACATAGTTAGTATACATTAATGAGCATTAATGAATACAAAATTGTGCAATATTGTGATATGTGTATGTATTGTATATATAGAGGGGCGTGTTGAGCGACAGCACCTAGACATTGCTGGAACTTCAAGCCAATAACTGTTTGGAGCATATTGTGAGTAACCTAAGATGGTCTCACCATATTGTTTTGTACATTATTAAACTATATTGTGATCTTATTGAATTGTACTGAATTATGTTGATTTTGTACTGGATTCCGGGCAATATTTGTGCGAGGCATTTTGATGAATGAGAATGATATTGGAAGTACTTTTTGAATATGAATGCGTCTGCCTAAATGATTTTCTGATTCTCAACTGAAAGGTTGAATGCCGGACCTAGTCTGATGACCACTGTTGTTACTGTAATTGATATTGTGACTGATATATTGTTATATTGCATGCAAATGAAAGTGATTGAATTGATGACTGAATTGTGGTATGCACTTCATTCCAATGTATGTAATATAAAGGAGTTGTGACTGATGTGGCTACCGATACTGTTACTGAAATGAGCTTCAAGCTCCCGCATATGTGGTTCGAGCCTATGGCTCGTTGTGATCAATGAGTCACTGACTGACTGACTGAACCCAATAATTCGGAATACTGTAAAAGCACAAAGTCACGACAAAATAAAAATGAATGTGAGTCTCATACATGTCGCATCCGCATATAATTTGAATTCATTGAATGATTCGTAAAGTTGTGTGAATATTGTATATGATAAATGATTTATTTGTGATAGTATTTAGTACTTGTTAAGTGGAGTTGAGCTGTATGATTACATGCTATAATTGATCTCGTTTTATGACATGAGTGAACCATCGAGGATTGTTACTCTACCAAGTTCGCAAAACTTATCAAAATTGCACCGTTGCTTTTCAAGTTTGAGTGTGAGACGACCTAGCTTCTAAGACTCCGTAGCAGCATATTTTGTGCAACTGTTACCGTCAGATTTGGCTCAGAGGTCGGTCAGCTAAGATTGAGGAATTAGCTATTTCCTTCATGTTTATTGTATTTGGTGTGTACTGAGTTGTTTAAGCTTATAGGATAATGTTGTAAAACATAGATAGTATTGTGTTGCATGAAACAGTATAACTTATGGATTTTGCTTAATGTGATAACATTTTGAGTTTAGAAAATGTGTGGATGATGGTTTAGGGTATGATGCCATGTTATGTGCAATGAAGGTGAGTTAATTAACATGTCATTTCTATCAGGCATGTACACGTGTATCCAATGGACGCACGTGCATATGTTAGTTGGGAATGGGGTGTTACAAATATGTTTGTAAGGAGATGAGTAATGTGTATCAAGTAAGAATGAATGAGAGTTTTAAAGTATGAATGATCATGAGATGTGAATAAAGGAAACATACCTGGAATAGTCAAATTAAGCATGCTTTATGCATAACACATATACATATGTGTACGATTGAGTGTTTATGTGATTGTGCAATTAGTTATGTGTGTGCAATTTGTGTATTGCATGATGTGGATACACAAGATAGAATGTTATCATCTAGACATTTTTGGATCTTGGAAGCAAATGCTAATCTAGAGTGTACTGTGAGTCGACCTAGATGCTCTCCTCTTAATTAATTATTTTCTTTAAGTATCTTTACTGAATTATTATTGATGTGAATTTGAATGTGTTAATTTTGGACATTAATAGTCTGAGGAGTTTGATTACCCATATATATTACTCAAAGAGCCTCTTTATTAGTAATACTTCTCCAAATTCTTCTTATCATGAGGAATTTGTTAGATAAAGTAACTGGAACAATGCCTAAACCTCCTGCTTTCCTAGGCAAACAAACAACTAACCATTTGGCCTAGGCAAATGACTTCTTTTTCAACCCACCATACCAAAGGAAGCCCTCAACATCTCTATAGTTTTGATAAGCCTATTAGAGAGAAATATAAGTGAAGATTAGTAGGTATATGTTACTAAAACATAGTTTTTATAAAAGATTAAATCATATGGGAAAAATTTTGGGTGAAAAGAATAGGCAAAATCACTTAAAATTCCTGATATTTTGCTAGTTAATATGTATTGCTAGATATCAATATTGATTCATAAATGTAAAATTTTAATTGTAGAATTTAAAGGAAGAACCTAATATCTTTGAGTCTCCTTGATCCACTCATTGCCTTATGCACCTAGGAAAGCATATTACGTACTTGAACCTAACAAGGGAAGTCACCTTCGATTGTTTTATTGATGAGAATCGCATCTTGCCCTAATTTTAGCATTCATTGTTGAGTGATTGTTCGTTATCTGGCTAAAAAAGTTGGTCCAGAAGCTTACTCAAGCCCCGATTGACATGCTTCACTAAATCAGTAACTGTAATAGATGGAAAAATGCTCAAACTAACTCCCAAAGAAGGGAGAGCCAACCCTCGGTTGAGGGGTATTAACCGCTAATTTGTCTTACTACTCCTGCCTGCCCTAAAAAAACTATCCCTAATCTTTATCCTTAGAGGGAGTGTAGAAACTCTTTGAGGAACCTTTTCCCCACATTTATAACCCAATTTTCGTCTAAAGAAATTTAATTTATTTAATAAAAATATCAATTTTAATTTATTCTGAATGTTATGTGGTCATATATTCTAATTTCCTAACAATTGGAAGGTCTTTTAATTGTTTGAATCTTATGCTAGAGTTTTATGTCTCTAGCACTCTTAAAATATTAAAATCTTTAGTTCCTAAGAGTTGCACGGACTGATTACATTGTTTAGCTAACAAAATGATTTATTTAAAATATTTAATTTACGAATCATTGTATGTATTAAAGGAAACAGAAAAATCGAGTAATGCAAATGACTCATTGTTCATCAAGTATAAAATCTAATACAAAATATTACTTTCTTCTATTAAACCTACTAGACCTAATATTATTCCATCATTAACTCGAGTACCTGAATGTTTTATAAAAGATCGAAGTAAATCTTTATCATTATCTCTATTACTACATTACATTTTAGTGTTACTAAAATAATACTCATTACACTCTAAATAAGATGGAAAAGAGTTTAAATAAAAAGATGAGTATAGCGAGAGGCAAGCCTGAGTGTTGTGAGGCGAGCACTTCTTTTTGTCCATAACTCCCCCCCCATCACCAATGGCTCTATCTTCTTCCTCTCCAGCCCACACTCGAACTCCTCTCTCCTCATTACCCACCCAAATTCCTGCTACCATACCAAAGACATTGGAAATCCCTAACCCTATCCACAACCAAATATCGACCCAAACTTTCCTCACCCGACAATCCACCTTCGAAACAAAAATATACCATTACTCCTACTAATAACCCCTCTACTAACACCAATCAGGCCTCCGACCTTACACCCTCTTTCTAACCCCAAGCTCCAAAAAAATCAGAGCCGGTATGATCATGGAAGGAAATGGTCTCAGAAGGTATAGAGGCATCCACAGAAGAAATTGCTTTAACTTATTTCCCCCCTGAGATTAAGGAGGAGCATATCTACGTTGTCCCTCCTCCAAAATTAGCTCAAAAAGGGTTGCAAAGTTTAGGTTAGCTCTCATCGGTTTTTTAATTAGAAAAAAGTTTGCTTACCCAGTCGTACAGCAAGCTCTGGCTAAGTCTTGGGTTGAATTTGGGTTGACAGAGATGTTGATAACTAGCTCGAATAATTTCTTATTTAAGTTTAATTCAGAGAGAGGTTTGAAGTCTGTGTTAAAAAAGGGCCCTTGGCATATCTAAGGGAAGCCCTTGTTTATGAGGAAGTGGAGGCTTAATGGAGGTGAACAGGAAGTGGTGAAACATGCTCTAGTGTGGGCTAGGTTCTACAACATTCCAGTTGAATACTAGAATACTGAAGGTTTGGGTAGGATCACAAGTGTGGTGGGATGTTCACTCTTAATGGATTCGCCAACAGCAAGAATGTCTAGGAAAGTCTATGTGCGTATGTGTATAGAATTAGAGCTACAGAGGAAATGGCCTTCTACCTTCCAATTGGACACGTACAGTAAGGATGGGCAAATTCTATTTGAGGAGATCATGATTGAATACGATTGGAAGCCAAACCAACAAGAGCACAAAAAGGAATGGGCTCCTACAGGAAGAGTCTTTGAGATTAGTTTCCAACAAGAGTTGGTAAAGAACAAGGAGTAGCTCCCAAACACCCCTACTCCATTACACCTGGCACCAGAGCTTAATCATAAGATAACAAATCAAAGTCAGGAGGGTATTCGTGCACCAGAGACTTCATCTGAGCCATACAAGGAGCACGAACCTCCACAACCGGAACATTTTCCTAAGATGACAAAGCAAGAAGGTATAGAAGCAATCTTAGCAAGGAGTCCTTCAAATCTAAACCTGAATCTACAAATACAAGAAGAATTTGGTGGAGACAAAGAAGCCCTCAACACTTATGCAGTAAATCATGTAGGTATACCTTCCTCTTCAGCTTCTGATTTGGTTCCACATAGTCCTGGTCCTAAGGGAGGGGCAGAGGGGAAATTAACAGTACAGACTAATAGGATAACTAGAAAGAAACAGAAGTAGGTTATGAGTTTGGGATTTGGTTTTTGGATTATGGACTTGGTTTTTTGGAATGTGAGGGGTCTCAACAACCCCCGTAAATAACTAGCTGTTCAAGCTTGGCTTAAAAGAGTCTCTGTTTCTTTTGTTTGTTTAATCAAATCTAGGATTAGATCTCTCTCCTATTTGAATAAAGTTTGCACTTCTTTGTTTCCTAGATGACACTATTACAGTAATTTAGAACATTCTCCCAATGCTAGGATTGTGCTTGCCTGGAATCCTGCTCTCCTTTTATGCTCAATCAAAAATGCTTCTAACCAATTTATTCATGTGGAACTGCTCCCTAAGAACTGTTCTAAATCTTTCCTGGTAACTTGTGTCTATGGGGCAAATAACCTCAACCATAAGAAGCTCCTCTGGTCTAGTTTGTCCAACATAACCCCTTCAGTAGGTCAATCCCCTTGGATTCTTGCAGGAGATTTTATTGCAATATTATTTCCTTATGAGGCTAATCCCTCTAGCTCCACTTCCTTGAGTGGGATGACTAACTTTCGAAAATTTGTAGGGGAAAATGGTTTGTTTGACCTAAACTCTAGTGGTCTACCCTTTACTTGGAACAATAAACAAAGTCGAGATTATTTCATTACTAGGAAGCTGGATAGAACCCTCATCAACTCGACATGGAGTCTCAGGTTTCCTAATTCTTACTGTGTCACTCAAAATCCTCACATCTCTTACCATTCTCCTTTAGTAGTTAGGTCGGTAGTTCCGCAGCAAAAGAGATTCTCCTTTCAAATTCTCTAATTTTCTTGCTTCTCAGTCCAATTTCCTGCGAACAGTCGAGGAAGCTTGGTCCACTCAAGTTCAAGGCACTCTAATGTATTGTGTTGTGTCTAAGCTAAAGATAGTTAAAAAAAAGCTCTCAAAGTCATGAATTTTAGGCAGGTAGGGGATGTGAACATTAGAGTAGAGAGATGCCAAGCAAATCTTAATCTCCTTTAGGATGAAATGAGGCTTTTACCTGGATCTTCTCATCTGATTGATCAGGAATCCACAACTGTTAGTGAATTATTTAGAGCCTTAGAGGATCAAGAATCTTTCTATAGACAGTCTTCTAGGGTTAAATGGCTTCGAGAAGGGGATAGAAACACCAAATTCTTTCATAATTCACTCCTGGACAACAGAAATAGGAATTCAATACACTCATTAGACATAGGGAATGGGAATAGAATTGTAGGGATCCCAAAAATTCAAGATCACTTCCTTACATATTTTCAAGGTACTATAGGAGCTCAAAAGTTTCTCCACTCTTCTAAAGAGTTTGTGGGAAATCTTTTTCCTATCCCCCTGTCTGAAAACCTTTCTAGTTCTCTTATTACTGAAGTTTTAGCTCAAGAGATTAGGGAGGCTTTCAACTCTCTACACCCCAATAAGGCCCCAGGCTCGGATGGGTTTAATGGGTTCTTCTTCAAACAAACCTGGCCTATTATCGGAGAAGAAGTCACACTAGCCATTCAAAATTTTCTCATCATGGGAAACTCCTCAAAGAGCTTAACTCCATATTCATCTCTCTGATTCTCCAAAAAGCTCACCCTTCCACAGTTTTATACTATAGACTTATCTCTTGTTGCAACATGATCTATAAGGTGATAGCTAAAATCTTAGCTAATAGACTTCGAGAAATCCTTCCTTTCATTGTTAGCCCCAGTCAGAGTGCTTTCATTAAGAATCGTCAAATAGGGGACAATATTCTGTTGACCCAAGAGATCTTCAAGAACTATCACCTTTCTAATAATCAGAGGAGGTATGCTTTTAAAGTGGACCTTCAAAAAGCCTATGACTCAATTCAATGGGATTTCCTTCTTAATGTTCTAGAAGCAGTTGGCCTTCCTTTGAAGTTCTTAGGTTGGGTCACAAAATGCATAACCACTCCCTCTTATTCAGTCCTTATCAATGGATCTCCCTAAAAGTTTTTTAAAGGCAAGTCGAGTCTAAAACAAGGCGATCCCTTATCACCTTTCCTCTTTATACTATGTATGTAAGTTTTCTCCAGAAATTTGAAAGCATGTACAGAGAATAACCCTTCTTTTAAATATCATTGGAGATGCCAAAGCCTTAAACTCACTCATCTTCTGTTTGCTGACGATCTTTTGATGTTTTGCCATGTGGATTTGTCATCTGCTCAGACCTTGCTAGATTCCTCATATACTTTCTCTATGTTTTCTGGCATGGATATGAATACTTCCAAGAGTCAGTTTTTTTTTAATCTCTGGATGTGCATTATCTGACTCATCAAATGAAACTTATTTTTGGTCTCCAGCAAGGTACTCTTCCCATACGATACTTAAGGGTTCCCCTTGTTACAGGCTGGTTATCTAGGAGGGATTGCCTCCCTCTTTTGGACAAAATAGATAAGAAGATCAACAGATGGACTCACAAAAGTCTCTCTTATGCGGGTAGAATCCAATTGGTTATACCAGTTCTTTCTTCTTTTCAAGTTTATTGGTCTACCCACTTTGTACTCCCTTCTTCCAACCTTAAGGATATAGAGCTTAAGCTTAGGAATTTTTTTATGGTCTGGGACGACAGATTCAAAATCTCATGCCAAGGCTAAGAGGAGTGATATTTGTAGAGAGAAAAAGGAGGGAGGTTTAGGAGTGAAGCATTTGACTACCTGGAACCATGACCTGTTAGGAAAACGGATCTGGATTCTTTTTGTTGATAAGGAGGCACCGTGGGTAAAATGGGTGAATACCATCATCCTGAGACGACAAAACTTCTGGCATGATCAACCTACCTCTAATAGTTTTTGGAATTGGAGGAAAATTTTATATGTGAGGGACAAATTGTGGAACCAATTCAGATTTAGGATAGACAATGGTATATCTACTCTTTTATGGCAGGAACCATGGCACCCGAGAGGAATACTGCAGAATTTCTCTTCTCCAAGGGAGATTAATGGCTCGGAGCTTCCAATGACAGCCAAAGTAGCTGAAGTAATCAACCATGATGAGTGGCGGTGGCATGAGACATCCATTGAGATCATAAGGAACCTTGAGACACCTTCATACCAACCTAATAGTACCTAATCTAATTGTCTGGAATGGTTAGCTAGCCCCACAAGACAGTATACCAGTGACTCAGCCTATAAATTCTTGAGACCTCCTTTACAGGAAGTACCTTGGCTCAAGCTAGTATGGTTCAAAGGAAATAAATCGAGGTGCATCTTTATCCTCTGGCTTGCTCTCCTTCAAAAGTTACAAACCCATGATAAACTCGTATACCTCTAAACTCCTAACCACTGTTCCTTGTGTTTATCGGCAAATGAAACCAATGACCACTTGTTTTTTGCATGTCCATTCTCTAAATTGGTTTGGGACCGATGCATCTCACACTTTTACTTACATATTCCTATTCAACCAACCCTTCTTACTATTCTCTCTTGGTTTAATATTTCCTCCCAGTCAAGACCTTCAGACACCAACAATATCCCAATCCTTCTTTCTATTATTGCTTACCATATATGGGCTGAAAGGAATGCTATAACCTTCAAAGATGAAGCCAAGGATGTTGGGAGTGTGAGCCTCAGAGTAATCTCCCAAGTTATGGACATTCAAAGCTCAAACACCTAGAGGAGGTAACTCAAATAGAAAGTGTCAATTTCACTAACATTTATCTTCTGCAAGTTTGATAGCGCGGGAACTTCATTTGCCAAACAACATGTGAGTCACAGTCATAAGAGCAAACATGAGGAGATTTGGAGGTTCAAATTTCCTCTAGACTTCATAGCAGCAAAGTGGCAGTGTCCATAGAGATCTCCCAAGATTCAAGATATATTTATTCTTTCTACAAGCAGAAGGATAAGGAGATTACCATATAGCTTTTGTTTTCTTATGTTTGTGTTGTCTTATTTGGCTTGTGGTTCTGTAGTTGGAACACATGTCTGGTCACTGTTGGGTTCTAATGTGACTAAGGTTGGAACATTAGTGTGCTGAATTGTTCTGGAAGTGAGGGTAAGATGTAAGGGGCTTTGGAGCCTCTACGTTTTTATTTTAGTACGTCTCCTTGTGAAACCAAGCCCCCTTTATTCAACAAGTGCATATGGATAGGATAGTTTGTTACTTGTGCCTTTAAAGATCACTGATTGAGTAGTCTCTAACGTTGTACACTCCTTTAGATCTGTATAAAATTTTCAGATTTAACAAAAAAAAGTAGTAATAGAAATAATGATATAGACTTTTTCAAAGGTCTGTGAAATAGTACCGTGAAAAATAATATCTTTAGTCAATCTTTAAAAAAAATCATTTTTAAGTTTACATTATTATTTGAAGAGTCCAAATTGCTTAGTTGTTACATTATATAGGCTAAATCGATAACTTAACTATGTTAAAATTTAAAGTGCTATTAGTATTAGTTGAAAAATATTAAGGTGTAACTAGACTCAATAAATAATGAGTTGCAATTCATTATGATACGACGTAATTCCCATACCTTTTGCTATGACCTAAAGTTGGGAATTTCTCTTAACTTATAGAGCACCGGAACATTTAAGTATAACTACCACCATAACATGAGAGGGCAACAAAGTCCTTGCATAATGCACAATTGGAGGCCACTGACCAGATCCCTTAAGTGTTGGATCTGGATTCCATTTTGCTAATTGTAGCACCATGCTTGTTTGTGTTACATCTCAACCGTAGGTGGTTGGTAATTTTCCCCACACAAAAAGTCTCCACTCCAACGAATCCAACATCACCTAGGTGTCAGAACAGTATGTGTTCTCGCGTAAAAACGCCAGCCACGTTCAATAATACATTATCTGTTGGATGATCCGACAATCCTAAACCTTGGGCGCCTAAGCACGACCACACAATTTCACACGATAGCTGCGTTTACGGTTGTAAGGGGGATGTCTCTTTGAGACTCATTACTAAAAAAAAACAAGTTCCATAATTTGCAAACACCGAATCTGTGTCATTAAAAGAGCTTCCGTATAGAACATTTATTTAATTTCACGGTGGATTGTTATAATTATTTATATTATTTACAAAATTATTTAATTTTAATTTCTTCCAATTTTTGTACCACGTGAAAATTATGTAAACTAGTCTTGTTTTGTTTTTTTTTTAATCTTAGATCAGGGTATTCATCGGTGGACCTAATAACTAATCCCTTCGTTGGTTTGTAGGCACCTCACAGGGTGGGACAGCTGGTCCAAGGATTTAAAGCTGATCCATATCCAAAGTCAAGGATGGAACCTCTGACTTTTGGTTAAGGATAGATGAGTCTTGTCCACTCAACCACAGCCGTTGGGTTAAACTAGTATTGTTTTTTAGATCTTATATATATTATTTAAATTATATGTGGTTAGGTCGGCCATGTTAGGCTCAGGCCAAGGCCCATGCATCGACGGCCCATTCGTAGGTGATAACCTCCCATACATACGTAAAGACCTAAACCTAGCAGTTATCCCGTGTATATAAGGGGCTATTCAGGCAGAACCAATATGTATATTAAATAAAATTAATACTATTTTATTTAATAAAGATTATATAAGAGATTAAATTATAAATATTTACTTAATCATTGTATTTTTAAAATTTGTTTAATATGATTGACTATAAGTAATAATAGTGTAAATATATTGATTTTAACAATAAATATAGTTTTTAAAAAAGAAATTATAATCAGAACAAAAATTCAAATCAAACAACTGATTACAAACTTATATGGAAGATTTTCACCATTCATCGTCTTTATTCGATGGGCTACATGGTATGGCATCAAGTGGAGGCATGAAACCAGAATGGATATCTTCAATAGTCGAAGATAAGCAGGGTGTGAAACCAATTCTGCCAACAACACGAAGACACAATTTGTGTTGCAGTACAAATGAAATTGGAGAGCCACAGGCACGCAATCTGTTTAGCTTCAGTTACTTCCATTCATTTGTGTTGGAGAATGGAGATCCGCCACGTCTTTTGTGGGGCCATGACATCCTAAAGCAATTCGTCCTTTTCTCTTACAGGTGCGCAGTCATTCACCACCCGCTCCCCACCATTATCGCCATCACCACACCACACCCAGTTATTACTTACTTGTGTATTATTTTTATATATTGCACCAACCCCATCTAGGCTGTGTAAGGACAAAGATTCAGTATATGTATCACCAACCCACCTCTGAGTCTGAGTCTGATTCCATGGAGCAATAGTAATTCACGTTTTTCTTTTCTTTTTAATTTTATTGACAAACTTGTTGCATTCCTCAACAAACCCTTCTTTGCTTTATGCGCTTGCTCCTACCCCGGAGCTGCATTTCACGGATTTAACCGTAAAGCTATACACTTTTTCTCTTCCAATCTCCCTCTCGGTGCATTCATGGAGCGCGCTAGGCGGCTTGCTAACCGCGCAATCCTGAGGAGGTTGGTGAAAGAGTCCAGGCAAAACCACAATCAGATCCGCAGTGAGTCTTCGTCGTCTTTGTCGAACTCTTCGTCTCCGGTATTGTACAGTCCTTCAAGGTATGCCTCCACGTTGTCCTCCTTTGTTTCGAAAAATCACAGGTCAGGATTGTTGTTAGGAGGCAAGAATATGTTGGCACGTAATGCTGTAGCTGATTATTATCGTGGTATTGGTTCACAAGTTCGTTGTGTTTCTGTGGAATCTCTAAAGCCCAGTGACACTTTTCCTCGTCGCCACAACTCGGCCACCCCAGAGGAACAATCCAAAATGGCAGGATTGTGCGGATTTGAGAGTCTTGACTCTTTGATAGATGTCACTGTGCCTAAATCTATTAGAATCGATTCAATGAACTTCTCTAAGTTTGATCAAGGGTTAACTGAGAGCCAAATGATTGATCACATGAAAAAATTGGCGTCAAAGAATAAGGTCTTTAAGTCGTTTATAGGAATGGGGTACTATAACACTCACGTCCCACCTGTGATTTTGAGGAATCTAATGGAGAATCCTGCTTGGTATACGCAGTACACTCCATACCAAGCTGAGATAGCTCAGGGTAGGTTAGAGTCTTTGCTAAATTACCAAACAATGATTGCGGATCTGACTGGATTGCCTATGGCAAATGCTTCATTGCTTGATGAAGGAACTGCTGCTGCTGAGGCAATGGCTATGTGTAACAATATACTCAAGGGAAAGAAAAAAACCTTTATAATTTCCAGCAGTTGCCATCGCCAAACCATTGACATTTGTGAGACTAGAGCTGGCGGTTTTGGTATCAAGGTTGTTACCAAGGACCTCAAGGATATTGATTACAAATCTGGAGATGTTTGTGGGGTTTTGGTTCAATATCCAGGGACTGAGGGTGAAGTTTTGGATTATGGAGAGTTTGTTAAAAATGCTCATGCTAATGGGGTTAAGGTTGTCATGGCAACGGATTTGCTGGCCTTGACAATACTGAAGCCTCCAGGTGAATTAGGAGCAGATATTGTTGTTGGTTCAGCTCAAAGGTTTGGCGTGCCAATGGGATATGGAGGTCCTCATGCAGCATTCTTGGCTACCTCACAAGAGTACAAGAGGCTGATGCCTGGGAGAATCATTGGAGTTAGCGTTGACTCTCAAGGGAAGCCTGCTCTGCGCGTGGCAATGCAAACAAGGGAACAACATATTCGTAGGGACAAGGCTACAAGCAACATTTGCACATCTCAAGTAAGAAGCTGTTGTTTATTGTTGCTTGGTGTTTTTTCTATTATTTATTGGTTCTCTTTTAATTCATGTCAATAAAGCGTAGGTTCTATATTTTAAGCCTTTAATTTTTAGATCCAGTCTACCTTGGTCTTACTTCTTGTTTAAGTAATACTTTTTGGTAT
The DNA here is from genome assembly GCA_027563865.1 of Erythroxylum pelleterianum. Classification (NCBI taxonomy): domain Eukaryota; kingdom Viridiplantae; phylum Streptophyta; class Magnoliopsida; order Malpighiales; family Erythroxylaceae; genus Erythroxylum; species Erythroxylum pelleterianum. The sequence continues at coordinate 24,904,180 of JAOQMR010000008.1, read as the reverse complement.
TTTAAAATCCAAATGGTATACCTTTAGTCTAAGTAGATGGTTCATTTGACTGTATTGAAATAAATATGCTTCTTTCTCTTTCAAGGCTTTGCTTGCAAACATGGCTGCTATGTTCGCTGTCTATCATGGACCTGAGGGCCTTAAAGCCATCGCTCAAAGGGTCCATGGTCTTGCTGGAACATTTGCTCTTGGACTAAAGAAACTAGGAACAGTAGAAGTCCAGGATGTTCCCTTCTTTGACACTGTGAAGATAAAATGTGCTGATGCACATGTAATTGCTAATGCAGCCTATAAAAGTGAGATGAATTTGCGAGTAGTAGATGCAAACACTGTAAGTTTGTCTAACCTTAGATGTTACTTGACTGCATTTTATTGTAATTAGGTTATGAGAATGTGATTTTGTTTTCAGATCACCATTTCATTTGATGAAACAACTACATTGGAGGATGTTGATAAACTATTCAAAATTTTTGCTGGTGGCACATCTGTAAGTATGCAAAGTAATTCTTTTTCTTACTCTTGCAAGTTAAAATTTCAATATTCAAGCTACGAAGCTTTTTCATGCTGAATATCAGGTCCCATTCACTGCTGCATCTTTGGCAACAGAGGTTCAAGATATAATTCCTTCTGGGTTGATGAGAGAGACACCCTATTTGAGTCATCCAATTTTTAACACGTATAACACTTCCTGAATGCAAACTGTATTAAAATATCACTAATTTTCTATTTTTGACCATTATATAACTTTTATCTGCTTTTATTAGGTACCATACAGAGCATGAGTTGCTGAGATATATGCACAGGTTACAGTCAAAGGATCTTTCTTTATGCCACAGTATGATACCTCTGGGATCTTGCACAATGAAATTGAATGCTACAGCTGAAATGATGGCAGTTACATGGCCTAACTTCACTGATATTCATCCATTTGCCCCAAAAGATCAAGCTGAGGGATATCAGGTCCGTAATTATATAAGTGGACTCTAATAGGCTCATATATCAATCTAACCTTGGGATAAACAGCAGAATTGCAATGGACATGCAAACTTACACTTAATCAGAAAACTATTCTTCCAGGAAATGTTCCAAGATCTAGGTGAATTGTTGTGTGTCATTACTGGATTTGACTCTTTCTCCTTGCAACCTAATGCTGGTGCTGCCGGGGAGTATGCTGGGCTGATGGTTATTCGTGCATACCACATGGTATTTCTATGGGAGCCCTTCTCACAGATAAATTTATCATGCTTCCTAGTTGGCATATGATAATATGATCTTTTACTTTAGGCTTAGATTTATGCAGACAGCTGAGTCATGATGCTTATGTTATATTCTTAAGAAGAAATGATATCAAGCCTCTAACTAATTCTTTTTGTTTCCTTTGACTGTTTATAGATTCTAAAATCAATAAGCTTAGTTCAACTTAACTAAGGGCATTTTCTACAATTATGTTTGGTCTGGCTTCCTGAATCTGTACTAAACATATATGTTATTAAACTGAAATACGTTTGAGCGACATCCTTCTCTTTCCCATATTTGTTACTATTATACCAGAAGTAAGGCCTTGACTTATCATCCTACTTTTTGTTAGACTAGTATTTGGATGTTTATTGTATTCATTGTACTAATTTCCTCACTGAATGACCGATATAGGCAAGAGGAGATCACCATCGCAATGTCTGCATTATTCCTGTTTCAGCACATGGGACAAATCCTGCCACTGCTGCCATGTGTGGGATGAAGATTGTTGCTGTTGGAACTGATGCAAAAGGAAACATAAATATTGAAGAGCTAAGGAAGGCTGCTGAAGCCAATAAGGACAATCTGTCTGCTCTTATGGTACCAGTATTTGCTTTCCTAGATGGAACTAAAGTTTTATGAAATTTCCTGGAAGTGGAGTTTACATTGTGCTACCAGATGTCTGACTGCTATTTAAATCTCAGGTTACATATCCATCAACTCATGGTGTCTACGAAGAAGGCATCACTGAGATATGCAAGATAATTCATGACAATGGAGGTCAAATATATATGGATGGTGCTAACATGAATGCTCAGGTCTACTTTCCTTACTTTGTCATTCCAATTTTCAATACATTTCTCTTGTATTTTCCTTTTATCATTATCATTTTCTTCTAGAAGCCATATTCTTCGTAGTCTAATACCTTTGTGGAGCATATAATAGCTTCAGATGTATCAGTATAAATCTTTTTATTGAGTACAAAAAATGAGCATTGTAATGCTGGTGGTTAAAGGGAACTCGGAGACATAATCATTATATCCTTGTCATACCAGGTTTTCCTTATTAAGATATTAAATCAAACAGTTCTTACCAATTTGTTGTCTGTTCAATTTTGTGTTCAATGTTGATCTACTAAAAGAGTGCAGTCTGGTTTCTTTTTTTCTTGTCAGCCATGGTTTTCTTCTTGAAAAGTAGACATTATTCTAAGGGTCACTGTGATTATTACTTATGGCATTATCTTTGTTATGATGACTTGAATATAGGATTGTTATGAGTTATGACTTCTATTTTTTTCGTTTGTGCAGGTGGGTCTGACAAGCCCAGGCTTTATTGGAGCTGATGTTTGCCATCTCAATCTCCATAAAACGTTTTGCATTCCTCATGGAGGTGGCGGCCCTGGCATGGGGCCTATTGGAGTGAAGAAACACTTGGCACCGTTCTTACCATCACATCCTGTGGTACATACTCTATCTGCCTCAATAAGTTCATGGATGTTTGAACATTATTGCATAGATTGAAGTTTTATGTGAACGGTACTCCCACTAATTTATTAGATAGCCTTTGAGATTATTTGCCTTTTGTATACTGTCATCCGTCTGATCAAAGGGTTGAAACTCGTTTATGAGTTATTTAATACCTGTATGCGTATGGTGATTGATGCCTGTGTCATCTTTTCTGCACTAATCAATTTTTAATCTGTCTTCATGATGAAGGTACCTACAGGTGGTATACCTGCACCCAAAAAATCTGATCCACTTGGCACAATTTCAGCAGCCCCTTGGGGCTCTGCATTAATCTTGCCAATATCATATGCTTATATCGCAATGATGGGATCTAAGGGGCTGACCGAAGCTTCAAAGATTGCTATCCTGAATGCGAATTACATGGCAAAGCGATTAGAGGTTCATAATCTCTTGCCTGCACCTTCCTTCTTTTATATTGTGATAGGTATTCCATAGTGTAATTCTAGGGCATGAATCTGAAGAAAAAGATCATCTCTCTTGAATCATATTCGCAAAACAATTTGTCATTTGACTTCAACTTATCTACTACTACAATTTGGTTTTAGTTGTTTTTGGTACAATGTGGATTAGTGAAATAACTGATTGTATGATCAACGTAAGTAGAACTAGTAAAGTAATTTATTTGAATTTAAATTTTCTTGATTATTTTGCTCTCAGGATTACTACCCCATACTTTTCCGCGGTGTCAATGGAACAGTTGCGCATGAATTCATCATTGACTTGAGAGGCTTGAAGGTATATATATTTTACATCATTATTTAAGTTGAACCATTTTTCCGTTGTGTGAAAAATTGCCCACGTTTTTTGTTACAGAACACTGCTGGTATTGAACCTGAAGATGTTGCTAAGCGCCTTATGGACTATGGATTTCATGGACCTACAATGTCGTGGCCAGTTCCTGGCACACTTATGATTGAACCCACTGAAAGTGAAAGCAAGGTAAGAGTCGCCTTGTTCTGCTTTGCCCTTCCATCCCTTATTCATTCCTCAGAAAAAAACTGCAAAATAATGAAATAAGGAGGGATTAAAACTGAAACAAGCAAATGAATCTCACCCCTAAGTTGCTTAACTTTAACATCATTTGCAGGCTGAATTGGACAGGTTTTGTGATGCACTCATCTCCATAAGAGAAGAAATAGCAGAGATTGAAAAAGGGAAGGTAGATATTCACAACAATGTCATAAAGGTGCGTTGTCTTGTTTCTAAAGTTAATTAGCAAAGTGACAAATTACAAGTGCATTTTCCATTTGTTTTTCCCATTTGCCAGATGGGCTTAGTCTGCTATTGTGTTTATAGATACTCTTGATTAACATTCTGAATGATATGTGCATATGCAGGGAGCTCCTCATCCACCATCTTTGCTCATGGCAGATGCATGGTCAAAACCATATTCCCGGGAGTATGCCGCCTATCCTGCTTCCTGGCTCCGAACTGCCAAATTCTGGCCTACTACAGGTATAAAGTTCCGAAGTATTCTTCAAAATGCCTTTTATTTTTCAAAGTGGTTGAGCCTTTTCATACTTTAACAACTGGTTTCCCTGTTAAACACCTTTCATGACCTCCATCAGCCTGATCTTTTCCGCTTTTAGAACACATTAACATGTTTACAAGAACAACAGAGAGTTACTTAAGATCATGCAAATGCAATTTTTGATGTAGTTCCTTGGGGTTATGATTTTATTAGGACGTGTTGACAATGTATATGGCGACCGCAACCTCGTCTGTACCCTTCTTCCAGCATCGCAGTATGTTGAAGAGCCAGCTGCCGCAACTGCTTGAAATTGTAATGGTGATGCAAGTGTTGCCTTACCAACGTAGAAATTAAAAACTCTGTACATTTGTTATCCATAATTCTCGGTTAAAATTCACTTCCTGATATACTGATAATCCGTTATTTCAATAACATTTGTTGCTAATTTGCAACTTTATCTTGTAATGAGCGTGCCATTGCTTCTCTCCCACGGATTGGCTGACCAATAACTTTAGGATTAATTGCGCTGGATTCTTGTGTGGTTTGCAGCTTTTCTACTTGATTTCTAGAAATTATTATAACCCCAAACACTGTTCTTTGTTAAAAAACTGAACGGAAAATGGAAGAATGACGTTTTGTGGTTTGATTAGGTTTAGGTATCATATGGTATAATATATTATAAAATGTTACATGTCATGTAACACAAATATGTCAAGTGGTAACCACCTAATTAAGTTGCACAACATTGTTTGTTCATTCCTTATTAGAAATCTAATGTGAAATGATATTATATGTGAAACGAAAACAAATTTTAAGGATTAAAGTGAAAAAGGTTCAAAGTACAGGGAGTCTGATATAATCAATCATACTTTTACTATCAAGTTTGTCCACCTCTTGCATATCCTCATTGATAGGAGCATTTTTTATTCTTCTGATCACCATCCATATAGTAAGGCCAATTGATGCTACAGAGGGAGTGTCATTGATTGTCCAGTCCATGCTGCCTACACTGATTTCCCCTTTGCTTTTATACCGAAGGGGGAGTTGATACTCACCCTTGTTCAACCTGAAATAAAAACCTGCAGAGAAATTGTTAGAGAATAAACACTCCCACACTTACCTTCTCTCAGTGTTTGAGCGAAGATGTTCTATAACTTGAAAGATCACTCTAGCGTTTAGGCACTCCACATCCAACGCTTGATCTTTGAAGGTTCGAACGTTCCTTTCACTTCACAATTTATAGACAATAACAAAAAGGAGAATGGTAAAAAGGTTGGTGTTACAGTTTTGGGTATTTACCGGTTGGTTGAACTAATTTGGAATGGAGTGAAGATTTACCAAATGGGTAAGATGTATTTGAAAGTGATTAAGACAATTTACCCACGCTGCTTTAGAGAAAGAACACTGAAAGAACAAATGTTCTGTGGTCTCATTATCTGAATTACACAGGGAGCAATGATTTGGTGTCCGAAGATAGAGGAGTTTTTACATAATATAACAAAAAATAAACAAAAATCTTTGTAATTAAGGTTTAATAAAAAATAATACATACAAAAGAGTTCAATCAATAACAATGATTTAACGAAAGTAATATAATAATAAAAGAGATGCTTAGCCAATTTATAACGAGAGTTTAACATTGAATTTTAATTAATGAAAATTTTAATTTATCAAAAAGAATAAAAAATTTGATTTTTAAGGAATAACTTATAGATAGTTAAAACAAAATTTAAAAACTTTTAAAAGTGAATAAAGTTAATTTTTTAAAAAATGAATTATTGAAAATTAATGTTTAAAAGTATATTTTAATTTTGATTTTTGTCGGGATTCAGCTAGTTTAACGATTTGGATAGACTAATCAAACAAGGTGTCATAAAACACAAATACAATGAGTAGTTTATAGTGGACTACCGATGGTGACTTTTAAAAGTTGTCGAGAGGGAATTTCTTATTTTGCCAGGGATTCGATTATGAAAAAGTTTGACTAGTTGAAGTTGAGTAATACCCCAACCCGGGGAACTTCAACCCCTCACGTTTATATTTGCATGATTATGCAAAACTCACATAAATAAATGATTAAGATTTATTAGATAGAATAAGACATCATAAATTTGAACAGAGGATCTGGACTCTGTTAAGACCCGCTAATATGTGAGAACACGTCCAATCTTCTCACTTCTAGAGAGAAACACGAACTGCAATATAGCCATATTTGAGGTCATGTTTAGCCAAAGATGAAGCCATCAAATAAAACTCTTCTACCATATTGCCATAGTCTTCAATATGACCAACTTGCATAAGTACTCCATCACATTTGATAAGCTAATGAAGTTTATACCGTGGATTCTTTATAATCATACTACATACTTTATTATAAACATGGCATCAATAATCATACTACGTACTTAACGCCCATCACTAGAATCTTCAAAGGGAGGTATAGTCTCCTTTTATATACATATATATTAAAATAATAAAGTATTAATAATTAAATATAAAATAAAAGTATCGTAGACATAAAAGAAAATAATAAATAAATATGTATAAATAAAAGTATAAAAATAAGTAATAAAATAAATAGTACGATAAATACAAAATAAGGTAAAGAATATAAATATAAATAAATAAATACATTAATAGAAAAAAGACAAGTAAATAAATAAATCAAACAAGTTACGAGAAAATATTTAGGCTAAGTAAGAAAATATTTATACTAAATAACTAAGAGGGAAGTACACTAAATTAAAAGTTAAGACCAAATAGAAGACACAAGACTCAAAAGAAAAAATGTTCAAAAGACCTATAAAAAAGAGAAGGAACTTTTTACATGAGATCTTTTACTCGTATCCTAGTACGCTAACGTTTTCAATTGAAGGTCACGTCCTCGATAACCGAGAACTTGGAAGAGAAATAAAAAAAGAGAATTTACGATAAACCGCCCTTTTTGAATAAAATTCACTAAAACTTTGGTGAAAATATGCTCTTTATTCAAAATTGATCGTTCCTTGTTTTGCAAAGACTGGTACACCGATGGTCACCACCAAATTTTCACCATCGAAGACCTTGTCTTGGTTTGATGAGTCAAAGTCATTTAGGAGATGGTTTCTGTTGTGTCAAATTTGGCTACTCGACAATGCTACAGTGGAGAAGGTTACGACGATGTAGGCAAAGGAGTTAAAGGAAACTAATGCAAATCAAACAACAAAAATAAGTTAAAATCGTCAATATAGCCAATAGTCAATAGGTAGAGGCGAGTAAAGAGTAGAAGCAAGAAACACTGAAGCTGAAGAAGATGATGCAGATGAAAGGTGACAAAGCAGCAGTTGTTGCAGCAACGACGAACAAAGCACTCAAAACTCTAGAGTGTTTTGCTTCTAACTCTCTTTAAATATCATTAAAAACCCAGTTCAGAATTCCTTGATTGATTCTCCTTTTCACTAAATTCTTGAAAACCCCGGTTAGAATAAAGATAATCCTATCTGGGTTTCTCTTTTTTAATCTCTATCCTTTAGAAAAACTTTGAATCCAGAAAATCCAAAACCACACAGCAAACACAAAAACTATTATATTTTTTTCGGTTAGATTGGATCTTTATGAAAAAAAATCCACAACCTAATTCCAAGATGACAGAATTTACCGTCCTAAATTGTAGCAGAAATAAAACAACAACAATTAAAAGAGCAACAAATGAAAGATAAACTAAAAACCAATAGTTGTAACAGGAATCTAATTCCCAGATGACAAAGTTTAGCCGAATCTTAAATCACAAAAAGGTGAAAAGATCACAACTTAGAGGGCTAAATAAAATCTTATTAGTATTCAAAAGAGGTTATACAACAATTCAGGATGTAAGGAAATGAAAGCCAAGGAAAAAATGGCTCTAGATAATTACTTAGATGCGAGGATAAAATATATAGTTGCCTAACTGAAGGAAGGCGACTCAACCACCTCTTATTTTCATAGGATTTTACTCTCTGGAAGAAATAAGAATTGCATAAGTTTTATTTTAGATAAGTCAAGTTCCCATATTACAAAATAGGAGGATCTTCTTACCTATTCTAGGAATTACTTTGCTGATATCCTAGGAATAAAAACTAGAGCTACAATTCCATCCTAGTTGGACAAGCTTATAAAAAAATTCTCTCTCTATTTCATCGTGAGAAACTAGTCAGTCTAGTCACTTACCAAGAAATTGAAAATGTTAAAAAAAAAGTATTAATCCAAACTAGTTAGTCTAGTCACTTACCAAACTGAGGATGAAGCCTTCATGTTGTTGAACTGTCGAGTTAAGTTGTCAATTTTAGCTTGCATCTCTATCATTTGATCGACAACTACAATTCTTTTTTGTTCTCGGAAAGTAGTGGTTTGTCTACTTCGCTCATTCATCCATAGGTAGCTATTACTTACCATCTCCTCCATCAATTCTTCTGCTTCATCTACCATCTTTCTCATCAATGATCCTCCTGAAGTTGCATCAATCGTGCCTCTTGTATGTGTGATTACTTCATTATAGAATGTTTGTAACAAGAATTTCTTGGGTAAGTTATGGTGTGAGCATTTTTGTTGCAAATCTTTATATCTTTCCCATGCTTCATAGGTCGATTCCCTGTCACTTTGTTGGAAGTTGGTAATCTCCTTGATAATCTGCGTGGTCTTAATAAGGGGAAAATACTTGTCTAAAAAGACACGAACTAGTTGATCCTAAGTTGTGACATTGGTTAGGTTGAGAAAATGATACCAAGCCTTTGCTCTATCTCTTAAGATAAAAGGAAAAGAGTCTAATTCTTACCACATCCTCTGACATCTGACGATACTGAAAGGTATCACAGATTTCAAGGAAGTTCATTATATGTGCATTGGGATCTTCATTCGTTAGTCTATAGAATTGCATATTCTGTTGAAGCATGTTTAGGAGGGCTGGTTTAATTTCGAAAGAGGCTACTTGTACAGGTAGCCTAGCTATTCCTTGGTTAGCCGTATTGTGTAACATCTCGTTACCCATGTTAAGGCTAGAATGGCGAGTTATGAGAAGTTGTTGAGAAATTAGGAAAATGCACGTCATGCATAAGTTAAATATGTCACGCACATTTTTGCACATTCATAGGCTTGTACATGTATTCATTGACATTTTTCGGGTATAATTGAGTTATTAAAATGTGAATTGTAAATTATTTTGAGTTGAAAATTTATTTGGAGAGTCATATTATTATTTCAAAATTTTTGGTGAATTTTAGAAATTTTCGAAAAATTTAGAATATTTTGGGCCAATTATATAGTGACACGTGGCGATTATATATATGTGACAAATGGCTAAATTGTATTGTGAAATGTGGCAGGCTTGCATATTGACAGCCCACATGCAAGGAACACATGTGGTTAAGTGCATTGCTGGAGAGAAATTGTTGAAGCTTGATATTATGTCTTTATGTTTTTGTTATTCATCGAAACAACTCCTTTACCAAAACTTTTCTCTAGTTCATCCACCAAAAAATCAAGTGTTGAATTTTTTATGCTATTGATTCACTCTCACATGCTGGAGATTTTGTGGAACCAAGTAAATAGTTCTGATGGTATTTTTACGGTGTAACTATATACATGCATGCATGGGTTTGAGAACTGTGATTACGGTGATGAATAATTTAGATGATGAATTTGAGAATTTGGAATTGTTCAAAACTGTATTGAATGGATTCTGGATTGAGATATATGAAAATTATGTAAGTTGATGAAGAAATATGTGTTTCTGTTATGGTCTAAAAGATTCTGTATATGGTTGGTGTTCATGCTCTGTTATATGTGTGAATGTTTTCGGAAATGTTTACAAGAATTAAATGAGTTTGATAGTAAGTTGTAATGAAAACGGGAAGATTTAGATGAGAAAAGAAAAAAAAACTATATGATGAAATGAGGTTGTTGTTGTTGGATATTAATAGACACGCAAAAGCATATATGTAGTAAAGATGGAACATGCTTTGTTTTCATTATATATATGCATAAATGTTTGGGTAAAGTTAGTGATGAATTTTTGTGAAGTTAGAGTTAAAGAGGACATAGAGTAGTGTGGTGTTGAGTTTTAAGAAGGATTAAAATGACAAAAAAAACATGGAATGAAGATGGAAGAAAGATGCAAAAAAAATGGGATATGCTCACGTGAATAGTGTAGTTTTTGTAATGTATGTATAAGCTTTTGGATTTTTGATTTATTTGTCTTGGGTTTTAATTGAGATGGAAGTAGAAAAGATGTTTTAGGTGTTAGTTGAATAAGTTAGGTGTGTGAAACTTGGAAAACAATAAAGGAAGAAGAAGAAGAAGAAAAACTGAGTTTGGTGAAGAAGATGAAAATTTGCGTGCTAGAGAGAGAAAAAGGTGGTAGTTGTATGTGTGAGTTACGAACGAGGATATCTTTGAACAACTCTAAGCCTTTTGGCTATAACTTTTTTATCCTAACTCCAAATTACTTGAAACTTGGATCAATGGATTCCTAAGAAATTTTTCTTTCTCTCAATAAAAATTTAGAGCTATCTAAATTAATTTGATAATGATTGATAGGATGAAAGTGTGGAAGTCTGCTGGACTGTTATGAACTGGAGAATTTTCATGAACATACTTCAGTATTCTGATTATAAATTGAGTTGTAGATTTCTGAATGAGTTGATTATTAATTCAAATTAAACTAGCTATATAAGTATACAACTTTATTGAAGAAGTCTATTTTACATTCTGTCTCTAAGATTTCCAAAATTGGCATGTAATTGAATCTTAGCTTAAGCTGAAGCGCTGTCAGGGACAGAAATTATGTCCTGTAGTTATTGAATAAACTGTATTGATGTGGGCTGAATTAGACTGAGGTGTCTTCATCAAAGTTGTAGCTTATTCTCTTAGCTTTAAATTGGTATAAAGATTGTAATTTTTGGATACTAGAATTGAGAGATATGAGGTGTACAACTTGAATGCATGATCATGCATTAACCAAAATTTCAAATGTGCACAGTCTGTGGTATTTTATGCATAACTCATTGAATAATGAACCAAATTGAATGATCTTAGTATCAATAGAGACTTAAGACATTGGAGTACAACTTTATAGAAGGAAGTGTTCCTAATTTTGTCATTTACCTTATTAGATTAATTATGCAAAGTTGATCTAAAATCATGTTGGTAGAAAATCTGAAATGGTCAATTAGGTTATGAAATTGATTTCATATTGTTTTATTTTGGTCCAAATTATAAGTACAAATGAGATTAATGAGGGCTTTGAAATCTGAATGATTTGATGATAAGGATCACAATAAGATACCCCGAAATTTTCATTGAATATGTATTGTGCATATTTTATATAAGTACATGTGCATAAAGGAATACTTATACATTTGTGTAAAAATGTGATATTTGTAAATGTGTTATGTATGTTATAGAGGAGCACATCAGACTCCAGTCGGAGACTAGTGGACCACTTAGACAATAGCCTCTTGGAGCATACTGTGATTCAACCTAGATGAATTTCCTAGGATTGATTTAATTTGATTTGTTAAGCTTCCAATTATTGAACTGTTGCGATTGTTTCTGAATTCCGGACTTAAAGTCCAAGGAGTATATATTTGGGACTATATTGGAAGTGTTCTGTTTTGTTTGATAATTCTGATTGTATTATGCTATGTGAATTCTCAATGAATGTTAAATGCCGGACTTAGGTCTGATGATTTTGAAAATTCTGACTGTGCTTTATCAATGATTGTGATATATGGTAAATTCTGAATTGATGTATTTTATAAAATGCATGCTCAAATAAAGGCGTTGTGACTAGAGTAGCCAGTATGAAAGCACTTGCACGTAGAGCTTTTCTCTGTGATATATGATTCTGCACGTAGAGCTATGCTCCGTGAATTTGTTCTGATTGAGCCCAGTGGGCCAGTATTTGTATATGTGATAGGCACTTGGTCACAACATTAAGAAAGAATGTGAGTCTCATGCATATAACATTATAAGACTAAAACTCATTGAATGATTTGCAAAGATGAAATGAATGATAAATTGATATGAACTATTTGTTATACTTGGCTATGTGAACTGTGTGATTATATGATATACCATGTTGTGTGAATATTTGGAATGTATAAATGATCCAATTGAATATATGTGAAATTTGTGATATGTGTGTGATCCGGTGAAATCATCAATGATGGTTCACTCATTGAGTTCACAAAACTCATAAAAATTACAACGTGATTTTTCAGGTACGAGATAGGGGAATAGTGTTTATTATGGATTAGAAGAATATTTTGGACTAAGTTATGGCTCAGAGGTCTGTTAGCTGACGTCAAAGAGTTATAGCTTTTATTTGTAGTTTTTGCCAGAACCTATATGAGGTTTTGTAACTATTTGTCTAATGAAAACAGTGTAAACTTTGTGAATGAATGCAATGAACGGTTTTAAAATTTGCTAACTTTTAAATAATGTTAGTTGATGCCATGTGTAAGTTGAATTTGTTTTTGCTCTAACATACCATTAGCATAAGATATGTCCTTGAATGTTCCTGAATGTTTGAGTATATACCCTATGGTAGTGGGATGTTGTACATTGAACCCTGGTCTTATGATGTTGGGCCCCGATTCGTATTAAGCAGGTTTAAATTATTTTGAGATGTTAGTTTGATTAATTGAAATTTGATTGCAA
>JAOQMR010000008.1:24870839-24883525 GCA_027563865.1 Erythroxylum pelleterianum | reverse complement strand
GTATGTTTTATTTAGTTGGGGCTGGGATCCCGATCCCCGGCCCGCCCCGCCCCATTGACATCCCTAGTGGTAATGGTGGAAAATAGATGGGAAAGAAATTACGAAATTCAGGGCAAGTGCGTCGCACCTTCCCTTCCCCTCCCCCACCGTTCGAGAACTGTCAGATTCTCTCATTCACAGCATATAAATATCTAAATAACCATATAGCTGTTATGCATCGTATCTTGGCTTCTTTTCTAGAATGAACTGTTCGCCGACCTCGTGATCTTCGATTTCCTTGTGATCCATTTGGTATGTCATGTCTTTCACGAGTGACAGCCTTTTGGTTCATCGTTTGCTTTATTTACTCTCCCGCTTGCTTTGATGTTAAACTGTGATAGACGGATTCTTTTTTTCTTAATCGTGTGTGTGCTTCAAATCCCCGACGCATGCGAAGAAGATTTCTGGGCTCCTTTTGTTAGACTAAAAATACTATCGACTCTTGTTGGAAACTGAGGTTTTTGGGACCAATTTTTATATAACATTTCGAGAGTATTGTAGTTGTTAGATTGGTGCTTCCTTTAGATTCTTATTTCGCCTCAAACCTATCTCAATCTCTTTCTTTGTTACACGTCAGTAACCTCTCTCTCCTTTTCTTACCTTTTCGTTTAGAATACGGCAGAGAGTGAGCTTCTCTTTCTTGTTGAGCGATTGAAGAAAGAAAATCACAGGGACAAGGTTCAAGAGTGGATTTTCAGATTCGCCGTGGTGTTTATGGTAAAGGTACTTTGCATCCGTAATATATGTCCAAACTTCAAACAAAACTTCATTGGAGTTTGAAGTTTTAATATTTTATAAAAAATTTCCTTCAGATGCATTTAATTCTTGACGTCATCACTGTATTGATTGTGTTCTGTTTTGGGTTTGCTTTGGTGTGGCTTTTTTTTTTAGTCCACTTTGTTAGCTCATAATCGAGGGCTTCCTGGCTTGAATTTTGCAATTTGGTCAATTCTGGCTGGTGAGAGATGTCTTTACAACGCATAACAAGTAGTTTACAACGCATAAACTAGTAGTGCTTAGTTTAGAGGAACTACTTTATTCAGCCCGAGGAGTAAGGGTGATGAGGGATTTGGGAAGAGAGGTTATTCTTTCCTGTGTAGCACAGTAGTAACCTGTGGGGCTTCCTATGCACCATAAAGGAAAAATTATTTTATCACTTAGAGAACTGACAAGACAAAGGATATTGAGACAAAATGCAAATCAAGTATCCATAATTCAAGTTAAGTGGAGGCATCTTAGTTATGTTTATGAATTTATTGATGCATTCTATTGCCATTATTGTATGGTTTAGTTCTATATTTGTGTCGTTATCTTTTTGCTGTTAGTCTTTCATGACAACCTTTTTGTACATCTTAGTTCAAAGTTTCATACATGTTGCATTTTAATTTAGAAAAGGAATGACACATGTTTCATTCTTATGATAATGTCAACTTGGCGATGTTCGTCATATTTACTGTATTTTATTGCAGAGTGTCCACTACGTTTCAGGTTGTTTATTGACTTTCTGACACTCACATCTACGAAGTGCATAAAAGCATACATCCTGTGAAAGATTTGCTCAAATGGATCTAAAAGGAGTGTATGACATTGAGCACACGAGTACTACATCGATTCATCATGATCTGTGGCCTTTAGATGAAATTGATCAGAAAGAGGCAAAGTTTCCTTGTTGTTTGGTTTGGACTCCACTTCCAGTAGTCTCATGGTTGGCACCTTTTATTGGACATGTTGGCATTTGCAGAGAGGATGGAGTTATTATAGACTTCTCAGGATCTTATCTCGTAAACGTTGACAATTTTGCATTTGGTTCAGCTGCTAGATATCTTCAACTCGATAGAGAACAGGTACATCTGTGAGTGCTCCCAGATTCATCTTTCTTTATTTCTCTCTCATATACAACCTGCACATACATGCTTATGCTTGCACATACACACAGACATACATAGCGTTCACATGCCATGATATCCTTTAGCACCTGCTTGTATGTGCAGTCATCACACTTGCAAACTTGACAAACGATAGAAAAACACACTTGCCATTCTTCTTGTTTTCTTTTTAATTCAAGATCTATACTTATAACATCAGTTTGTTTTGATGCAATTAAAAAATTTATAGAATAATTTAAAGACTATAGATACACTGGATATGGTGATGTCTCTGTTCTTTATTATTCTTTCCTTAGTGGTGAGAAGTGTGATTGTATTCCAAAACAAGATTGCTTTGTTTTTGTAAGCAATAACTCGGAATTACTAGCTTCCCTTCATGGTCTTCTATTTTCCTGTCAAATTCCAATTAGCTAATGAAAGAGAAGTTGATCCATTGACAAAATTGTTATGGCACCTGTTTTGATAAATCAGTGTTGCTTTCCCCCTAACCTAGCTGGCCACACGTGCAAGCATGGGTATATGCATTCAGAGTATGGAACTGCGATCACATGGGATGATGCTTTACAGTCAAGCGTACGGCAATTTGAGCATAAATCCTACAACATATTCACGTGCAATTGTCATTCCTTTGTTGCCAACTGTTTGAATCGGCTCAGTTATCGTGGATCAATGAGTTGGAACATGGTGAATGTAGCAGCTCTAATACTGTTTAAGGGATATTGGATCGACTGGAAGTCAATCATCAGATCGTTCCTTCCATTTACAGTAGTTCTCTGTTTGGGCATATCATTGGTTGGTTGGCCCTTCTTAATTGGGCTATTCTCATTCTCTTTCGTCCTTATAGGGTGGTTTCTTTCGGGCACTTACTTTATCAAGAACCTGCTAGAGTGCTAGAACCTTATCTTCTCAATGTTGAAGGGCTTGCACGACAAAACTGAATCAGTATAGTTTTGTCCAACCCGGAATTGTTCATAATGTCAAATACACAGTTACGGCATCACAAACCAAATGTTAGATAGGAGACAAAATGTCCATCAAACATCGTGAAACTGGATTTAACCAGAGTTGTGTTAGAGAGAGAACTGAATGACTGAATTGTTTTTCTTTTTTCTTTTTGGGTTTTAAGCTGTTGCTGTACTGAAGTTTGAATTCTGAAATTCAGTTGGCATGTTAAGAGTTCTCGATTATTTCCACCCGTGCTATCCTTCTGGAGGTTTTGGGTTCAAGGGTTGTTTCGAATTTGCTGGGTGGATTGGTAAGCGCCTTTGCATGCTTGACGTAACCTTGTACTGTTCTGCCGAGCTGAACTGAAGAGATTTCACTTCTGCGTAGAGATTACAATTGCCCTACATTTATAAGCAAAATAGATGTCATTTTTTTATTTTTAATTAGAAGAAAAACAGTTGGGGCCGGGCGGGGGCTGAGCTTGGGCCCATTGCCTTAAAACAACAATGTTTGGGCCTGGTCTTACTCTGGTCCATTGTTATCTGTACTTATGAGAGGCATATATAGCCTTGTATTTTAAAGGGTGATACAAGAAACCAGGCCTGATCTTAGGTAATGGTAGGAAAGGCAGACCTATCTTATTTGACCTTATTTTATTCTTTATGAGAACCTCCATAAAGAACAAAAATAGACAAAATAGAGATTTTTTATTTATTTATCCATGCCTATAAAATGTTAAGAACGGCCTTGAAGGAACCTTACATTGACCTGACCCTTAGGCTATTATTGTTACTGTAGTCAAGTGGAAGTGATTTGTTACAAGGTGTTTAATCCTTGTTTTTTTTGATTATGATTAAAAGATTAAAAAGATTGATTCAATTAACAGAGTCCTCATCTATCTATCTAAGAGAAGAAAAAAAACTTTAAACAAAAAGAACTCTCTTAATTGAAAATTTGAATTCTTTGATTTATATGTAAATTAGAGAAAATGTTAAATATTTTTTTAATACCTTTAAGTGAATATCTATATTGTTTGGAATGGTTGGCTAGCCCATTAAAACAACACAAATTCCTCAGCCTATAAGCTACTGAGACCCTCTTTGCAGAAGGTCCCTTGGCACAAGCTAGTCTGGTGTAAAAACAATAGCCATTAGTGCTCCTCCATTTTATGGTTAACATTCCTTAAAAAATTGCCAACTTGGGATAAGCTTTTATACCTGCAAACACCAAACCATTGCTTCCTGTGTATATCGAATAATGAGACTATAGAACATCTATTTTTTCAATGTTCCTTCTCTAGAGCAGTGTGGGACTCCCGCTTTCCCAACCTTTACTCCATTCCCAATTGGCTCAATCAATCACAAAACAATCGAAACTGCAACACAAACCTTTTAAGCATTATCCTCTTGATTACCATCTACAACCTATGGAGTGAATGAAATGTTAGAATCTTCAAAGATGAGGCCATGGAGGTGGGAAGCCTCAAAGTTAAAGTAATCTTTCAAGTTACGGTGCATCTTCGTTCAAGCACCAAGAGAAGGTAAAAGTGGGATGGTTGTATTTTTCTAACAATTTTGTGTAGGAGTTTTTTTTTATAAAAGATTTCATCTAGATGGTCACCAACCTCACAAATGCCGAAGGAAAATCAAAAGACGTGACTGAGCGATTCAGCAGAAATAGTACGGACAAAAGCTAACGGATCTTTTCAACAACATAGCACAAACTACTTTGATGGCACCCGAAAATGCTCAGAAATGAGGATATGCACGCGGATCACTAAGACTTGGAATGATAGTTTAGGTTGTGATGTAAAATTTGCATGTTATGACGGTGGATTGCTTATGGGTTTACTGGAGAACGTAGGTGATGACGTAGAGATTTAGTTAGGCAAGGTAACTTGGAAAGAAAAAAGCAAAACAAAACAAAAAAGGTAGAATTGTATATGATGATTGGGTGTGTGGAAATAGTATGAAAGTAGGTCGTGTCAAT
Organism: Erythroxylum pelleterianum; assembly: GCA_027563865.1. Lineage (NCBI taxonomy): Eukaryota > Viridiplantae > Streptophyta > Magnoliopsida > Malpighiales > Erythroxylaceae > Erythroxylum > Erythroxylum pelleterianum. Next base: position 24,878,666 of record JAOQMR010000008.1, on the reverse strand, counting down.
CTTTGGGTAACAATGGGTCGTTGATTTGGTGGCCATGGCCATGTATATAATGTTTTATTTTATGTATAAAATTTTTCTGATTTATCCAAAAAAAATCTAGATCTCTAATTGATTTTACATTATTGGGAAATCATTAAAAGATATTTATTAAGAGCGAAGATTAATAAAAAACGTACGTGTTTATAAGAAAATAAAATAGGAATTTACTTGCCAAAATTTATAATAAGTTTGAAAAATGAAAAGATGCTTAGAAGTATAAATACTTATACGGAAGAACTTGAAAAGAACTTCAAAGAATACATAACAATTACGAAAAAAAACCTTAGAGATTTAAAATGGATTTTGGTTTAATAAATTAAAAATGAAAATTTAAACAAACAAGAATGTTAAGAATTTGTGGAGTTGGCTAAAAATAGATGCCAGTGTCTAACAAATTATGATTTTGGGTATGTGTTAAAATGATAATTTTAAAACATAGGTGAAAATTTATATTTTCACATGACTAGAATAATTAAAGAAAAGCATAAAAAATAGTACTTAGGTGGGGTTGTACAATTTGGGCTTTAACTTTGATTACAATTTTTAAGTTTTGAGTTTGATTATTTTGGTCATTAATTTTGATTGTAACTTTTAAGTTTTGACATTGATAATAATTTTTAGGCTTGATCTTAGGGAACATATTATTTGTTCCAGTTACTCTGTGTCTACTCTATTCTATAAGCATTTATCTGTCCAGTAGACATAGGTAACAGGAATAGGTGCTCTGTGACCCCTTGATCTTAAATTGTGATTTTTAAGTTCTCAAATTTGATTGGTGAATCGGACTCTAATTATACCTAATTTTGATTGGAAGTTAGGTTTGACTGTTTGACTAGTAGGCTAAGACCATGACTTTATTTTATCACTTTGCTTGGTGCTAACTGGATTTGGTAGTATAAACCAAAACTAACTTTTATGGATTTGACCTTAATTCATAATAGTTTAAACTTTGACCTAAAGCTTAAGGTTTGACCTTGTGAGCTATTAAGGATTCTTTTTTTTTCCCCTCCTCAAGTTATCAAACATTCATATTCCATACTCAGAAATAAGATAGAAACACTTTTAGATTCATTGTTTTATGATTTTATAATTTGAATGAGGCTCATCAAATTTAGGTTCATCTTTTTGATTTTTAAAAGATTAAGATCTAAGATACAGTGTCAAATTTTTATTAGGATTAAAAAATGGCCCCAAATTAAAATATGAAGTCCAAAATAAAATTCACATAACATATCACCCAATTGCAAAGTAAACTTTAGGAGGAGAAAGAAAGCTTGGGCCATGCTTTTAAATTATGGGTAAGTTATAAAAAAATACAAACCTTACACAATTTTTATAATATTAATTAGAATTATTAAAATAGCCCACTATTAACCTCGTAATTAAAATATTTGATGTGATACATCATATTAGCAAAACCCTAAATAAGTGATAGACACGTGATTACTAACCACTTGAGTTAATAGCTCAAATAGTAAGAGGCGTGCTTTTCAACACAACAAATCTGTGAGGTTAGAAGATCGAACCCTGACCAAAGCGGACAATACTAATTTAAGTGGTTGCGGTTCAGCGTACAAGATACCGTACCCAACCTCACCAATCTTCATTTCATTTTTTGCACCAAAAACAAGACACGTGATTACTAACATTCACATAAGATACTTACAATAAAAATAAAGAAAAATTATATTTCATTCTTTGTAATCTAACCTAGTAGGGAAATTCGTTCTTTTGTTATTTCTATCCTAAGCAACAACAGCCACCACTTGAGAGTAATGACTACAGATGCATTAACGCCATCATCATACCATTGCCATCAATCGAGCAAAAGAATCTTATTTGCAACACTTTAACTATTATGGGTCAAGTTGATTAAGGGTACATTAGTTGCTCTGTCTCTTACTCTAGGGTAGTTAAAGTTTATGAGGTGTCATGTAAAGAATGATTTCTTTTATAATTATTATCATATGAAGGAACATATTAAATCAAGCTATGTATCATATAGGTGCCTTATCGACCTTATAGTTCAAAGGGCAAGGCAATTTTTGGTGTCAGACAATCAAGGATAGCATAAACTTCAGCTGATGAGATTTGCTATGCCACTTACCTAGTTTTTCTTCTGTGCCAACATATCTCATCCGTTGGTTGATAGAAGTAGACGGATGAGATCTGTTGGGACATAGTAGGAATTGGATAAGTGGCACAACAAATCTCATCCCAAACTTTAATACCTTTGAGCTTTTCAATTTTTCAATAAATTTATTGCAAGATAGCTTAAGAAGATCATTTTCAAGAAAATACAACATTGGTTTTTTTAATCAAGAACAATTCTATCTTCAATTCAATCTTTGAAGATAGAATCAAATCCTAACAAGATCTATTAAAGATTCAAGATCTAAGAATAATGATCTACTTTTCTTTTTTTCTTTATTATTTTTAGATGTTATGTAATATGTTTGATTAATTTTTGATTTAATAAATATCTATTTTTCTTTAGATTTATCTATATTTTTATATTGATTAAATTGAAAGAGTGAAAGTGAAAATTTTAATTATTTAATTCATGCCTCAATATTTGAAAGATGAGATATATGGTTAGATCACAACATGGATGAAGAGGATTAAGTATGAGTTATTCAAGAGAAAGTCGCAAGATTTTCCTAAGTTAGGATAAAATGTATCAAGAGAATTCACATAGTGAATTAAAGCGTTTTAAGTTATCTTGATTTAAAAGGGATTTCAATTGACTTAATCTAAGGATAGGGTTTTTATGTCATGAGAGAGAATATAATCTAAGTTAGGATCTTTTGGCAGTCCAAAAAGCTAAAATCATTCATTAAATTACGTGAAATTTAATATATTAAAGTGCTAAGTCTAGTATATTCATAGATTGTCATTATTCTTGATCATTGCTTTATTTTTAGTTTCTAAGAGATTGTTTTATTTTCTTTGTTAATTAATTATAGTTGTTAGCCTAGACAGTTACACTATTCTCTATGGGATTGATCCATACTCACTTATGTTAGTAACGACTATGTCATATGCTTGTGGTTTTTTTTTACATTAATAAGGTTTAGAAATAGAGCAAACACCAATTTACTTTTTTGAGAATGTAAATGAAAGAATATATTAGAGATATAGGGATGAAGCCCTATGAGTGTTACAACATATTTTGTGTAAGGCTTGAAGCCAATCCAAAGTTTTCCACTTGCCATGCACTTGTGCAATTCTTGTTAAACATACATCCTTTGTAATCCCTAGATGAATACACATGAAAAAACACACCAGGAAATATTAAAAAATTGAGACTGTGGGAACCTCTTTCGACTCCCAGCTCGAGGTATGTGCTTCTTATTCATCCTTTGCATGTTAAACTGGTCTACTTGTTCTAACTTTCTCTATGGATGCCAAATGGGTTCCAAGATTAGGGTGGAGAGACAAAAGTCAAAAATTTATAAGGTGAATATGTTCTGATTTGTGTTTTTAGAATTTTACTTATTAGGTTTTATGCTTGTAAATTTATCGTTTAAGGATAATGGAGTAATGGATCCTTAAATGGAAATCGATTAAAGACTTAATATAATAGTCCTATTGTCCTACTTAATTCTCCATGCATTGGCCAATTCTATCGTACACTACTTCTGACATTGTTGTTAATGAGGATAAGCTCCCTCTTCCTCTTGAAGATTTCATCTTTAATCATAAAATTGGGTGAAATTCTCTTCTAAATAGTATATAATTCCTATCCTTACATATTGTGCATAATGTAGCCTCGAACATGAAAGTTAATGTAACCTTGTCTATAGACTAGCTTTTAAATGAATTTAGCGATATGGTGACGAGTCTCTAATTGTAAGAGTTGAAAGAGATCTAGTTATTGTTGATGAAGACATACCATATTTCTTTGGAGTAACCACACTCAAAGCAGAGGAGTTGTCTAACTTCATGAGCTTGTTCACATAGTTTGCAAGCCTTACTTACAAATAAGCAGGGTACTAAGTCTAGGATATAGAGTCTTCCCATAAAAATTAGGCATAGGTGATAGGACATCTTGGGAGGGAATGTTCTTGCTCCATACCAATTTATCCCATGTAACTCTATATCTATAGTAGCTAATATAAACTCTAAAGAAATTGCCCGTAAAATTCTTTGAATTGTTCGAGGTCTAAATGTAAGAGTATTCCTAGAGCTATTTGGATTATAATTAGGCAGTTTTTGAGTACCCTTGGAATATTATTCCACTGATTACTTGAGATCCATACTTTAACTTTTTTCTTCTAAGTATATTCGTTAAATGGCTCATATGCTATCTATGCTCATTTATAACCCCCTCTTTGCTCCAATTATCAAAAATTAGTGATACATATTTCTTCTCTAGCTTCAAAATCTGGTCAAATAAGTAAGATTGGCCTTTTACTTCTTATATTTCATATAGGCTTCTTCTTTTAAATAGTATGCATTGATCATCTCGATCATAAATATTCTTTGTCATGATCATCCTCCAAATTCTTTTGCCCATCAAAACTCTATTAGTAATATTGATATGATGAATTCCATAACCCCCTATTTACTTTAACATATATATATTTGCTTCCAATTTACATTAGCCATAAGTTTATCCTCCATGCAACCCTTCCATAGGAATCTTCTTAATATTTCCTCTAAGCTTTTCAATACTCTTTTTTTCCAGGAAAAAGTATGAGCTTTAATATAAGTGTAGAGAGTTCAAGAATGCCTGAACTAGTGTAATTATACCAAATGTAGACAAAAGCTAGTTATTATAGTTGGAAATTCTTTTTTATACCATGTCTATTAAAGGTAAGTAGTCCCTGTAAAGTAATCTTCTAGTTATTATGCAATCCCAAATAAGTTATAGGGGCATGCTTTACCTGTAGGCCAAAGATAGTTGCAAACTAAATGGAAAGGTGTTCCATACTTTTAGAGATAAGGAGGTGGCTTTTTTTAATGTTAATGCTAAGACTCAAAGCTCTTTGAATAATTGAAGAGGCAATATATGATTATGAACTAATTTTTCATAAGCTCTTGAAATAAGCAAAAGGTCATCTGTAAATAATATAGTAAGAGATCTTTAATCCTTTTCATTTTGAGTGGAATTTAAAGGAGGGATCCACCCTTCTGTTATGGTTTATAAGTTTAGATAACACCTCTATATAGAGCGCAAAAAGGTAAGGAGACAAGGGTTCTCTTTACTTAGTGCCCTTCTACCCTTTGAATAGCCTTGATAATTCTCTATTAATAAGATTAGAGTAAGAATGAGTTAAATAACATATGAGTAGATATTTCTTAAATTGTTTAGGGATGCTAAACACTTTTTAAACTTGCTAAAAGAAGAACCAAATAATAGAATCATAAACTTTGTTCAGGTCAATCTTGTTAGCATAATTCTTTAAATTATTCTATTAGAATATACATTGAAGAGCTCTTATGCAAGGAGAACAATATCTCCAATGTTTATACCTTCTAAGAAAGCTTCTTGTGCAAGAGTGATTATGGTTCTCAAAGGCTTGAAAGCTTCTTGTGCAAGAGTGATTATGTTTCCCAAAGCCTTTTTCATTCGTTTAGCCAATAATTTGGCTATAATCTTATAGAGAAAATTACAACAAGTAATTAGTCTAAACATCCCAAAAGTAGCAGTATTAGAGGTCTTGGTTATAAGAAATATGAAATTTTGTTTATCTTTCATAGCATTTTGCCTGCATCAAAAGTTTTCAATACAACTTTGGTCACCAAGTCCTTTACTATAAGCAAAGATTTCTAGTTAATTTGATTTATTCTATTAAGACCTGGGGATTTTGTAAGGTTCATTTCAAAAACCACTTCATCCATATCACTTTGCCTAAAAGGAGCTACAAGGAATTGACATAGTCATCTAAAAACTAATCATCAATGAAGTATTTAAGGAGTTAAGTTGAATACTTGCTAGTTTTTAGTACCTATGACATCTTTGAAGTGGTTATGGGCCAGTTCTTTGAGCTATGGTTAAGAGGATATTGACAAGCCTATTTATGTTTTTTCTTTGATTATGGGCCAATTCATAATCAAACAGATCCTATTTATGTTTCTTCTTACTAGGATCACATTATGATAAAACTTAATATTCTTATCCCTTTTCTTTAACCAAGAAATCCTTACTCCTGGTTTTAATAAAGAGATTTGATTACGTAAAGCTTCAGAGTATTCTTAGATTGCTTTTTCCTCTAGTTGTGTCCACCATGCATCCTTTAGGTGAATGTATAGTTTTATTATATGTTATCCATAATCCTCTTGAATTGTTTAACTTGAACCTAAATGTTGGATGTAGACCTTAAACTGAACTGTTTTGATTCTTCTTTAATAAATTTCAGCTTGGTCACACTTATGAAAGAGTTAAAGCTTTGGATCCTTTTGCTTATTACTCTTCTTACTTCATTCATGAAATCCTCATAGACAACCAGAAAATTATTAAATCTAAAGGGGAATTTCCTTTTATTTCAAATAAGGAAGTTTTATACTATGATGGGGGAATGGTCTGAAACTTCTAGAAGAAGGAAGTTTGTTTTGCTTTCTGGACATGAGTTTAACCAATTTCCCTCAATCAATTCCCTATCAATTTTCTTCCATATAAACCATAGTCTGTTTGTTACTTCACATGTAGAAGTAGTAATTAAACTTTAGATTTGTTATTCCTAGCATATTGACACATTCAACGAAGTCCAAAGAATGATTGCTTAAGCACACATTACCTTCAGCTTCTGACCAATTGAGTGTTACTAAAATCTCTCAAGAGCAAACATAGATGTTGTATTGAGGATTTAATACTTTTGTAGGTGCACCCATATGATTCTCTTTTGAAACCTAAAGATAAAGTCGTATATACTTTAAAGCTCTTATCCTCCCTCAAGAACTTGATTTTGGCACCTACACGAGAGACTTCAAGTCTAACCTTTCTAGTGTCAAAAGCCACTATGTTTCTACCATAGTGGAGATGGTTATAGCTATAGACAAAAGACCACCAATTGCCTACGAGGCTAAGTTTAAAAACTTTTCACGAGAAAGCTTAGTTTCAAATACCCCAGTGAAATCTACTTTATTGTTATAGACAAAATTCCTAAGTGCTTGTTGTTTTATGGGGCTATAAAGACCCATAATGTTTTATGATGCAATCAACATAGGTATGGATTCTTACAAAGAGAGTCGCTCATTGTTAGCTTCCCCAATTTAATCACACCCTTTCCTTTTATTTTTCTGATTGGAATAGAGGATTGTTTACAATAGGTTATTGAGTTTTGTTTGTGAGTCATAATTCATTTTGAAATGCCTTTCTTCACTAAATTTAACATTAGCTTTATTTGATTCTCTATCTATGTTTTTTTTTTGAAAATTAAAAGAAAATTTATTAATAACAATGAAAGCTACAATAACGACATTACAATGATATGCTTAATCTGTCCACAAATTAGTATAAAACAAATTACAAGGTTATATTACAATAAGTACCATAATTATAACATCCAAGCATTCTTCATGTTATGAGTAAGTGCATTTTTTTAACGTTTGCGATCAAAGCTGCTCGAACCTAATTGATAATTATATATGCTATCTATATTTTTCTTCTTCAATTTCCTTGTACAATCTCCTATTTCTTTCCCTTCATATCTAGTAGATGGTGGTAGTAAAGGTTGTCTTAGCGAGCAAACCATTTGGCTTTTCCTGTTGGGCCCCGATTCGCCTTAACCATGTTGAAATTATTTTAAGGCATGTTTAAATTATTTTGAGGCTTTTAATTTG
>JAOQMR010000008.1:24847397-24861348 GCA_027563865.1 Erythroxylum pelleterianum | reverse complement strand
ATTAACTTCTGATTTTGTTGTAGAAAATTACAAAAAGGTTAAAGATCTATTCAACCCCCCCTTCTAGATCGTTTACAGACACCGAATCAGACAAGATTTGGATAAGTTTATGTGAGGGAGAGAGAGGGTGAATATACCACGGATAAGAAGATTGACTTAATTTGGGCGGGCCACAAGCGGGTTATGGGTTGACCAGGTCGACTATGGTCGGTCCAATCGAACTACGACCAACTACGGGTCAGCCTATGGCCTAACTATTCCTTCAAAAACGACATTGTTTTTTACTTTTTAAAATATATATATATTTATGATGGGTTGGGTTTAACCTAGCCCACACCGTCGGGCCACAAGCCGATTAACCCATGGTCAGGCCGAGCCATGAGCCGGTTAGCCCGTGTCCAAGCCGAGCCATAAGCCAACCCATCATGACTCGCCAAGCCGTGGGCCACATAGGCTAGGGGTCAGGTCGGGCAGGCCATGAGCAACCCGGGCTCTACCCGACCTATTGACATCCCTACTGCTACAAAATTTAAATGATTTTATTTGTGCCCTTATTTTCTGAAAATTCGAATAAGCCATGTGTGGTTTTAACGTGACATCTAAAGAACAACTGGCCTTTCAATAACAGTGCATGTATGGCACTTTTTAATTTTCATTCAAAAAAGCTTAAAATTGAGCAAATTCATAAAAGTCTAAACCTTTATTGAGCAGCTTAAAAAGTTTGATCTTAAATTGATCAAACCCTAAGAAGATTGGCCCAATTTAAGCTTTTAGCCTTATATCATGCCATGTTTTGTGTATTGTCGTTTTACTTCTTATCTTAACGTCTCATTCTCTCTTTTCCTTTGATGTCTGCTATGGTTTTGATTATTTTATCAACACTTTTATTTCCTAACACTAAAGTTTTCCTTTTTGTTTTTGGCTCCCCTCTGTTTTTTTTTTTTTGGCTCGTCACTTTTGGTTGCTTTCTATTGTGTTGTTTTGAGACCCTTTTCATACGCGTTCTTCTGCTTTTCCTCCTTTTCCTGTCTCAGTTGGCCTCTAATTGCCAAAAGTTTCCCTCAATTATTTCCATTTGCAAACTCATCCACACTTCAGCCGACTACTACTATTTTGGAATTACGAATTAGAAAACGTCTTGTTCCAAGTTGGTTACACCAAGCACATAAAAACAGCTAATGTTAGCAAGCAATAAATTATTTTGCCATAGTTGCGCAGGAAATTGGCCCTTCAAGAAATGGGGCTGTGCGTACTGGTACCAGTAAATCACTGACCTTGCTAATTGATGGTTAATGGAATTGCCCAAAACTGGTGAATAGCATGCCTATCTGTATTTACTTTCACCCCTTACATTATAAGTCGCGTTTGGAAGCCCTTATCAAGCTCCATACTTGGGGGCCTTCCAAAGTTTGAATGCCACTTCATGGAGAAACCTATCTGCCGGTATTACAAGATTCCCACCATGCTGCATGAAAAAGGAAAAGAAACTATAAATACAGGCATCCAAATGGGCTGGACTAACTGTTAACCTGGGGAAGATATTTCATCATTAGGTTTTAATTATAATGCGATGGACTGTAGGCATCAACCTACACTATTCCTAAAAGCTTTCCAAAATGGTAGCCAAGAGATTGTTGCCAGATAACTTGTATCAATTACACATATACTAAACAATCCTGACAGTGTAACCCAAATTCCTAGTTTTCACGAGGCAACCATGAAATACAGTTAGTACTCTGCATTCAAATTTGAAAAGACATCCAATGTTAGCATCCCCAGTTCTCTTATTCGATAACAAACACAATGATGATCATGAACTATATCATGGAAACCTTCTTATCAGACAACATAATGCAAAAGAAACTGATCCTTGAGCTGCAATATTCTTAGCTAACTCAATGCAATAGGGCCTTCTAATTGGCTGATACTTGAGCACAGGCAAAGTTAACATGAAAAATGAAAGACAACAAAATAAAACCAAAAGCAGTACAAGTTCATACCTCCTTAAACTCTTTAAAAGAAAATGTCTTTGCATCATCCATGCGAGTTACACCATACTGCCACTGAGCAATTAACATTGGGGAATGGTGCCTGTAGATTTGCACAGTTGGCGGACTCTTGAATAAATGAGAAAGTAGGGCAAAAACCAACCACTTTTTACTTACCTTACATCAACTCTTGGTTTTTCTCCTTTCATTGTATAACTCTGTTTAGGAAATAGAAGTAACAGATCTTGACTCCTCTCATATTTGGAATTACAAACTGACAAATTCTCATCAATGTCTGTGACAAGCCCATAGCTCATTACAAGGGACAAGTGCAAACGGGAACCAAGGTCAGAACCAGGTTGAGCTTTCTGCGTTATACTAGCAACCAATGCATTAATATATTTTGTTCTTTTAGCAAAAGAGCAGCTCCCATGCTCATCCATCTTTTCACCAGCCCCTATATGCATAAATACTAAATCAAACTGAGTCACCTCCATTGTCATTCCCTCTTGAAGCCCAATCAACTTCAGTAATTCAGAGGTCAAAAAATCAACTGATGATGATTGATGAGAATAGTCATTTCCATTCATATCATTGAATGACAACACAGTGAAGCCAAGTCTGCCAACAAAAGATTGTAAAGACTGATCATCTGTGATTATGGCAGCCTTCATTCCCATGAATCTGATCAAGTTCTTGCAAGGGTTAGCAAACAATTTTTAGTTAATATTAATGCAGACGAAACAAAATCATTACCGCTCTGATAGTGTTGGCACCAAGGACGTGTCCTGCGAACCCTAAAAATTGATAAAAGGATATAAATATCAATGTCAATTCTCAACAGGAGATTGAAAATTGCTAACCTTTGATGGAGATTTTACCACAATTTTATAAGTTTCACACGCATCCAACAGATGGGCAAACTCTCTAATTATCCTCTCATTCTCATTTTCTGCATTGTAAGTCCAAATAAGCCCAGAAATCACAAGAAAAAACTTCACATCAAGGCGTTAAATTGGCATACCACATACAACACAAGTATAAGTAACTCCAATAGATGAGACCATGAAACAAGAATTAGATAGTGAAAAGTATTTCAAACAGTAGAAACTCGTACACGATCAGCATGAAACTTGCAACAATTAGCGAAATCATATAAGCACCAAAGCTTATACAACAATGCAAGGCCTCTAAGCCACTAACAATAGTTACTGATAAAATGGTGAGCTGGTAATGTCTGAACGTGTTTCCATCCAAAACCAAGATTGAATTGATGAAAATTACTTTAGATTAGATTGTGATTGAGAGAATAAAGAGCAATTCATCAAAAGCAATGGAATGGTAGAGAGCAAACCTGAGGGAGGAGCATTTGGGAGGCTCAAGAAACCACAGGCAGCTTTGGATGCAAGGGAGTGAAGGTGAGTATGTGACGGATCGACGAAACGAGCCAACCCATCTCCGTACAAAACCAAAGCTCTGCTCGGCTTGTCTGCCATTGCTGCGGTATCACGCAACCAAGAGAGATAAATTGAGATGCTCTAAAACAGCCTTTGCACTTTCCTTTAAAAAATAAAAAACAATCTTCCAAAGATCTTTAGCCTTTGTTTGTTTCGAGGGAAACAATAGATGAGAAAGGAAAAGAAATTATATTTCCCTTACTTTCTATTGTTTGGATAAAAAAAAATGGAGAGAATGTAGGAGATTGGAAGGGAAATTGGATTATTTTTTTTCTTAGTTTCCCTTTCCCTCCCGGAGGGAAATAAAATCTTTCCCTTTCCCTTGTGTTATTACACATCCAAACAAAAACTTATTGAATTACATTAACGAGATTAAATAAATTTCAATTTATACTGTTTATAACAAATTTAATAATATTAGCATTAAATTCAATTATATTATTTGGATCAAATCTAATAAGATTATAATTGAATTCAATTATTTCATATGACACATTTATCTCGACTAAAAAATAATGTTATTAACTAATAAACATTCACACTTACATAAAACAACTTATAAACATCAATTTCATTATAAGTAACATCATAAAAAAAATTATTATTAAAATAAAAAGAAAAAATTGATTGTAAATAATATCAGGCTAGACCGAATTATGAAGATAATAAAAAATTAGTATAATTTAGAAGCTTAAAAATGCATGAATGACCAATAATTTTTTTGCGTTGATAACTACAAAGTAATTCATATATTTTACTAACTTTAAAATAAGTTTGATGCAATAAAATTTTCTATGCTTAAATTTTACATGCTATTTTTATCATTTATTGTAAAATGTATCATAACATATGTAAATTAATCAGTCAATTTTTATAAATTAATAAATTATTATTAACTAAAATAAATAAATTAATTTTATTTAATAATAATAATAATAGTGATTAAATATTTTAAATCTTAATTCTGTCTGTATATATAGACATAAATATATTATCCACTTCAAACCAACAATGATGTCTAACCCAGTCTCCACTTCAAAAGTTGGTGCCATTCTCAACCTCTTCCAAGGCTGTAATGATCTAAAGAGGCTTCACAAAATCCACACCAACATTTTCGTCAATGGCCTCCAACACCACTCTTTCATTTCCGACAAACTTATCTACTTATGCGCTGTCTGCCGCAGGTTCTTTGTCCTACTCGGAACTCCTCTTCAGACATGTTCAAACCCCACAAACCCAAACTTGGAACTCCATGATCAGAGGACTTTCACAGAGCTCTATTCCTTTCCAAACCCTTAGCTTCTATAATAGGATGCTCTGTTTTTCTCTCTCAAAACCGGATACTTTCACTTACAAAGGGAGTGGGAATTTAATTCACCCTCTGGCAAACAGCCTGTGAATTCTTATTTTAATGCTCTGCATCTTATCCTATTTTTATTAAAATCTTTTAACAAAAATAATAATTATTTTCACAGAAGTGTTTTAAACGGTTTAACATTTGAGAGAAATTGGGATTGTGGCTCAATTTTGACCCAAGTTTTTTGAACCACAGGCCAGCCCGACCTAACTTATAACTCTACCAAAACGTGAAAAATAACGTTGTTTTGTAAAAAATAATAGCGTTTCGAAAAAAATTTTTAAAAATATAACCAAATGAGTAGGTTCACGTTGAGTAATCGGTCGGCTAACTCCATTCTAAGGAAAGTAAAAAGAATAAATACTTATTGCAAAAACTGATGCAACTATTTTAAAAATGGGCAAATCATGCATCAAAATATGAACTTCATAACCTTCTCTCCCTGGACATTAACTAACGCTTACTATTAAACATATATAATAAGATTGTAATTTTGTTCATTATTATTGTTCATTATTAGACTTTTTCTTAACAATAAACCCTCTTTTAAAAAATTTATCCAAAAGATTTACAAAGAAAATAATAATTTTTTAAAAGAATATTATAACAAGGTTATAGCCCAAAACCATTACTAAGTGTTGCAAGCAATACAATTGACAAGAAATAACAACTAGACTAGTAAGAATGGCCTAGAAAATTACAAAATAAAATTAACCATCAATTGAATACATTTAGGTTATGTTTGGTTGGATGTAAATTTTTAATTGAATATAATAAAATGGAATGATTTATAATATAATGAAATGTAAATTGATGTAATATTAGAAAATTGTTGTTTGGAAGGTGGTTGGGTCGGTCATGCTAGGCCCAAACCCAATCTCAGAACGGCAAATGGTCCGATCGGCCCATTCCCAAGTGTTGACCTAACTCCTACAGGTATTTACTATATAAGTTCATTACCTCACCATGATACAGGTACGACTTTAGAGCACTCGTATTTTTTTTATTCCTAGCCACTAAAACCCTCACAAAAGACTAACTTAAGCATCGGAGGGGCCTACCGGTAGTCAACCCCCAATGTGCCTTTATTGTTTTGCAAGTATTTCTCAGTCAAAGTCAACCAATCTTATGGATCCAAGAAACAACGTCAACCCCATCAAAATCAGATAGAACTAGTTGGCACCCACCGTGGGGTCGGGCGTTAGGGCACCACGTCCAGAAACACTCAGATCAGTCAGGCGGCGGCAACAAATCCTGATGTAGCCGCTGTCGCGACACTTGCATTACAGCGAATGGGCTTGTGACTACTTGCCGCCCTTCCATCGCCGCATCATGATCCCCAGACACACCCTCCACCCATCATCTAAAACCCTATCATAGACTAGCTACCCCCTCAAAATCTGAATAACCAGACACAATATTCACATCTGCATGATCAATCGCAACAATCCCAGAACCAAGATCAAGAAGCGCAGAGTGTGACCCTGGAGGATAGCGCTGGAACCAATCTGCACCCTCACATCCAACATCCCCTCAACACAAATCCTCCTGCACCACAACAGACCTCCCTCACACAAAGACAAATAGAAGAAGCGGCTGATCTATTGATTCGCCAAATCTTACGATCTTAGACGGAGCAACAACAAACCCCCATTTGGCAGATAGGCATGATGGTTGATCGTCGTTCTGCTGAATCTCTTGAAAAAATCATGGATGATCGAATCAATCTGGCCATGAATTCCCGCTCAGATCAGCCATCCACACAATACCGCTCCCCTTTTATTCTGGAGATCCTGGATAGCCTTCCAACGGTCGGTACTAAGATACCAACGCCAGAGAAGTACATAGGAAAGACCAATCCCCTCGACTACCTTCAGCACTTCCAATCGATGATGAACCTGCATTGCGTCCCTGATGCCTTTCAATGTAAGGCCTTCTGTACAGCCTTTCAAGAAGGAGCCCGAAGATGGTTCAATAGCTTACCCCCACATTGTATAACCAGTTTTGAGGATTTTAAGCTGCTATTCCTCAACCAGTTTGTGGCCACAAAAGGTTGACTTGTAAGTTATGCAGTTAAACTAAGGAAGGAACGAAAGTTTGCGGGAGTTCATCACTCGTTTCAACAATAAAGCTGTTGAAGTCCCTAACCTTACCTGCTCGTCCATGTTGGCTGCCCTTATGAGCAACATGAGGGATGAGGAGTTCAAGAAATCATTAGCCCTCGATCATCCCAAATCTATTCAAGAGATAAGAAATCGGGCGGATAAGTATATCTAGCTAGAGGAAGTGTTGAAAAACACAAAACGCAAAGCAGATGACCGCTGACCAAGTGGCAGAATAGATGATTCGCATAAGCGACAGAAAGATCAGTCTAGCCTAGAGGAAGCCGACTGATCGAAAGGACCAACAGCGAGAATCCTTCACTTCGCTCAACAGGCGGTAGCGGAAGTACAGGAGGTCATGAGAGCAGAAGGGGAATCCCTTCGAGAACCCAATAAATTGAAAACTCTACTAAAAAAGGGATTCTTCTTTATATTGTCGTTTCCATATAGATGTCGGTCATGACACGGAGGATTGTTGGGACTTAAAGAAAGAAATCGAACTCCTTATCCAAAGGAGAAGGCTGGGTAGATTTTTGAAGTACGAAAAAAATGTCGATCGAGATAATGAGGGTAGGAGTGGTTGGTCTGACAACTGGAGAAAGCCTTGGAGGCAGAACGAGGGAGGGAGGCAAAATAGGAATACAGAAGACCGACGCGACATGAGAGGACAGTCCAGGGCAAGAGGTGATCAAAACACTGAACATCAGGATGACTGACCGGTTAGGTCATCAACATGATTTTTGGGGGTAGTGCAACAGGAGGGTCCACTATAAGAGGAAGAAAGAGGTATGTCAGGCAGGCCATTGAAGACTTGTCAGCTAAGAAAAAGAAGCATAACGATGGAGTTATCTCGTTTGACGAATCTGATCTAGATGGTGTTAGTTGTCTTCATGATGCTACACTAGTGGTCACCTTGAATATGGACGGTATCGAAGTGAAATGGGTAATGATTGACATAGGAAGCTTGGTCGACCTGCTATATTACGATGCTTTTAAGCAAATGGAAATTCTGGAGGAGCGACTACTGCCAATTAAGGGACCCATCAAAGGGGTAACAGGAGCATCCGCATACCTATTTGCCCGAGTCCTCTTGAACATAAAATTTAGACAAAAGCCACGTCAAGTAGAGAAGAGTGTTGAATTCTTGGTCGTGAAGTTTGTAGGAGTATACAATGTCATAATTGGAAGAGCCACCCAAAATGCCCTTAGAGCAGTTGTATCGACCTACTATCAAGCAATGAAATTCCCAACACCACAGGGAATCGGTATTGTCAGGGGCCAGCAGAGAATCGCTAGGGAATGCTATTTAGTAGAAACAAAGACACTTGATGGAGCGATAGTCCTGACAAGCTCTCTCGATATAAGGGCCGATGAAGAAACTGAGAGGATGAACCCTATAGAAGAAACACAACAGGTCATATTGGATGAAGAAGATCGATTCAAAAAGGTCTGGTCAAAGAAATCTCAGAGTGCTTAATAGAGAACAGATCGGTCTTCGTTTGGGTAACGAGCGATATGCTTAGAATTTCTCGATCAGTAACATCACATTCTTTTGGTATTCTAAAAGACTACAAACCGGTCAGACAGAAGAAGCGGTGGCAGAGTAAGGAGAGGTAGGAGGTGATCGAGAAAGAGATAGAAAAACTACTTGATGTTGGGTTCATTCGAGGAGTCAAATACCATGAATGGTTGGCGATTGTGGTACTCGTGAAGAAGAAAAACGGAAAGTAGAGGATGTGCATTGACTTCACTGATTTGAATAAAGCATGCTCAAAGGACAATTTCCCCTGCCCAAAATCGATCAGCTTGTGGACTTTACATCAGGACATGAGCTTCTCAATTTCTTGGATGCTTTCTTGGGTTACCATCAAATTCAAATGAGTCTCGAAGATGAAGAAAAGACAGCTTTTATAACCGACCAGGGCATGTATTGCTACCAAGTAAAGCCTTTCGGCTTAAAGAATGCAGGGGCCACTTATCAGCGGCTCGTTATGGAAGTTTTTAAGAAACAAATCGGTTGAACAGTTG
The DNA here is from genome assembly GCA_027563865.1 of Erythroxylum pelleterianum. Taxonomy (NCBI): domain Eukaryota; kingdom Viridiplantae; phylum Streptophyta; class Magnoliopsida; order Malpighiales; family Erythroxylaceae; genus Erythroxylum; species Erythroxylum pelleterianum. Next base: position 24,852,416 of record JAOQMR010000008.1, on the reverse strand, counting down.
AGGCATATGTGGATGATATGGTCGTCAAAAGCAAGACGACCGCTGAACATGTGGAAAATCTTAGAGAAGTCTTCTTAACCCTCAATAAATTTCAAATGAAGCTGAACCTTGAAAAATGCGTATTTGGTGTGCGTTCGGAAAATTCCTGGGATTCATGATTACTCAACAGGGGATTGAAGCATCGTCCAAATGCCCTCACCGTGATGTTTAAAAGATGTTCAAATATTGACAGGATGGATAGTTTCTCTGAGCAGATTCGTCTCTAGGATGGGGGACAAGTGCCTCCCATTCTTTAAAATTCTAAGGAAGGCGGATGTGACCCAGTTCCAATGGCCAGATGAATGAGAGAGAGCATTTCAGCATTTGAAGTAGTATCTGACTAGTCCACCCGTTCTGCAGAGCCCTGTTGAGGGGGAGAATCTAATTATTTATCTGGCAGTTACAGAAGGGGCAATCAGCGCAGATCTCGCTCAGTTGGACAAAAATGAACAATTCCGATTTACTATGTCAGTAACATACTGAACGGGCCAGAAGCATGGTATGCACCCATTGAGAAGCTGGCCTTATCACTAATAATTGCAGCGCGGAAACTCAGGCCCTACTTCCAGAGTCATACAATCGAGATATGGACCGACCAGCCCCTCAAGCAGTGCCTCCAAAAGCCCGAAACCTCTGGGCGGTTAGTAAAATAGGCAGTAGAGCTAGGGGAGTTCGATATACACTATAAACCATGGACGACCATCAAGGCCTAAGTATTAGCAGATTTCGTTACAAAAATGAGTCAACCTCACTCGCAGGGTGAGTAACGCCCTGCTTGGAGCCTATTTGTTGATGGGTCATCCAACGCTGAGGGATGCGGAGTAGGAGTGGTATTGATCTGCCCACACCAGGAAGAAAAGGTGGAGTATGCTCTCCGGTTAGAATTTAAAGCATCCAATAGGCAGAATACGAAGCTCTAATAGCCGATCTTCAGTTGGCAAGAGAGATGGGGGTTAAAGATCTGAAGGTGTACAGCGATAGCCAAATAGTGGTCGGTCAAGTTACTGGGCAGTATGAGGCCAAAGGGAACAATATGATCAAGTATTTGGAGTTGGCAAAGCAAGAGTTGAGTAATTTTGAAGAATACTCGGTCAGTAGGATAGAAAGGATGCAAAATGCTCAGGCAGACGCGCTCTCCAAAATGGCTTCCGATCAAAATGCCAAGAATAACATTTTGGTCAAGTAGCTAAACTAGCCTAGCATTCAGAAAGTCAATGAAGTCCTTGAAACAGATACCGAACAAATCAAATTGGATGGAACCAATCAGACAGTACCTCCTTAAGGGAACACAGCCGGAAGAAACCTTAGAGGCCAAGAAACTAAAGGTAAAGGTGGCTGAATATGTGATGTTAATGACACCCTGTACAAGCGTTCTTATGACTGGCCGCTACTACGTTGCTTGAGCGAAGAAGAGGCAGAACGGGCAATGGCAGAAGTTCATGAAGGAATGTACAGAAATCATTTAGGAGGCAGAATGCTGGCTCATAGACTGATCAGATAGGGGTATTATTGGCCGACGATGAAGAAGGGTTGTCAAGAGAAAGTTAACCGATGTGAGGCCTATCAGAGGAATAGTAATTTATCTCATCAACGGACCAAGCGGTTGAAAATTATGAGCCATCCCATTCCATTTGCTCAATGGAGAATGGACATACTAGGTCTTTTTCCTCTTGGTCCTGGGCAGAAGAAGTTTCTGATAGTGGCAGTCAAATACTTCACTAAATGGGTAGAAGCGAAAGCGATCGCCACCATCACTGAGCAGAAAATTGAAAACTTCGTACGTAAGAATATACTGAGTCGTTTTGGGATGCCTATGGTTTTGGTTGCAAACAATAGTCGGTAGTTTGATAACGACAAGTTCAAAGATTTCTGTCACCGACTAAAGATAAGGCTCCAGTTGACTTCAATGGCTCATCTTCAAAGCAACGATCTTGCAGAAAACACCAACAAGAAGATAATGAGTGCTCTCAAGAAGCGCTTAGATGGACGTAAAACTTGGGTAGACGAATTAGATGAAGTGTTGTGGGCATACAGAACTACCCCTAATGGAGTCACAGGAGAAACACCGTTTAGAATGACCTTTGGGGCAGAGGCCCTAGTCCTAGTAGAAGTGGTACTGCATAACCAAAGAGTTTCGAGTTACGAAGAAGAACGGAATAACAAAAAGCAACAAGGTTTTTACTATATAAGTTCATTACCTCACCATGATACAGGTACGACTTTAGAACCCTCGTATTTTCTTTATTCCTAGCCACCAAAACCCTCACAAAAGACCAGTAGTCAAACCCCGATGTGCCTTTATTGTTTTGCAGGTATTTCTCAGCCAAAGTCAACCAATCTCATGGATCCAAGCAACAGTGCCCAGCCCCATCAAAATCATACAAAACCAGAAGGAATAGAACAGTTCATAATGTAATATATTGAAATACTGTTTGGATGAAGAATTTATAATATAATATAGTGTAAAGTTGTTTATCATTTTACATTCTATCCTAAACCTCCCAAATTAGAGGTTTTCAATTTTACTGTTTAGGATAGAATGAGGTGTAATATGAAAATCCCCTCTTCTATTTCATTCCATTATAAGCCCTTCTCTAATGGAATAATATTACTTAAATATCATTCAAGTCCTAAAGCTTTTAAGATTAAGTATAAAGACCACTCTTTAAATATCATTAATGGTAAAGGGTTTAGATAAGAGTTTGACCTTAATATCATAAATGTTAATAGAGCCTAATAAGAAATTCCTAAATTGCTCCATCAAGTGAAAATTTTAAGTATTGAAATAATAGCTGAAGGTATTTATTCTTTCCTTGGAGTTCAAAATATCAATAAAATAGATTACGCTCGTATACTTTGGTTTAATTAGTTTGATCACTTTAGGTGATGCAATATTCAATTTTAATTGTTCCAGAGCAAAAGATGTAATGGCAAAAGTACTTTTAATTTTGTCAAAAGGGAAAGTCATTATCAAATCCAAATATCAAGATGTTAGAGAATCCTGACACTTTTGAATCTTTTCATGAAACTCAATATCATAATCAAAATAACCTAAGTTCACCATACATTATGTTAATTGCAATATTTTCCACTTAAAGTGCCAATTTTTTATATTATCCAAATCAAGTGGTGAAAACTATATTAATCTTTGATAATTTTGTCATCATCTAGTTATTTTTTTAATAAATCCATTCAAAGATGTAAAATATCAAAATATAATAAAAATCAATTACAAGAAATCCTATAATTCCAATGAGGACTTTTATTGGCCGTTTAGGAGCAGCCCTTCCAATTGAAAATTTATCTAAATCACTTTACTTTTGATCATTAGCTCATCAAAGTTAGGAGAATTTAATGCACAATAAAAACTTCCTTATTTTTGAGCACTAGCTTATTAAAGGTAGGAAACTTTGATTCCACTAATGCATTATATTCAATTTTCTCACTAGAATCATTGATCAATTTTCTATTACAATGTTCTTCTCAAAGTGATTTTTTCCTGCTAAAATGCAAATCTTAAGTTTTCATCCCTAACTCCTTGACTATCTATTTGAGGCTTCAGAGGGGGTGAAAACCTCTAATGTTATATTTCTAAGTAAGAAATGCATCAACATTAATATTTGCAATAGTTGCAATTCTTTCAAAATAGTAGTCCCCTTCTCCAAAACTTGGTTAGAATAAGAGCTTGAAAATTTCACCACTATAGATCAAAGAACTTAACCACTACTTCTCCATTTAAGTTTAACACTAAAAAAAGAATTAACAAGGTTAGGATGGGAAACAAATACATCCTCCACACTATCTTTTTTTTTTAACTAAAAGAGTTTTTACTGCTCTTACCCAATACCTCTTAATTTTTAGTTATTAGTCCATCTTCCATAATTTCTCTATGAATTCCATAAAGAATGGTTCAAACAAGTTGGTGGGTTAATTACCTAAGAATTTTATTCATAATATTAGGGGTAAGCTTAATAACTTGAGAATTAATATTTGAAATGATACAAAGCTTAAGGCCATATAGATAGTCTTTTATATTGTTATTGAAAGGGCGAATATTAGTTGGAGAAATAGAATGGTATACATAATAAAGGTTCTTGACTATGTTGAATAAATTATTTGAAAATTTTCTCATTTTTTGAACGATTGAAGGGCTTTGTTAAGCATGGTACCCCATTTTCCATAGGGCCTATAATTCAATCCCAACATCTTTGCATGTCTATTTGAAGAAAAACTTAATATCATATGAAGAACAATTCCAGCTTTATTAGTTCCTTGGTCTGTATAGGGCTAAATAAGAGTTCTAGTCCCTTCTATAACCACCTTTATGTTCTCCACAACTCCACTTTTACCATTTTATCTTTTATCTCCTACTCTCTAGGAATTTGGTCATATTAGTTAGGAAATAATAACTTAAGATATCAACTATAAATATCAAAGCAATTGTTTTGATTTGGGATGTCTAGAATTGTTATTTAAATTTTAATTGGAGATTTTTCCTCTCAATTTGAACTAATTTATTGTTTAGGTTTGGGTTAAGATTCTTCCACTCCTACAGCTATCAAAAATTCTTATCTTCACTATATCTTCTTGTTCCTATCATTTTGGTACCAGAATAGTTTAATCCATAATGGCTTCAACATATTCTTCCATCCACCTACCTGAAACACAAAATCCCCTCAGCAACCTATCAAACGCACAAAATACTAGCCTCGTTCGCCAACAATATACCTTGCTTCTATTAGAAATATAACAAACACCTTGCTACTGATGTGATAGTCTTAAAAGCCCAAGTCAATGATGTTCCTCCCTACCCCACTACCCACGCACTAGTTATGTTCTTAGAGCAACCAATAAAGGCAAGAAGAATGAAATTCCTTTGAGTTCTTGTAAGCCACAATAATCTTGTTGGATCCCGTTTCCGGAACCCAACTACTTATACGGAACATCAAACTGAAACCCGAACCCGCGATGGAAACCTTA
>JAOQMR010000008.1:24821430-24842487 GCA_027563865.1 Erythroxylum pelleterianum | reverse complement strand
TCCAGATTATGTCTACAAGCTCAAGAAGGCACTATATGGATTAAAGCAAGCACCTAGGGCATGGTATGAAAGGTTAAATACTTTTCTAACACAAAATGGTTACATTCGTGGTAAAGTTGATAATACTTTTTTTATTAAACATGTTGATTAAGATATGTTAGTTTGTCAAATTTATGTTGATGCTATTGTTTTTGGTGATACTAATGAATCTTTATGCAAAGAATTTAGCGATTTAATGCAAAGTGAATTTGAAATGAGCATGATAGGAGAACTCAAGTTCTTTCTTGGGTTGCAAATCAAGCAATTCAAAGATGGCATCTTCATTCATCAATCCAAGTGTACAAAAGAGCTTCTAAAACGTGGAAGGATGCAAAGATGCAGCAACACCTATGGCATCAAATCTGGTTTTGGAAAAATCTGAACGTGAAGAGGATGTTGATCAAAAGCTTTATAGAGGTATGATCGGCTCTCTCTTATATTTAACTGCATCTAGACTAGATATAATGTTTGCTACTTGTCCTTGTGCTAGATTTAAATCTTGTCATAAAATTTCTCATTTAAGTGCTTGCAAAAGAATTTTTAGATATCTTAGCAAAACAATTAATCATGGTTTATGGTATCCTAGTTGTGATTCTTTTGACTTGTATGCTTATAGTGATGCTGATTATGGAGGTTGTAGGATAGATAGAAAAAACACTAGTGGCCTATGTCATTTCTTAGCTTCATCTTTGATTTCAAGGCTAGTAAAAAACAAGTTAGTGTAGCTATTTCTACTGTTAAATCTGAATATGTAGCAGCTGGAAGTGCATGTGCCCAAGTTCTTTGGCTTAAACATCAATTACTTGATTATAGTATTGTTGTTAAAAATATTCCAATCTATTGTGATAATACCAGTGCAATTTGCTTGAGTAAAAATCCAAATTTGCATAGTAGAACAAAACATATTGAGATTAGACATCATTACATATGTGATTATTGTTTGAAAGGTGATATCTGTTTGAAACATGTATCTTCTAGTGATCAATTGGCAGATATATTTACTAAACCTCTTAAAGAAGATGTGTTTGTGAATATTAAATTAAAACTAGGTATGTGTGATTTGAATTTTATTGGTTGATTGAAATTATTTGCATACACTTACACAACAAAATGGTCAAATTATTAGACAATATGCAATTCCATCGGAGAAGATATCAACGTGATCTACACTTAGGTTATCAACTCCGCCTCGTGAAGGAGAAACCGCACCACAACGACCACATGTTTGAGGGTCTTCTTCACGAGGCGGAGTTGAACGTGAGAATGAAGAGGTTAAGCCGAGATTCATCTCTAGGGAGGCTCAAAATCTATACTATAAGGTATTAAAAACTGAAGTTTTAATTCCTTCTATGAGGTTTGATTGGGTTGAGCTAGATCATAGTGAATTTACGGATCTGTTTAATGAAATCACAAGTCTTGGATTGAGAGACTTTATGGGCTTTACAGATGACATATATGAAGATTTGGTTAGAGAATTTTATGCAAATTTATTTGTGACTAGAAGTAATGTTGACAGTGGAGTGCATTTGAAGTCTAGCATTTAAGGAAAAGATATTTTTATTTGTGGAGAAAATTTATGTATTTGGTTTAAGTTGCCTAAAGGAGGAGTTAGGCCTAGAGCATCCTTGTTAGATTCGAATATTTTGAGACATGATGATGGTGATAAAGATGAGGAGGCAGAAGAAAACTTTTGTTATACTGAAGAGAAAGACGATGATTTACTTGGCAGATTGTGTATTGATCATTCCACACTTTATGAGGCAATGGATTTGCCACTGAATTATCAGTTGTTACATTATGCTATTAATAGAGTAATTTATCCTAAGAAAGCTAGTAACAATCATATTACATCATTGGATAAGGAAATTCTTTGGCACTTAGTAGAAGGAAGGAAAATTAACTTTCTGAATTTAATTATTCAGATGATGAGGAAAAAGGCAAATTTGTTGATAGGAGAGCTTAGAGGAAAAATAGTCAAGAATAAAGGAATGCCTTATGGAGCTTTGATTACTTACATTTCAAAATTGCATAGATGTAATTTGAGTTCCTATGATCATTATCCGTATCCTCAAAGTTGGCTATTTACACCCTATAACATAAGGAGTATGAAGTTGGTCAAAACAATTGAAAAGGGTTGGGTATATTCCTATCATGTGGAGAAGCTTGGGTTGACGTTGGAAAGTGAACAACAAGTGCCTAAACGACAACGTTAAAAACGGGCCAGTGAACAACCCAGTAGCTCAAGACCAAGCAATGTGCGGAGAAGTGAAGTATCTCAAGAAGAGCTCCAAGAAATAAGGGATCAAATTGAAAAAGTGAACGTTAGGTTTGGATCTTCAACAAGGGATGCTCATTCGCTTGGAGAAAACCATGAAGAAAATTTTTGATAAATTAGGTTGTAGACATGATGATGCTTCTCACTTTTGATGGTTATTGTATTTGCTTAAAACCAACATTTCATCTTATTGTTTGCTATTTGCTAGTTTGCAACTATGTTTGTCTGTTGGTTAATCATTATGCATTTGTGATGTCAATTATTTGGCTTGATTTCAATTGTTTGCCGATTCTGTTTTATTTTTCATGAGAGTTATACTTGTTTTGATTATGACAAAAAAGGGGTTTAACATGTTGTTAAATTGTTTTTGGATTATAACACGTTTTTGGATTCAATCTTGTTTTCAAACCATTTTTTGGTTAGCAATATCGCTAAATTGTTACATTACAATTACGACTTATGGATTGCAACTTTTTACTGTTGGATTCATTGAGTTTATTGATAAAGACATTAAGTTCATTGATTTATTGATTAAGGGGGAGACAATCTAACCAAAAAGACATGGCATACAAACCTTGATCAATTTTTCTTTGTTTTCATTTCTTAAACAATTTTTAAATGTTTTGTCATTATCAAAAAGGGAGAGATTGTTGGACCAATGGAGGTTGACAAATTAAATCCTTATATGTTTTGATAATAATAAAACTTAAAGAATTGGTTAAGACATAATTTCAGGTATTTGGAGTGAATTCAAATAAAGGATTTGTGCAAATCAAGATTGAAATATTGTGAAATATTGTGTACAATCAACGTGCAAGAGATAAAAAATGTGTAAGAGATAAACAATGTGCAAGAGATATCATGTATGAAGAATTCAAAATAGCATCTCAACAAACGAAGATTGAAGATAGGTTGATGCTAGTACTAGTCGACCAACAAGTTGCAAGTTGACTAATAATAATCAGATCTATCAGTTGGAGTTGAGACAAGTCGACCATCACGGTGCAAGCCGACTATTGACAACAGACCTGTTAGTTGGATAAATGAACTAGTCGACTATCAACCTATTAGTCGACTATTCAAAGAGCGGAGCAGAAAAGTTTATGAAAAACGTGAGTATTAGTCGACTGATTCCTTGAAGACAAGTTGACTATAATGTACTAGTCGACTATTGCACACCGACTAGTCGACTATCAGCTATAGCTGAACCTATCTGACTGAGTCAGTTGATTACAAACGGAACAAAAATCTTCATACAACGGCTAGGAGCATTCTACAATGGCTAGAAGAGTTCTACAACGTCTAAAAACATCTTTAACCCTACAAATAAATGGAGGTAACTTAAAAGGATCAATTACATAAGTCCAAAGTGAAGCATTGTTACCGTAGATCAAAATTTGCTCTCAAAGTGCTCTTAGCACATTCAATCGTATTTAGCTGTATTGAACTTTTATACTTCATTTTTATTATCATTGTCATTGTGAGTTGAGTGATTAGTGGAGAATCACTTGGAAGGTAGGATTTGTGCCAAAAAACAGATCGATTGTAAGGTGTAGCTTGAGCCGGAAATCAAGTTGGGTTGGAAGAGTTCACACTGAACTAAAAAGTGTGTAGTAAAGAGTTTTGCCAAAATCCTAAGTGGGAGCTTAGGTAGAGGACGTAGGTCTTAGCACCGAACCTCTATAAACATTGTGTTTTCCTCTCTTCCCTTCTATTTTACATTTTTACGTTTCAATTTGTTTGCTTGTTTTGTGTGTATTAACTCTCTGTTTTGTAGCACTTCTCGAAAAGTTTTAAAAGATCTATTCAACCCCCCTTCTAGATCGTTTTCATGATTTACTGGAGTCGTCATTCTTGACTTCCTCGATCTTCAATGCTTTTGATGGTGAATTTCTCTTCCTCTTAATCTTATGATTCTTTTGTCCAGCCTTCAATGCTATAGATTTATTCCGTCTAGGTTTATCTTCTATATCGAGTTCCATTTCATGTATCGCGGTGACTTTAGGTCTCCATCTTTTCGGCAGACTTCTGAGAATCTTTCAAACGTGATTTTGATTATCATAAGTTCTGCCTAGAGCTTTAAGTCCATTGACGATAGTTTGAAATCGCCCAAACATCTGATCGATAGACTCATCTTCCTTCATCTTGAACAGCTCATACTGGTGTACAAGAATGCTTATCTTGGATTCTTTTACTTGGTTGGTGCCTTCGTGTGCGATGGATAGAGTATCCCACATCTCCTTCGTAGTGTCGCATCTGTGAACTTTATCGTACTCACTTATGCTTAGGGCACAACTTAGAAAGAACTTGGCCTGTGAATTCAGCTGGAATCTTGCTTTTTGATCTGATGACCATCTGATTCGTGGAATAGCATTTCCTTCATCATCTACCGGTGTATACGGTCCATTCTCTATAATCTCCCAAAGATCAATATGAGTAGATTCAATGAAGAGCCACATCCTATCTTTCCAGTAATGATAATCTTCACCATTGAATGTAGGAGGTCTAGTGACGGAGGCGCCTTCAGCTATATAAATGTGTGATTCTGACATGGATCTTTATCCACACTTTGTAACGGTGGTTCTTGGACACCGAGCTCTGATACCAATTAAAGTAAATCACGCGTGAGTATAGACTTTACATTCAATATACATAATGCACAAGAAGGGGGGTTGAATTGTGTATTCTTTTTCTTGAATACAATCCCCTTTTTAAATTCTTTGAAAACTTGCTTTTTCAAAACTATTAAGTAAGAGTATCACGATGTATTGCATTTAACTCCCAAGTACTTGTATAGAACAATAGAAATTAAAAGTCGAGAGTAAGAGAGTAGAAGTTGACACAACAGTTTTATCCTGGTTCACCCCAAACCGTAGGCTATGTCCTATCTTCAGAATCCTTTATCAGATTTCATTATTCTTCTAAAAAATACAAGTATTCTTTCCACAGAGCCTCTTTAGGTCTCTTAAAGCAAGTATTGTTTCTCACTTAGCCTCTTCAGGCTCTCATTTTTTCTTCTTTCTTACAGAAAGATATTGCGAGCTTTGTTACAAAAAATAATAGCTCTATTGTTTCGCACAACGAACACAATGTTTCGCTAAATTCTCTAACTCAAAATCACTAACTTTTTAGAATCTCTAACTCTTTTCAGTCTTCAACTCCGACTCGTATTTATAGCCTTTGTCTTCAACTGCTTCTTGATAACCGCTTCTTTCTTCTTGTTTCTTCATCTTTGAAGAAATAGTTATTCAGTTGAGTTCTATAAATAACTCAAACTGATTAGCCATCCGACATAGTATCGAGTCTCCGTCTCCGTATTGCTTCCGTCTTAGTTTGTTTCGTCTTAGTTTTGCTTCTACTTCGTCTTACTTTCTTTCATTTCACTTTCACTTCCGCTTCGTCTTATTTTTGTTTCCGCTTCATCATACTTTTGCTTCTGCTTCGTCTTACTTTCTTTCGACTTACTTTTGCTTCTGCTTCGTCTTACTTTCTTTCATCTCACTTTCGCTTCCATTTTGCTTCTGTTTTGTCTTAGTTTTGCTTCTGCTTCGTCTTACTTTTGCTTCCGCTTCGTCTTACTTTCTAATTTTATTATTTTTTATTTTCATCAAAATTATTAATCGTGAAGTCATTTTGACTTAACATAGCATTCCTTCATGACAATTACGGATTATTGAATTCCTAGATAGCGATAGAATAATCAATATTAAGTTAAATTGTCAGATTAATCGTATACCAATCATTCATGAAATATATGAACTCAAAACAAGAAATTCTTGAATTAAAATATGAAGAAAAGTTTGAAACACAAAACCTCACAAGGTTGCAATTAGAGTATTGAATCCCTTTGAATCAGGACAATGAGATTAGCCACACATGGCTTTTTCTCCAATAACAAAAACAAAAGAAAAATTAAGAATTGTGAAAAACGTAAGAATCGAGAACCCTTTTTGTTGTTGTGAGAAACGTCCTTTTTATAGGGTTTTCTAATCTAATCCTAATTTAACTCTAACTTGTAAAGATGTCTATCTAAAATGAATTCAAAATCAAACTCCTTCATGATAAGGATAAGGCAAAGTCTTCCAGTCTAATTCCAACTCTTCAAGTGATCAGCTTTATCCACTGCATCAATCTCCTCACTTTATCCAAAATTTGTCATTATCATCAATAGAGTCCCAATTTGATGCAATCTCTACTTTTCATCTCCTAAAACAAAACAAACATTAATTTTAACATTTAAGCACAAAAATAAACCTAAAACAAAGAAGATAATATCAAATAATTAGTCAAGATGAGATTTTATCAAAGACCAAGTGGACAAGTATACACAAAAGTCAATGAGGGTTTAAGAGGAGTACAAAATCAATGATTATAGGTGCATTTTGAAAGAGTAAGGGGTATGTAGACAGAGGAATGTTTCTGGTACAACTTCATTTTATAAATGTTGGATATTTTTTTGTACCCAAATGCCAATTGCGGTATCATCATATAAGTATTGGATGCTATAGTTAATGTTAACAACTGAGTAGCTTGGTGGGGAACATTTCATCTTAAGCCATCTTTGCAAGCATGCTTATAGATTCTAGCAAACTATATAGCTAAATTTATTATACCTAGCATAGGTGGATGTGTAGTTGTATTGTTGGTGAGCTATGTGTCCTTCAAAATTAAAATTTGTTAATTGATATATAAACCTGTATAGAATGTGTAATTAATTAAAAATGATTTATATTTTAATTTTTTACAAATAATTTATCTTGATAAGTTATGCATGATTGACCGTTCAAGTTGCAAAAATTGTAAGGATTATAGCTTGAAATGATGTCAACATCAATTAGGAATTGGATTTTGATAGGGTCCTAGAGTAGGAGTATAAGAAGTTAACGGTAATGTTATTGTTGGAAATTTATGGAAAATTTTGAATAAACTTTTTTTTGAAGAGTTTAATTAATTAATATATTTAATTATATTAGAGATGGAGGGTTGTTAAGAATAATGATCACCTTATAAAGAATCATGATGGTCGAGAAGTATCGAAAAAATTGTGTAAGGATTTGTAGGAGGTAGTAGATATAAAGGTAATAAAAGAGTAACTTATTAGGTTAGTGTATGTCCATAATTTTTAGTTTATGTATGAATTAACGACATGGAAAAGAAGAAGTATTAAACTATAAAAAGTTGTTGATGATGGATAATAATAATGAACAACTTGTCCCAAGGTATAAGGAGAATTTGATGATAAACATAAAATATGGAAGATGTCCTGAGGTAGGAAGAGATGTTGATGACAAAGAAAGATAAAGATGAGATTGACAATAGACAAGAGGAGATAATAATTAAGGACAAAAAAAGTCATTGAATACAGTGGTATATATTGAAGATTCCTTCATTAGATTTACATTATAATTTTAATGAAATTTGATATTTTAGTTTAATTGTAGCCTGATGAATAAGTGGGACCATGATAGGATTAAATTTTCTCATATTTTCCTATACATTTACATGTGATTTCAATCCTATTTTAAGATAAAATGCTCAATTTGTGTTCAATTTATGTTGACTGCTAGGTTGGATTTGTTGACATATTTTTGAGACCAAAAAGACAAAATTTTCTAAAGCAAAATTAGAGCATAATTATTTATTTAGATAAAGGAAAAAAAATTAAAATGGCTTTGCGTTGCAAATGCATTTATTAATGCATGCGCTAACGCTGCATACACAGCGTAAAATTTGATCGCGTGTCATTTCACTAGTCAAAATGAAAATAACTAGACTACTACTGTAGCCCGTCATCATAAGATTATAACCAACCCTCACATATATACACCCCCACACTTAGAATTTTGTACATCCACATACTCAACAATCACAAATGTTCCACTAGCTTTATGACTTGGGCAGGACAATTGGTTAAGTTTAAAAGCATAAAATATGGTTTATACAAAAAGAAAGGCCAAAGCTTAAAGGGTTTATAAAGGAAAAAATCTTGTCAATAGGGTATGTTATTTGGCTAATGTAGCTTATGAAAAACAAAGAATGCCTAATCATATCTATGTTAATGCATATGATCAAAATGTGGTCTCGAATAGAAATTCAATGCAAAATCGAGACGTACATGTCATGAAGGTCACACATTATCAAAAGGCAATGAAACTGATATGGATGTGTCAGCCAATTAAGGCTCAAAATCTCACTGGCTTTGTCTACCATTAGTCACTACTCTTCTAAAGATAATGAATATCGACCAATCACAAGAGCAAAAGTACATGCTAAAGTTGCTATGAAATTATCTAATCAATCCATACTCTAATCGTGATTATATAATCCCAGAAGCAATAGAAAATGAGAAAATATTTGTTTCATTTGTTTTATTCTTTCTCTCATTTTGATTGAAAACTTAAAAACAAGTAAAACAGACAAATTCAAAAAAACACATATGCATATAAAAAGTAATGCGGAAATGTAAAGGAAAAGAAATTCACTTCCCTTGGGTTGCCTCCTAAGAAGCGCCTTTGTTTAGGGTTGCTGGCTCAACTCCTTCTCCTCACGTGACAAAATTATGATCTTCATGTATTACATGCGGCTCCACGACGTGAGGGAATTCCGGATAGGGTCTTAGTTGATCATTATCCTCCTTCAGCATCTTCCCTATCCTCAAACTCTGAATCTTGACTGAGTCCATACAATATGGAAATATTTCAAACGTCTCTTCACCTTTTTCTGTATCATTTAACTCCTCCAATCTGTAATGTAAAGGTAAAGAGTTAGTCGCAAAAATAATTATGGACTCAGTACTTACCTTCGAGGTAAAAGATATGTCCTTTGTGGCTTCGAGCTCCTTCTCCACTTCTTTAACACAAACAATTCGTTGAGGGTTGACCCCAAAATTCTCAAGCTCCTCATCACTTTGCAGATTTTTTGCATAGACTTCAATTGGATATACCTCGAGTTGATACGTCTGCACCTCTTCTCGTTGCGATTCTAGGTGATCAAGGCTTATTTCCATCTGACCCATTAGGTTTTCCATCCTCTGTTGGTGTGCTTTTGTCTCTTGTCAGAATTCTTGCATTTCCTGCTGCATATCCTTTTGAAATTGCTGCATATCCTATAGAAATTGAAAATTGTTAGTAGCCATATTATTAACAAGTTCTTCTAAATATGCAACTGAATTATGTTGGCTCTCCGGATCTTGGGTGCTAGAACATGAGTTTGTTGGAAATTGCCCACAATCCTTCTGGAATTGTAAGGTATTCTCCCGCAATTGCAATATCAACTCTTCCAGAGATGGACCGGAGTTGTGATAAGAAGCTTCTGGTCTGTACGAGAATTGTTGTGCATCCTACAAACTATCATGGAAGTAATTATGATGATTATTCCATCCGTAACAAAAGTTAGGTTGATCAATCCAAACATTGTTAGAGGATTGAGAATATGAATTATAAAAGAAATTACTTCCGTCCATATCGAATTTTATAAAAGGAAACAAAAAAAGAAAAGATCACAAAACAACAAAAAAGCAATCAATCATGAACAAATATATACAAAACACGAATTAAATCATAAACAAAAACTAAAACACTGCACTCCCCGGCAACGATGCCAAAATTTGACCGCGTGTCATTTGGTAGTCAAAATTAAAATAACCAGACTACTACTGTAGCAGTGGTGAGTCTAGGTCGATCCCACAGAGAGTGTGTGAAAAGTTTATGAAATGAAATTAATTGGTGTTTACATTAATGGGGGGTTTTGGATTTTTTTAAAGAAGAAAATAAAATAAAACTAACTAATAAAAACAAATTATAGAAAACATGCAAAAAATGATAAATGTGGGGAATTCAGTAGGGACCCGGTTCTTTGGTTCAATCTCAGCCTACACCCTGACTAAGCATATTTTATTAATTTATTGTTCTTTAACCTCTCCTAGAAACTATTGATCGTGGGTTAAAAATTAACCTAAGTTTTCCCTTAGGATTTGTTTAATCAATATACGATAGTTAATTAAACCTAACCACCGAACAACCTGGGATACGATCGCTAGATTTAATTAGGCAGTAGCATTATAAATTAGAAAAATCGATTAATCAAGGCAACAACCACATACGATGCGTCATTTAACCTAGGTCATGTTATCCCTAATGATTACGAATCATTAGTCGCTACGTATGAATTTCAACATAACAGTTACGGATTATATCGAAATTCTAGCAATAGGTTTGAAATTAACAATTCAATGAACTCATTAAAATTATCAATCAACAATATCCAACGGGTTCAAACACAAATAACCGAATAATAACGAAAATCCGATTATCCATACACAATACCCAAATTAATTAACATAGGATAACACAGTCATTTTCTAATGAGAGAACGAAACAACAAAATAATTAAAAAAATACTTAACCCGAGTCATCGGCGTCAATTTTACCTCCAAACCGGCATTGGGATGCCTAACCCTTCATAGGTATTTTTCAAAAAAATATTTCAGCCCTCATCTAATGTTCCTAGCTAAAAATACCTAATTAACTGTTGTTTTGTTTCAGCCCAATCTCCACTGTTGCGCTTCTAGCTGATTTATTTCTCTGGTGTGTGTCAATTACGCAAGCTTCTGCGTGCGTCTGGCTTCTCCAATGCTAATGTTATAGCGCCGCTCGTCCACGCCCGTCTCCCCTCTGGCTGTGCCCTTTTCTTTTTCCTCGCCTCAGCTGATTTTAGTCTCCCCGTATCCCGTATACTGTACGTTGATGGGACCAATTTAATGGGATGTCCTCCTAAAACCCCTGTACGCTGGCCCTCCAATTCTTCCCATTTGATTTACTTACGTATGTTGCCTGTCCACTGTTGATGATGATGTGACAATTTTATTTGCTACCCACTCAAACCCTCTTGCATCTCACCTGTTGCTCTCCGTCACTGCTTGCGTTGATTTAATTTGCTCCTATTAAAATCCCTTGTACGCTGCATTGTCGTCCCTCTTGGCTGCATCGTCGTTTTTCTTCCTATTATAGATGGACTGCCATAGCCCCCCTTGGTCCAAGTCTGTTGCGTTATTCCACCTCTTGCTAATTTTTCCATTTTTCTTGCGTGCTCTCCCAGCTGCGTTTTGAATTAAACACATCTGCGTTTAGCCTTGCTTTTAGTTTCATTTTTTTGTTGCTTTTGGCTTCCAAACTTGGTTCCTTATTTTCTTATCTTCTCCTTGACTTTTGTTTCCTTTTAATTGCTCTATGAAGATAAGAAAAAATAAATCTTCAAAAAATGACCCAACTTGAATGCTTCCGAGTCACTTTAATTTCTATGCTTCCAAATTGTACCTAAAATCATATATGAATTAAAGTGAGTATCTTAAGCATTTTTATGTCAATAATTGCTAAGTGTAAATGATTAAAAATATCAAAAATTAATCACATATCAAACCACGAGAAGACACTGATGATAAATGTTCAAGGGAACAAATAGAAAGAAGAAACGATTAAAAAAATGGGCTTCAGTGAAGAGGTAAAATTACATATTTAAAATCCTAACCAAACAATTGTGAGTGAAGGAAGAGGTCAGGATCAGTTGCGTCTACATTCTGTATTTTATTATTTTGTACAAATTTGATTTCCGCGATTTTTGTATAAACAATGGATTCCAAAATTTTTGCACCATGTGTATACAAATGGATTTTTGTTGTAATGTAAAGTCTTTATAACTGAGATGTTTTATCTCTATAATGGGCCCTAAATGGCTATTGAAATCTTATTGAGTGTATTGTTATGACTGCAAATATTTATGAATGAAAGTGGGCCCGATCTGAATATCGATTTTTGCAAAATATGCTAGTGATTTCAAAAAAAAAATTTAGACCAACTTTTGAATGATTGAGTGCCCTAGCATGCCACCTTCGCAGGAATGGACTCGGATATCACCATTGATGTCAGGTTCGGGTCTTGCGGGAGTGGGGTGCTACATACTCTATGGTAGTGCGATGTGACATTTTTGTTATCAGAGCATAGTTTGGCATCTATAGGGACATATAGGAATATTAGGCATGAATTATTGTGAGACATGCGGATAATCATTGGAGTTATTATCTATTATAGGTCATCCGTTATAGGTGATCCAGTGGAACAATAAGCTTACCTAGGATCAGAAAGAGCCAGTAGAGAATCTTCTGTACCTCGACCTGAGGAAATGCCTCCCAGAATTCCCAAGAGAAGGGAAAGGAGGTACGATAAACTGCGAAAGCAGGGGGTTATTGACTTCTATGGAATTACAGACCTTGCAGAGGCTGAGGGATGGCTATAAAGAACAGAGAGAGTCTTTGACCAGATGGATTGTGAGTCGGATGAGAGGTTCGACTATGTTGTTTCTTTTACCAATGGTGGAAGGCCATTCCAGGTAGTACCACTAGGCCTTGCAATCTGACGTGGGAAGATTTTCTTAGGGCTTTCAAGGAAAACTATATGCCCAAGATTTACCTGGATAGAAAGATGAAGGAGTTTTGGATCTAAAACAGGGCCGAATGTCAGTGGCAGAGTATAAGGTTAAGTTTAATGAGTTGATGGGATATGCTACTACGTTGATTCCTACTAAGGAAGACAAGTGCAGGAGATTTAAAGATGGGTTGAACATGGTCTGAGCTCAAAGCAGCCTCGATCTGAATAGATCAATTGTTGAGAGATGATCAGGGAGAACTCAGTCAAGTCTAGACAGAAGAGGCCTAGTGAAATTCAGGGTAGTTCTGGCAAGAAGTTTAGTAAGCGCCAGAATAGATCCTTCTGACCACCAACTAGATCAAGATAGTTGGGATTCAGACAGAGAGGTAGCTTTATACAGTTTGGCAGTGGAAGAGGTGCGGTGTTAGGCCAGTTACCTCCTTGTGAGCACTATGGGAAGAAGCACATTGGTGAGTGTTGGAGATTGTCTAGAGCTTGCCTTAGATGTGGCTTTTTTGACTATCAAATTAAGGATTGTCCTGCTACTATTAGAGCCCAGTCTGGCATAAGAGGGGGATTAGTAAGTGAAACTACTATCCAGCAGAGCCGAGCTAGTGGGGCTGGACAGAGAGGTCGAGGCAGAGGCAGAGGCAGAGTGAGTTTTGGAAGTCCTTTTATTAGGACTGAAGTACGGAGCAATTGATCGCAGTATCATGCCAGAGTGTATGCTATGACCAGACAGGAGGCTCAGGATTCTCTGGATGTCGTTGCAGGTGCAATGCTTATTTTTGATTGTGAAGCATTTGCATTATTGGATCTTAGATTTATGCATTCTTTTATCTCACCGCATCTGTAATCTAGGCTACATTGTGATAGAGAACAGTTGAAACATGGATTAGAGGTGAGTACACTGATAGGTAGTACCATAGTAATAGGAGAAGTCTACAAGAGGTGTTTGATTAGAATTGATCAGGCAGAATTGGAGGCAGACTTAATCATATTATAGTTAAGGGAGATAGATATCATCCTAGGCATGGATTGGCTCACTGCTCATAGGGCTATCATGAACTGCTATACTAAGGAGGTGGTATTAGAATCTCCTAATTAGCTGAGTGCAGTTTTCAGAGGTATTAGTTAAGCAGTGCTAGCCAGGTTGATCTCATTCATAAGTGCTTTGAGGTTAATGCAAGGTGGATGTGAGGCTTATCTGGCCACATTATAGATACATAAGCTGAACAGAGTGTACAAGACATTCCTATTGTTAGAGAATTCCTGAATATGTTTCCCGCTGAGTTACCTCCAGATCAGGAAATAGAGTTTACAATCGACTTGGTTCCGGGTGCTACTCTTATATCATTCCTCCATATAGGATGACACTTATGGAACTAAGAGAGTTAAAGACTCAGTTACAGGAGTTGTTAGACAAAAGTTTTATTAGACTCAGTGTATCATCATGGGGAGCTCCGTTATTATTTGTAAAGAAGAGAGATGGAACTCTAAGACTATGCATCAATTATAGGTAGCTGAATCGGGTAATAGTGAAGAACAAGTACCCGTTGCCTAGAATTAATGACTTGTTTGATCAATTGTAGAGAGCTCAAGTATTCACTAAGTTAGACCTGAGATCTAGGTACTATCAGTTGAAGATGGAAGAGGATGATGTAACAAACAGTGCGTTCAGAAGCAGATATGGGCATTTTGAATTCTTAGTAATGCTGTTTGGGTTAACTAATGCCCCAGCTGCATTTATGGACTTGATGAATAAGGTGTTTTAGCCCTACCTAGATAGGTTTGTGATTGTGTTTATTGATGACATCCTAGTGTATTCAAAGAGCAGAGCAAAACATGCTGAGCATCTGAGAGTGATCTTATAGATTATGAGGGATAAACAGTTGTATGCCAAATTCAGTAAGTGTGAATTTTGGCTAGATCAAGTAGTATTTCTGGGTTATATGGTATCTGGACAAGGCATACAAGTGGATCCAAAGAAGACAGAAGCAATGATGAATTAGGAAGCTTTGAGGAATGTATCAGAACTTTGAAGTTTCCTAGGATTGGTCAAATATTACTGGAGGTTTGTCTAGGGGTTCTCATTGATCTTAGTTCCTCTGAATAAACTTATAAGGAAGAATGTAGTCTTCAGATGGAATGATGAATGTCAGAAAAGTTTTGAGGAGTTGAACCATCGGTTGACTATGGCACTGGTATTAACTATTCCATCGGGAATTGAAGGATATGTAGCATACAGTGATGCTTCGCATAAAGGATTAGGATGTGTACTGATGCAGTATGGCAAGGTGATATCCTATGCCTCGAGACAACTAAGGTTTCACGAGATAAATTATCCAGTACATGATATAGGGCTTGCTGCAATTGTTTTTACTCTAAAGATATTGAGACATTATTTATATGGAGAGACATTCCAGATATACATTGATCATAAGAGTTTAAGGTATATGTTAAATCAAAAAGAATTGAACATGAGACAGAGGAGATGGGTAGAGTTATTGAAAGAATATGATTGTGCAATTGAGTATCATCGGGAAAAGTTAATGTGGTGGCTGATGCTTTGAGTTAAAAGTCTAATAGCAGTGTAGCTCAAATTTAGTTATCGAGGTTATCGAGCTTAATTCATTTGAGAGCTTTGAATGTGGAGTTTAATCTAGAGCATAATGAACCATTGATAGCCACATTAAAGTTAAGATCGATGTTGCATGATTGAATTAGAAGAGTTCAGAGTAAAGATCCTAAAATGGTGAAACTGATTGATAAAGTTAAGGTGAATCCGAATTCTGTATTTGAACTGAGAGATGGGACACTGTAGTTGAAGCAGAGGCTGTGTGTGCCTAATGTGGACAGTTTGAGGAAAGAAATTCTAGAGGAAGCTTGTATGGCCACCTATACTATACATCCTGGTACCACTAAGATGTATAACACGCTGAAGCAGCATTTCTAGTTGCCTGGGATGAATAAGCAAGTACTGGAATATATTTCTAAATGTATAACATGCTAGCAGGTTAAGGCTGAGCATCAGGCTCCAGTTGGGAAGCTACATTCGTTGCCTATTCTAGAGTGGAAATGGGAACGAATCATTATGGATTTCATTATGGGATTGCTTAAGACTCCGAGGCAGAATGATGTAATATGGGTTGTAGTGGACCGATTGACTAAGTCAAACTATTTCTTACCAGTGATATAGACTAACTCCTTAGACTAGTTAGCCCGAAAGTATGTGAATGAGGTGGCTAGATTACATGAAGTTCCGGTGTCCATTGTATCGGGCAGGGATCCCAGACTCACTTCGAGATTTTGGAAGAGTTTGCAGTCAGCTATGGGCACAAAGTTAAACTTCAGTACTACATTTCATCCTCAAATAGATGGATAGAGTGAGAGGACAATCAATACTGTTGAGGATATTCTCTTAGCATGTTTATTGGAGTTTCAAGGAGCTTGAGATCAGTATATAACGATGATTGAGCTTGCATATAACAACCACTATCATAGTAGTATCGAAATGGCACCATATGAGGCATTGTATGGCAGGAAATGTTGATCGCCTCTATATTGGGATGAAGAGGGTTTGAGAATGGTTGAAGGCCCAGAATTGATACAAGATACTGTGGATAAGGTGAAATTGATCAGAAGTTACACTAAAGCGGCTCAAGATAGACAGAAGAGTTATGTGGATCAACATTGAAGGGAAATGGAATACAGTGTAGGAGAAAAAGTGTTTCTGAGAGTGTCGCCTTGGCGAGGAGTCCTGAGGTTTGGTAAAAAGGTCAAGTCGAGCCCTAGCTATATTGGTCCTTATGGGATTATTGAGAGGATAGGACCATTGGCATACAAGTTAGCTATACCAAATGAAATGTCTCAGTTACATAACGTATTTTATGTGAGTATGTTAAGAAGATACAGATCTGACCCAACACTTGTGATACCGGTTAAAGAGATTGAGGTTACTAGTAATTGAAGTTATGTGGAAGAGCTGATCAAGATAGTGGGTTATAAAACAAAGCAGTTGAGAAATCGAGTAATTCCATTAGTAAAAGATGAAATTTCTTTTAGGAGGGGAGAATTGTAACATCCTATTACCCATGTTAAGGCTAGAATAGTCTATATGAGAAATTACTAAGAAATTAGAAAGTGCACTTCATGCTTTTGCATAATATGGCATACAGATACACGTGAATATTGAGTTTTGCACATTAAAATGACTGTACATGCATTCATTGACATTTTCTGGGTATAATTGGTTTATAAATGTTAATTGTGGATTTTATTGGTCTTGAAAATTAAATTGGAGTGTATTAAAATTTATTTAGCAATTTTTGGTGATATTTTGGATATTTTGGAAATTTTGAGTATTTTGGACTAGGAAAAATGTATAAATAAGAGACAAATGGAAGTATGACACATGGACTAATTATAATAAGAAATATGGACTGATTCATTGATGACAAATGGCCTACATGCATTGGTGACATGTGGCCATGTATCTTTAATACACGTAATCATGTTCTTGGTATGGAAGAAATATTCTGCAGCTCATTTGTTCTTTACCACTGAAAACACCATCACCAAACTCTCTTCTTATTCATTTGTTCATCCATCACCGAGATAGCTAGTTGTTTATGTTTAAGTATTGGCTTTTGATTTTTACTTCAAAGCAAGCACTTCAGTCCATTTCAATTGTTGGAATTTAGCTGAACCAAGTAAGTTATGTTTTGAGCTTTATAGTATCGTGCATGGCTTTTTGATGATGTTTCAGTGTTTGTAAATTGATAAATGCTTGAGTGGTGTGGGAAGAAGTAATCATGGGGGTAATTCAAATTATATGATCTTGGTGTCATTAGAAACTTAAGATATTGGAGAACAATTTTCAAGAAGAAAGTGTTGCTAAATTACGCCATTTTCCTCGTTAGAATGATCATGCAAAGTGGACTTGAAAGTCTATTTTTGGAAAAAAAAAATCTGGAATGATCAATTAGGTTATGAAATTAGTTTCAAATTTATTTATTGTGGTCCAAAACCTTAGTACAATTAAACTTTTCTGAGTTTTGATATATGAATGATATTGTGACAAGATTAATGATAAGATACCCGGGATTGTCATTGAACATGCATTGTACATATTTCATATACATTGATGTGCATAAATGAATACATATACAATTGCGCAAAATTGTGATAGATGTAAATGTGTTTTGTATGATATAGATAAGCATTTAGAGCGCCATCATCCAGACATTGCCGGGACTTCAAGGCAATAACTTTATAAAGCGATCTGTGAGTAACCTAAACGGTCTCACTTAATTATGTGTTTGGTTTAAATTATATTCTGAATGTGCAATTGATTGTACTGATTCCGAACAATGAAGGTCCAATATTTTTGATTTTTGAATGGGATCATTAAAGTGGTCCTTGTATATGAATTTGGCAAAATAAGTGTTTCTCAACATGATTGTTGAATACCGAACTAAGATCTGATAATGAATGGGAATAAGATTGTGAATATGATTGTTTGAAACAATGATTGATTGAATATG
This sequence comes from Erythroxylum pelleterianum, assembly GCA_027563865.1. NCBI lineage: Eukaryota > Viridiplantae > Streptophyta > Magnoliopsida > Malpighiales > Erythroxylaceae > Erythroxylum > Erythroxylum pelleterianum. The sequence continues at coordinate 24,824,206 of JAOQMR010000008.1, read as the reverse complement.
AATGTGATGCATTTCATACATGAATGCATAATTAGATAATGATAGTTATAACTTGAGTAGCCACCAAAAATGAGCTTAAAGCTCGAAATGTGGTTATGAGCTAAAGGCTCGATATGTACAATGAGCCATGTATCCGTAAGGGGTAAGGGACAGTATCAATGAGCCCGGTATCCACAATTGATATGGGATAGTTTAGGCACTCAGTCACAACAACGTAAAAATTAAAAGTTTGTCTCACAAACATTTGCATATACACGTCATACATGTGTTTGTGGTTATGTATTTGAATAAAAATGGGATATGTGATGCTATATGCTAAATGAAAAGATGTGAAATATATTTTACATATGTTGATATGTGATATGAATTGAGTGAATGATCGAGGATGGTTACATCACTAAGTTAGCAAAAGTCATCAAAATTGCAACGTTGATATTTCAGGATCGAGATAAGACATTAATGACAGAGAGACTCTACAAGAAGAATAATTTTTGTACTTTTGAATAGAAGAAATAGCTCAAAGGTCGGTCAGTTGAGTCTGAAGGATTTAGTTTGGCATTTTGTACAATTCCTCATGTATGTATCATGTTATAAACTTAGTTTTGACATTGTACATATTTGGAAAATATTGTAAAGCTACAATGTATATTCGGTTTTTATGGAATGAAATGAGGAATTCAGTTTTTAAAATTTGGTGACATTTATGTATTTATGATGATGCCATAATTAAGTTAGTGATGTGATTTCTATAACATGCCATTATTATAGGTTACATACTGGAATGTCCATAGGGTATTCCGGTATGTACTCTATGGTAGTGGGATGTGACATAGCAGACTCAAATATTGCGGTTAGTAAACTTACATCTTTAGTTTTGAAAAAGAAATAATAAATTTTATGTTGGAATTGAATTTGATGTAATATTATTAGGTGGATAAAAACGATGTGGTGGAAGAAAATATGGGAAAATCACTATCTTCTATTGATTTCCCATATGTTGTTTCCAAGTTTGTGAGAATTATAAGCAAAAATTTGGACATTGGCATTAATGTTTACACGACTAGTTGGGTAAGTGTATTTGTTCTATTTAAATTAGGTTATGATTTGGAGTTGAATATATTTTTGTTTGTAGTTTGTATCCCTCAATTTCATAACTATTATTGGCGGTATTACTATGTTATAAGTAGGAGAGATTACGATATTCAAATCCAATCATGCAAAGGATGGCATTAAAGAAAACCTAAGTGGAGCACTAATGGGTTGCAACATATTGTTTGTACCATATTTTACTATATAATATCTTATTGCATTATACCTAATGTAATAGAATGTTGGTTTAGCTTTGAAGGCATATGTATTATGGTAGGTAATATTAATATCCCATCCCTATATTAAGGGTTAGAACCCAAGATTTCTGAAATAGAGAAAATAGAAATGTGAGAGTTAGAAAAATTTGCATTTCATGCTCAACAAAATGTCAGCATACAAGTATATGGATTTGAATTTTTGCACACGTGAATGTAATTGTACATGCACTCATTGACATTCTGGGTATAATTGAACTGTAGTGGGATAAATTAAAAAATTAGTGGATTTGATGTTAAATAATTTTAGATGGTGGATCGAGAATTTAGAATGGTCTACAACTGAATTAAATGGATTTTGGATAGTGAGTGATAAAAATTTACATAAGTGGAATGAAGAAGAGAAGCTGGAAAGGTCAACACCGATATGATACTTATTGGATTAAACTGTATTGATCTAGGCTGATTTTGATGAAATTGTCTTCATATGCTATAGATCTTTCTTTTAGCTTTCCATTGATTAATCTGTATTGATCAATACAGTTTAATCCAAAGTATTGATCTTTTAGCCCTCGACATTAAGCCTCCAAAGTCACCTTCGGGCATAATTTTCATTATAAATCCAAAAGACCCGAAGGTGACTTTGGAGGCTTAATGTCGAGGGTTGTCCACTGTATGAGAAGTTGGAATTAGAGTTCGGTGAATATAACTTGAGGAATGGGTTAGATGAAAGATTAGTGAAGTAGCAAATTACAGAAAAATATGGACCATTTACGTTACTTTGTGTTTTGTCCTATACTGTGCATGCAAAAAAGAAAAAGTTGATAGAGGTGGATATGAATAAGTGACGTTAAATAAGTTTAGAGCTAAGGAAAAGTTTCTGGTGATTAAAATGGAAAGTGTAGGATATAATATGAGTGCTGTTGAAATGATGAAGTTGAAAACAAGACTTATGAAAAAAGAGTAGTAAGAGAAAGCTTATGAGAGGTTTTCGGTTTTGATCAATTATATTATAAGTTTTCTTTTGATATGTTTAGAGGTTTTCATGGGTATAGAATGACTGAATATATGAATTAAGAATGGAAAGATTAGTGGGAAGATGCAGAAAATGAAAATAAAGAAATGAAAAAAGATATAGTAAAGAGAGGTAGAAAATATGAGTTTCAGATTTTTAAGCCTTGGAGTATAAGTTTGATTATGCTTTGTTTAAAAAGTGAATGGAGTAATGAAAAGCATTATTAATAAGCTAGAGAAATTTCAGTTAGAAAAGAAAGAAAAATGAAGACTCGAGGAAGAAGAAGCACAGTGGACACGACGGTGACTTTGAGAAATAGCAAAAATGAGGCTTTTTGAGTTAAATGGATTAGCACCGTCGTGGTTTGGTGGAAAATGGCAATTTTCACCGTCGTGCTTAAGTGTAAGTGTAAGTCGACTTGTACATGATGTAAGTCGACTTATGCTTGCTCGGTGCT
>JAOQMR010000008.1:24805368-24815988 GCA_027563865.1 Erythroxylum pelleterianum | reverse complement strand
AGTGAAAAATTATATACAATTCAACCCCCCCTTCTTGTGTGTTTGATTATCATATTATTAACGTGTGATTCACTTCAGGGTCAAACAATGAGAGAATTTTCCAAATTTGGTCAGGGTTTCCGACAGTTCACCGCGGCAACAAGTAAGTTTCACTGCGGCGTACGTTTGTTGGATCCTTCGCCATGGCGAAATAATTAATTTATGCCACGGAGAACTTTTACTTCATGTTTCACCGCGGCAACGGGTTTGGTTTGCCGCGGCGAACATCCTGTAGCTCATGTCCTCATGTTGACTCCATTTCAGCCCATTAATTCCCTTTTCCTTGAAGCTCCTACAATCAAAAATAGCAATTTGCAGTATCAATTGTCCTTAGAAAAATTAATAATGTAATTAATGTCAATTTATAACAATTTTTACTATCAATTTGCATAAAATACAAGCACACACTCAAGGACTAATTTAAACACAAAATCAAGAATTAAGAGTCAAAAAGTATATTAAAAATTATGAAAGTGTCGCCAATTTATATGATAAACTTAGGCTCAATCACTATCCTTAAATTATTGTTCAATTGGTTGATTAATTTATATTAAACAATTTTCTCATCCTTGTTTATATTTATTATTATTAATTAAGTACATTAATTAGAAAATTTGTTGAAATTTAATAAACACCTAATTTGTCTACCCTCTTAAGCACCATTAAGGACTAATAATTAATATCAAAGCGAGTCTAGTAGGCTAGCATTTCTAATGAAATCCTATAAAAAATATCAAAATGGCATTTTTAATAACAACATCATCATCATCATTCAACTAAGAGGGACAAAGCATTAGTATACCACCTATTTTTGATAGAAATGATTACCTTTATTGGAGAACTAGGATGAGATTCTTTTTAGTAGCCGAAAGTGTAGAATTATGAGAAATAGTTTCTAATGGTCCATTTATTTCTAGAAAAATTGTAGATAATAAAAGATACCCAAAATAAAAGAAGAATGAGAATTGTAAGATAGGAGATTAATATCCTTAGATAGTAGGGCCATATGTATCCTATTTTGTGCTTTATGAAGAAATGAATTTAATAAGATCTCTATATGTGTAACAACTTATGACAATTGACATACATTATAAATTACTCATAAGGGCACAAATCAAGTTAAGGATAGCAAAGTAAGCAAGTTAACACTTCAATATGATTTCTTTTAAATGAAGCATTTTGAAAGCATTTCTAGCATGTATACTAGATTCATTAATATTATTAATGCTCTCAAAGGTCTTATAAGGACCTCTATTAAGGTTGAATTAGTAAGAAAGTTACTTAGGTCACTTTTAAAGACGTAGGAGGCTAAAGTGATAATAATATAAGAAGTCAAGGATCTAACATCACTACCATTAAGGAACTTGTTGGATCTCTCCTCATATATCAATGAGGCCCTAAGAGACATATGAAGAGATGATGTTTTCAAAGAAAAAGAATTTAACAGCTAAAGCCTTGAAAGAAGAATCAATCGAAGAGGAAGAGACACAAACTAGTGAAAGAAAAAAAGAAGAAATTCTCCAAAATAAAAGACTTAAAAAAGATAAAAAAGATCAAAACATAAATCCTCTAATATTACTTGCTTTGTGTATAGAAACTTGGCTATATAAAGTCACAATATCCTCAACTTAATGATAATGAAAAGTATAAGATAAAATATAAGAAGCACAAGAAAACATCACTAAAAGCATCAACTTGGGATGACATAAGTTAATATGAAGGTGAGCATTTGGAAGAAGAAATAACTCATATGTATTTTACTACTATGAACAATGATGAGGTAACATCTAACCATAATTCTTGTAATAATAATAATGTTGATTTAACATATGATGGATTATTAGAAAGTTTATAAATCATGAGTAAGAAAAGGAAGAAATTGTCTTCCAAACTTAAGAAAGTTCAAAAAGAGTTGATGCATACATAAGTGAAATGTAAAGATGAAAAGTCTATTGCATGGCATTAAAACATAAAAATGTGATTATTAATGATAATCATGACTTAGATGCATTAAGGTGTAAAAATGGATCATTGAAAAAGGAAACTGATGCTCTTAAGGATTCCTTATCTAAATTTACAAAGGGAAGTAAGAAACTTGAAAACATGCTAGGAGCTTAAAAGAATTCTAATGATAGGCATGAAATTGGATGTAATTGTAAGAGTGCTTTTAACACTAAAACCAATTTTGTCATCGAAAAATACATGTATAGTAAAGAACCATTTCCTAAGATGACAAATGAGTATAGAGCATTTACATTTAAGCATAAACATACATATAACAGATTCATTAGGACTCAATTTGATAGCAAATATCATGCTTTCATATAGGCTCACAACTAAGCATTAAATACAATACTCTTAAAGGAAGAATAGGCATAATTTTTATGATAACATGCAAACTTCATACCCCTATAGAAGCATGCATTATGTTTTCATTCATAATGGGCATTATACATATAATCATAGTAGGACTTTTTGGAGACCAATCAACATATTTAATGTCTAAAGACAACTTCTAGATTATGCATACACATGTCACATAGAATATCAACTAATGCATTTATGCATCATCATTACTTATATAATATGGTACACTACTTTTGTGGTAATTTTGGACATATTGATGAATTTTGCTTTATTGAAAGAAGAATGTAAAGCAAATGTTTGAAAATATGGATTGAAAAGATGGAACCAAGCTTGGTTCCTAAAACACAATGATTTAGGTTTTTTGGCTCCTAAAATGCACTAATTGGTTGGGGTCGGAGAAAAAGGTTCTAAACTTTTGAGATCTAAAACATGTAGCTTTTACTATTTCAACAAAAAAAACCGAAATTTGGCACTAAACGCTATGATTGCTGCCCAATAAACTTATTACAAATGAAAAATGAGTGAGATCGAAAAGAGGCAAAAAGTTGGTAAAATGAGAGAGGTTAGAGAGCACCACCAAAATGAAATGTCCAAGGACTTCACATAGGACTTAAAAAGAGAGATGTCAAAATATTAAAGGTGTGTTTGGTTTACTCGGAAGAATAGTAATAGAAATTATAATTTATATAGTGAAGAATATAATGAAAAGTATGAAGTATTGCCAAAAAAAGGATATAAAAATATTATTCATCTAACCGTAATATATATCAATAATCTTTTTTCATTCTTTTACTCATTCTTCTATTCTCATATTAATTAACTAGCACCAGATAAAGTTATTTCAATTCACATTTTTTTGCTATGGGGCCATTATCTAGTTTTAAACTAGGTCCTCTTCATTTTGCATTAAAATTAGAAAAAAAAATGAAGAATTCAATTACAAAAGGAATAAAGTGAATTTCCGAAAAGAAGAAAAGAAAAAAGTGAAGTTAAAAAAAAAAAGGAACAAATTGCAAATTCCAGAACAAAGAAAGATGAGCTTCCGAGTGACGATGTTAAGCGGTGATGAGTCAAATCGTAATATCTTAAAACCATTTTATTTTGCTGTCCTCGCAATTGCTGCCATCGAAGTCTCTTACTTGGTTTACCGCTGCATGATTCGATCAAGGAACAAAATGTCCTCCTCTAAGTCTTCGTCCACTGCTCCTCGAGATCTTATTAACTCCAGTAAACTCTACATCGACATCCCTCCCCGCAAGGTGGCTTCCTTTACTTAAACTAGTTTTTATTTCATTTCGAGTTTGTACTAAACATGTTTGCTTTTATTTTATTTTTCCATTTTTTGATCTTACAGGTTCCCATCATTTACTCGCCGGGCTATGACATCTCTTTTCTTGGCATGGAGAAGATGTACGTGAATGTGATTCTCTCATATTATGCTGTGAATTATTTTCATTTTTTTTTTGCTTTGCGGTTTCTGGGTTTTCGGTCTTAGACTTGGTATCGCATTGAACAGTCCATCTGAAAGGCCTGTGCTCCTACTATGGTTGTTCCATGATGGTTTTAGGAGCAGGAGCATTTAAGTTTCCATCGAAGGATCATCATGTAAGTGAAATGTTGGAAGCTTATAAGTTTAAAGGTTTCGTGATTCTAGAAGCCAGCCATCATCAAAAGCGCAAACTCCATAGATCAAGAATAATGGTAGCAGCTGAAATTGCTTCATATAACCAGTTCTCACAATTTGTAGAAGCTATATAAACAATCCTCCACCTTAGTTGAAGCTTAGGAATTCCAGTGCGACTAGAAACCCGTATACGAATAAAGTTTTGAAAACTTGCTACTCAAACTATCTGTACTGTCAGTCTGAAGAAACATGTGAAATCATTTATTGCATTGGCTCCTAGTTGCACTTCAGAACTCTAGTAAAAATTAAGTCCGTCATAGCATTTTCTCTTGGTCAATTCTCGATGACAGTCATGTTTGGGTCATAATTTCGGTCAAATTGTGTGTACTATTGGTTCTAAATTCTAAACTAGTTTTAGGATTATGATTTTAATGTTCACTTGAATCCTACATGTAGGCACCCATTTGATTCTGCTAAATGGGGTCGTGTTCACCAATTTCTCATCATCAATGGTGGTTTGGCCAAAGATAGTACGATAGAACCTCGAGAAGCTACAAAGGAGGATCTGCTTGTGGTAAATAGTTAATCTTCTAAAGCTTTTATCTTCACTTATCTCCTTTTGCTTATATTGTTTGTAGATCAATAAATCATAAGAGGTCAAGACGTTCTAGGATAACCATTTTGTGCCAAATTTGCATAATTAATTCTTGTAATTATGGTTTTTAGAATTTCTAAGTTGTACTTTGAACAATTAGAATTTGGACAATTTGATGAGTTTGGGAAGTGAATCATAACTAATTTGTGTTTGCTTACTAATGATGATTGATTATCGTGGATATTACTTTAATCGTATAATTTAATGCCTTTGACAGGTACATACAGAGTTGTACTTGAATAGCCTAAAGAACAGTGCAAATGTTGCCAGGATAATTGAGGTGATATGCAACTCTTATTGTTGTAATACATGTTTCTATTTGAGTTCTTTGTTGAATTTGCGTTGGGGTCACCAACTTTGCAGAAATCCTTTAGGATAGAAGTATACTGATTTTAGTTGGTCATTTTAGGATGGTAAAACTAACTCTTTGGGTCTTCGTGTTTTTATAAAAGAATCTAGATTATATATATTTATAGTTAGATATACTTAGCATCATATTTATTTATTTTGTCCTTCTCTATCGAGTATTGAACAATTTGAACATATGCTTTTTTTTAATAGTTTTAGAGAAGAGTTGTTAGCTACAAATTTTGCTTACATTCTTTTGTTGACTTAAAATGCACACCATCTAGGTACCTCCTGTTGCAGTCTTTCCTAATTGTCTCCTACAACAAAAAGTTCTTTCCCCCTTTCGCAAACAGGTATTTGTTTTGATTGTTTAGTTTATTGGTTTACTTGTATGTGATAATTATATTTGACAATAGGTTGGAGGAACCATTTTGGCAGCTAAGCTTGCAAAAGATAGATCATGGGCCATTAATATAGGAGGAGGGTTTCATCATTGTTCCAGAGAAAAAGGTGGCGGATTTTGTGCTTATGCAGACATTTCCCTCTGCATACACTATGCTTTTGTCTTGTTAGACATATCAAGGTGGAATTTAAGTAAAAAGGTGTATCTTTGACTTCTTTTCTTGAACTTGCTCTTATTTCTAATATCGTCATTCACAAAATATCTACAGTGTAATCATAATTGACCTCGATGCACATCAAGGAAATGGCCATGAAATGGATTTTTCTAATGATGGTATGGTTTGTTCTTTATCTATATATATATCTTTCATTATATAAGGATTTGTTTATTTAAAGACGCCTCATTATATTTTTAACTGACAGACCGAGTGTATATTCTGGATATGTACAATCCCAACATATATCCATTTGTAAGTTCTAATATGGAACTTAAGCTCAAGCTTTCCTTTTAATATCTTTTTCATTCTTCACTTTTTGTCTTTAAACTATTTCAAGATGATTGTTTTTAGATAAAAATATACTTTTCACACCATGTGATTTCTTATGTTTTTTTTTCTTCTTTCGTGTATTTTCATTAATAGGATTTTGAGGCAAGGAGATACATTAACCACAGAGTTGAAGTAGTGGTAACTCATCAATATTTTTTCTTGTTAAATTTTTTATTGATTATAATATTAAGTTATGTAAGAAAAACTTATTCCTACTGTTTCATCAGAGCGGGACAACAACAGAGCAGTATTTGGCAAAATTAAACAAAGCACTTAACGAAGTATGTATTTTTACACTGCTTAATCTCATCATGCTTTTCCTCTGATTTCCTACGGGCTTTCTTCATCTTAGTTGAAATACTACCTTTGATGTGTGCTTTTGAAAAGAGGTTTTTCGATTTTCTCCTAGGATTTGTGTGCCATATGTTATAATTTCTCCCCAACAATTTGGACTTTATTCTTTAGTGTCTTGTAGTTCTTTTCCTTGTTATATGCTCTGGTCATGAGTCCTACCTGTAACATCATATGCTGATAGTCTGTGAGACAATGTAATCTGTATGATTAAGTCCATAAAAACTGGTACGAATTATATCTATAAAAATAGGATAAAGTATCTTATAAATCATGGGATCTAACAAATCTGTGCAAATTTTTTTATTATAAGTGGTGTGTATAAATCTAATTTATGCCTATTAGTCGGAAATGAATAAAATTTCTCCTTCAAATTCTGTCATTTTTGTCATGTAGCAAAGCTGTAGGTCTTCTTAGAAATGAAATCTTTAGTTGTTTAGCCATTCTTTTCCTTGTACTTTGTTTTCTGATATCAAAATAGAGTATCTTTACCATCCTTCATTTCTGGTTATTTTGGCTTCTTGTGAAAGGTCTTGATTGCCTAAAAAAAGATTGTCCTTGAAGATTTCAAAAATTGCAGAGACAACAACTACATCCAAATTATAGCAGGTTGTTTGGTCTTCACAACCTATAGAAATCCAAAGTATGCATGCTGCATACAGATTAGATGGGAAAAATGACCTAAAGTGGTCCCAACTTGTTCGTATAGTGCTAAAGGGAAGATTAATTCATAGGTGCTGGACCCAAGCTAGAAGAACCTTGGTTTGAAGCGTGGGATCAAGAAGACTCCCTAATTATGGCATGGTTATGGAGTTATATGATTCCTGAAATTAGTGACACATGCATGTTTTTATATATTGCTAAGTATATTTGGGATGCAATTCAACAAACCTATTCTAAAGCTAGGGATGCAGCCCAAGTATATGAAGTTAAAGTGCAGACAATGACTAGAAATCAAGGAAACAAAACAATCATTGAATATGGTATATGAAGCTAAAGTGCAGACAATGACTGGAAAACAAGGAAACAAAACAATCATTGAATATGCTAACCAATTGAAATCCTTGTGGCAAGAACTTGGTCACTACAGAGTGGTAAAAACAAAATGTGCTGATGATGTAGCTATTGTAAAAGACTTCATTGAGCAAGATAGGATTTATGATTTTCTTGTAGGACTCAATCTTGAATTTGATAAAGTAAGGATCCAAATTCTTGTAAAAACTAGAGATACCATGTTTTAATGAGGTTGTGGCACTAATTCCAAGTGAGAAAAGTAGAACACTCATTCTTGAACCACAGGTTATAGACAACTCAGTCATGGTGGCTAGTGATAGCAATAAATCAGCCACAAATATGGAATGAGCATCCTCTTTTAAAATTGGAAAACTAGTCAACCAAAGGCTTAAAATCGTGACAATTTGTGATGCAGTTATTACAAGAAGGTATACCATACATGTGAAAAGTGTTGGAAGCTTCATGGAAAGCCTTCAAGTAAAGAATGGGGACAGAAAGGAGAGCAATCAAGGAGCAATGCCCAAGTCCATCTTGGTGCAGCACAAAATAGTGAATTAGAACCACAAGAGTTGAGTAGTCTCAACCAAGAAGAGATTGAGAGGGTGAGATCACGTATTAGCAGCCCTAAACACTCATTAGGTACCTATTCTTTGGCATATTTAGGTGAGTTTTCATTCTTTATTGGATTAACTATCTTAGGTACAACCTTTCCTAACTCTTGGGTCATGGACTCTGGAGTTACTGACCATATGACTCATTCACCAAATGTTTTATCCACTTATTCCTTATATCGTAGTAGTAGAAATATAGCTATAGTTGATGGCTCTTTAACAACTGTAGTAGGTGTGGGAGATGTTAAAGTACGTCTTTCATTAACCTTAAGAAATGTAGTTCATGTCCCTAAATTATCCACAAACTTTATCTCTATACAAAAACTTACTTATGATTTATGTTGCATTGTGGTTTTTCATCAAAGTTATTATGTGTTTCAAGACAAGGATTTGGAGAATATGATTGGACATGCGAAAGAACGGGATGACCTCTACTACCTTAATGCACCGAGTCAGTCAAACATTTCAAGGGTAGATTATCTCATTCCTTTATTTCATCCAATAAAGAAAAGATTTGGCTTCATCATTGCTAACTTGGACACCAATCTTTTAGGGTTATTAAAATTCTATTTCCTTCTATGTTCAAAGGTTTAGATGTTGAAATTTTTTTTAGTGAAGTGTCTGAATTTGCTACACACAAGCGTATAACATTTTCAATTAGAATTAAAAGGAGCTCCACTCCTTTTTAGCTCATCCACAAAGATATTTCAGGTCCTTTTCCTATTCCTAATATCTCTAAGGAGAGATAGTTTGTCCCGCTCATTGATGATTGTAATCGTGTTACTTGGCTTTTCCATCCTAAACACAAATTCGAGGTTAGTCTATGGTAAAAAAAAAACAATTTGGAATCCATATCAAAAGGTTTAGCACAGATAATGCCAAGGATTATTTTAATCAAATCTTAACTCCATACTTTCAAAAGGAAGGGATAGTCCATGAGTCCACTTATGTTAATATCCGAGAACAAAATGGGGTAGCAAAAAGAAAAAACTATCATTTCCTTGAAACAACCCGAGTCTTTATGTTTCAAAACACATCCCTAAATCTTTTTTAGGGGAAGCCGTTTTTATAGCAACTCATCTCATAAATTGTTTGCCTTCTAGGATCTTAGGATTCAACATCTCCTTGGAAATACTATCAACCTTCTACACTGCACTACTCATTACCAATAATCTTTTTCCTAGAGTATTTGGGTGCATATAATTTGTCCATATCCTTAGTCAAAACCAAGGGAAACTAGATCCAAAGGCAATAAGATGTGTTTTTGTGGGATATTCATCCACTCAAAACGGGTATAAGTGCTACCACCCTCCATCTAAGAAGTTCTATGTCTCAACAGATGTCACTTTTCATGGACAATAGCCTTACTTCAAAGAACTTCTCTTCCGGGAGAGAATTCAACGATGGAAAATAAGGATAAAGGCTTCTTACTTGTCACATTTCATGCCATAAAATGATACACCTGAACCTACACCACCTAAATCTGGACCACCTAAACGTGAACTTGCATTTAAAGAAGTGAGAGAACTTGAACCTGCAGATGCAATTGAGAATCCTCAAGAAAAAACATTATTCTCTTGAAAATGTGAGATTTGGAAAAGGACATGTGTTTGCAAGAAAGGAAAAGGTTGCTCCAGAGTCTACGCAAGTCTAAGAGTCCAACCCACATCTTGAGAATGAGGTAACAATTTCTAATCTTTTATTGCAAAATTGAGGTGACTGATGATAACTATGATTTTCCTATTGCTATTAGAAAAGGAATGAGTGTAGAAAAAGAGCTTTATATCTTCTTTCACATTTTTTGTCTTTTAAAAATTATTCACCATAGCATAAAGCCTTTCTTATTAGTCTAAACACCATTACCATCCTTACCACCTTATTTGAGGCTTTGTCCAATGAGAAATGAAAACAAGCTGAGGATGTGGAGATGGAGGATTTGGAGAAAAATAAAATTTGGGAGTTAGTGAAGTTTTCGATCGGGAAGAAACTAGTGGGATGTAAATGGGTGTACACAATTAAATATAGAGCAGATAGATCAATAAAAAAGATACAAGGCAAGGTTGGTAGCCAAGAGATTTACTCAAACCTTTAGTGAAGTTTTCGATTGTGATAAATTGATGGGATGTAAATGGGTGCACACAGTTAAATGTAGAGTAGATGGATCAATAAAAAGATGCGAGGCAAGTTTGGAAGCCAAGGGATATACTCGAACCAATGGAACTGATTATCTAGAGACCTTTGCTCTGGTTGCAAAGCTGAATACTTTAGAGTTTTATTGTCAGTTGCAGTTAATTATATCGGGAATTACAACCATTTAATGTGAAAAATGAATTTCTACATGGAGAACTAGAAGAAGAAATTTATATGGAGATTCTGCTAGGTTATGGAAAGAATTTGGTTGTTCATACTATTTATAAATTGAAGAAAGCCTTGTACGAACTCAAACAATCACCATGAGCATTTTTTGGAAGATTTGCAAGAGTTATGATGATTATAGGATACAAACAAAGCCAATTGCAATCACACATTGTTCATTACACTCATCTATAGGGGGAGTCATAATTCTCTTGGTGTATGTTGATGACTGTTATGTGCCCAGGTATGAGATCTAGTTTGAATCGGACTAGACCGTCCGGATAGCGCTTTCTTACCTCTAGACTT
>JAOQMR010000008.1:24771636-24795058 GCA_027563865.1 Erythroxylum pelleterianum | reverse complement strand
GTAGTATTTCTGTTGGTTGTCTCGACGATTCACCCTGGGCTCGGCCTTGGGGGTCGGGACTCGGGCCCAACGGTCCCCGTTCGTGATTTCTGTTTTGAATAGTTGGGCTCCGGAACGGGGTCCAACAGTTGCTGTAGCTAAGGATTAGGAATTGCACCAGATGAATGTGCATAATGCCTTTTTGCACGGTGACTTACATGAGGAAGTTTATATGCATTGGCCTCCTGGTTTTTCTACTTTTCATCTTGGACTGGCCTGTCGCTTATGTAAGTACCTTTGTGGGCTTCGTCAAACCCCACGAAAATTGGTTTGCCAAGTTAGCAGGTGCTTTAAAGCAGTTTGGTTTTACACAGTCATACGTAGGCTATTCAATATTTACACTTCATAAGGGTTTTATTTCACTTTCTATTCTTGTGTATATGGATGACCTTATTGTTACTGGTAACAATGCTACTGCTATTGCTAATTTCAACTATCATTTGATTAACTGTTTTCACTTGAAGGATCTAGGTCATTTGAAATATTTTTGGGGATTGAGGTGGCTCGTAATTTCAATGGTCTCTTTCTTTATCAACATAAGTATGCTTTGGATATCATGACAAAGACTGGTCTCCTTGCCTCTAAACCTATTGCTTTTCCAATGGAGCAAAATCATAAAAGTTATTGTTGACTTATTAGGCGACTTATCTACCTCACCATTACATGACCGGAACTCAATTATTCAATGCACTTTTTGGTTCAGTTTATGCAATCTCTCCAATAAGAACAATGGGATACTGCGATCCACATCCTTTGATATTTAAAGGGTCATCCGAGCTAAGGACTTTTCTTGTGACATGATAGTGATCTTCAACTTTATGCATTTTGTGATTCTGATTGGGATAGTTGTCCTTTGAGCAGGCGTTCTTTGACTGATTATTTTATGAAGTTGGGCCATTCTCCTACTTCCTGGCAGACAAAGAAACAACATACTGCCTCTCGTTCCTCAGCTGAAGCTAAATACCGGGCCATAGCTACTACCACATGTGAGCTTACTTGGCTCAAGGCTCTATTGAAATCGTTTGGAGTCGATCTTCACACTCTTATGCGTTTGTATTGTGATAATACGACAGTTCACTACATCACTTCTAATCAGGTTTTCCATGAGCGCACAAAGCATATAGAAATTGACCGTCACTATGTTCGGTATCAGATTTAAACTGATAATGTTGTCATTGCTTATATGCACACATCTCAACAATTAGTTGATATTTTTACGAAAGCTCTTGGACATCAACAGTTTCATTATCTCCTACACAAGTTGGGCATTCATGATCTTCACGCTCCAACTTGAGGAGGAGTAATAACATGTACATATTACGTATTGTAAATATAAGAAGTAAAGGAGACAATTTAGGAAAATATATCACAATATTTGTGTATAGTTAGTGAGATTTTAGTGTTTACATAACTAGAAAACTCTTTCATGTATTTTGTATATATTATGTTATATGAGCACTAAGAAACAGGACATTCACCTACAATTTTGTTATAAATAGATTAAACCAAAGCAATTAAAGCATACAAGCAAAGTAAATTACTAGTGAAAAATATAAAAATTTTATGTACATCAATAATCCTCTCAACATATCGTCTTGCATTTACGAGCGGTAAGAAGTCAAATGATAGCTCCAACAAGTTTGAGTTATCATCCACTACTATCTTTTGTACGAAAGGTACCTTAAAATTTATTTTGAAAACAAAATAATAGATCACTCATTCCTAAAATAACAAAAATGTTGTAATGACTTCTCTTGTATATTTATTTTAAATAAAAATAATATTTATTTTAAATGAGATTAATAAATGTAAATATTGTTACATTTTAATATAAATAATAATATTTAAATATAAAAACAATAAAATAGATCAATCAATTTATTTGATATATAATCCTTTACGATTTGTTATTCTAAACAATTCATGACAACGAGACTGTGATTCCCTACAAATTGCAAAACTTTGGGGACTCTACTCGGGATTCTTTTTGGCGTGGGCTATTGGGCATCAACGAGTCATTGTCGAGACGGACTTTCTTGTAGTGATTAATATTCTTTCTTCTTCTCGATCTGTTCTTACTGAGAATTTTTCTTTGTTAGCAAGTATTTGGGATTTACTCCAATGCGATTGAACCTACAACTCAAACACGTGCCACGGAAAGGAAATCAGTGTGTGGACTTACTGACTACCCTCGCTGCTTGTACTGACCCAGGGATTTGTTTTTTGCCGAAACCTCCAGTGTCTCTCGTGGCACTCCTCCTTCGAGACAAACAAGAATCTTTGTATCGAGGAGCTGTCGACTAGCTAGTTTTAATTTTGGTGTCTTTTCCTTTGTAATAAAAAACTTTAATAATATTAAGTAAATCCGTTATTAAAAAAAACGGATTTGGTTGGGCGATATGAAGTTGACTCCTTTGTCCATTCATTAACTCGCTTTCTCTCTCTTTAAGCGCTCACTTGTTGTGGTGTGTATAGTCCGCTCTTTGACTTCAATGTTCAGTAGAAGAGGAACTGGACCTCTGTGTCCTCTTCAGCTTAGCCTCTTCCCATTCTGCGTTCTTCTTCTTCTTCTTCTTCTTCTTCTTCTACCGCTTTCACTTGCTTTCGAAATTGCCGACTCAGATGGCTCTGTCTTCACCAACGCCAGCGCCACCAACACCTCCATTTCTAAGCTTAAAGAAGGCTCCTTCGCCGATATTATTGATAAGGCTCTTGAAAAGGAGTTCACTGAGAACGAACAGAACGAAGGTCTCTCTCTCTCTCTCTCTCTCTCTCTCTTTCTTTCTCTACTTGTTCCTTCCATTCGTAGGGTTTATTTAATCAAAGAACTGTCTGTGATTCCTGCATAACTCGTTTTCGTTGATGTTGACATTTGTTCTTCTAATTAGATTGTTAGGTTAGTTGTGGAGATACAACGTCTCTTCTTTCTTCCAGTAATATGGATTACTAAGGATGTACTTAGGAGTGCTTAATTTGGATCTTCTTTGTTTGAATACTTTTCTCTCACTTTGTTTAACTCCAGTCCGGACTTGGATTTAAGATCCGAGACTCATGAGAATGTCCATTCCAAGTATACCATGTGTTACTGTCAATTCAAACCCCTTGTTACTAGATCTAGTAATTTTGCTTTATTTAAAGTCTTACTTTCTGTCTCAGAAAGGAAGCTTCACTAGGATTGTTGACCTTATATACAAATGTTGGGAATCAGCTCAATTGCAGTTGATGTTAGCATTAATGGTGTTATATTGATTGTTCATTGTGGCCTCTGATTTGGAATTGTTTTGTGACGGAGATGTTTTTTTTCATTGAGCTGATTTGGTGCTTCTATCAGTTGTTTTATCCTATCTACCACTTGTAACGTTCTTCCAAAATTTAACTAATAATTATACCCCACTCCACTCACCAATGCGTCCAATATTTGGCAGCAACTGATTCTGGAAGCTTCAACAACAGTGTAACAGAACAACAGGTTTTTTATTCCTTTTTTTTAATTAGATATTTTCATATCAATTGAATAGTTTTTAGCAATCCAAGAAACTGAACAGCATGTTAAAGTCGTAACCATCAATATATTTTGAGGATTGAGAAGGCTTTGTTTGTGCATCTTCATAATTGTTCTTTGATTGTTACGAGATTTATCTAATTTCATTAAGAACAAAACATACTAATTTTTTTCATTTGTCTTCTAGATCATGTAGAATAGCCTACATATACTTATTTAGGACCTTTTAACTTATCACGTCTTATTTATACTTTTTTCTTTGCTCAGGCAGTTTTGGAAACTGTTGCCAGGGTGAAGCCAAAGAAAAATGAAACAAAGGAGGAGAAGTACGAGCTTCTACTCTATGTCTTGTCACTTTCCTTCATATTTTGGTATTTGACTTGTCATTTAAGGCATTGATGTTTCTGTTTTTCATCTTAGTTCATTTAAGCTTCATGATGTTTTCAATTTAGACAATGAAAATGGAGTCGAAGATACCCCTACACTTATAGATAGAAAGGTAAGATTACTTCAGTAGGTACCTTTGGTGCTGATGTTACTTTTAATGTGTAACTCTGGAACTTTTGGTTGTTTATTTCAGGACAATGTCTTTATTATATCTAACTTCAAATCAAAATTTCCAGTGTTGCAGCTAGATCTGAGGTGATCTTTGCTATTTCTCATGATTCTTTTTAAATATTTGTTGTATTCAGCTGGTAAGCTGATCTGAATCCATCTATTTATTCCTTTGTAGATTGATATCAGATTTGGTTGTCGTCATTGTGTCTGCAGCTTGTGGTGGCATTGCATTTGCCTGTGCTGGACAACCGGTCTGATATATTCCATATAGATAGTTCATGAAATTGCAATAATATGATCTATTTAATGTCTAAGCAAGATAAATCTCTCACTGTATGTGTTTATAAGTTTCTTGCCTATGCCAACATTTCTAAACATAGTTTTTACAGGCAATGACTGGATATTTGTTAGCAGGATCTATTATTGGACCTGGTGGCTTCAACTTTGTCAGTGAGATGGTGCAAGTATGTTTGAATTGTTGCATTTTGCTTTATTAGTTAGGATATCTGTAGACGATGATCTGCTTGATATTGCACTTTTAACTCAGATTGGTTTAGAGTAGTTCTTATTCATTTTCAGACAAGTTGATCACTCGCTGTGATGCTTTGATTGACATATGTTGTAATGGAAGTTGAATATAATCACTCGTTGTGATGCTTTGATTGACATATGTTGTAATGGAAGTTGAATATAATATCAGCCACTAAATTTCTGTGCAAAGTATAAGAATAAAAATGGTGATCATTTCACCACAAATTTCTGAATTTATGATTCCACGGGCATCACTTGCTCAGATATGACTAACCCTTTGACTGATAATTCACTTTTAGTTTTTTTCTTGTCATGCATATCTTTGTAGGTTGAGACTGTGGCTCAGTTTGGGGTTGTTTTTCTGCTTTTTGCACTGGGTTTGGAGTTCTCGACAACAAAAGTTCGTTCTTTTCATCTCCCTCATATTTTATTATAAAGTGAAATTGCTGGTGAAGTTGTGATAAACATTTATCTACCTCAATTTCAGCTTCGAGTTGTTCGGGCAGTTGCTGTTCTGGGAGGTCTGCTCCAAATATTTTTGTTTATGTTCCTATGTGGAATTACAGCCATGGTATTTCACTTGATCTTTAGGAGTTTTATAAGTTGTTTTTCTAGTTTGCAAATACTGTTATTGTTGTATAGCACTGACTTTATATTCTTTCATATGTTATACTGGTGTGATGTTCCCTGCATCCTTGCTCTCCCTCATAATTTATACTTTATATGATTGGTGGTTTGCAATTAGTGCGACTATAAAGCAGTTGTTTTTTAATGCAAAAACATTGCTTATGGATTTTCCTGATTAAAGTTTTATTACACAAAACTGCAGTTCTAATCTGATTCTGTTTGCAGCTGTTTGGTGGTAAGACATCTGAAGGGGTATTTGTTGGTGCATTCCTTTCAATGTCTTCCACAGCTGTGGTAAATTCTCTTTCTGATATATGCACCAAAAATCTATTTCCAATATGTTATATCCTCTATTTCTCTCTCTCCTTTTTACGTCTTTGAAATGCTAATTGGGCAATGATTATCACTTGGTCCAGGTCTTGAAGTTTTTGATGGAAAAGAATTCTAGTAATTCGCTCCATGGGCAAGTGACCATTGGCACTCTTATTCTACAGGTACTGTCTTCCTGAATACACTTCTGATAGTACCATTCTGCTGATGCTTTTGGTGATCAAGTTGTGGAATGCTTTGTCATGAACTCATATTGAATATTGAATAAGGTTTTACCTGCTAGGACTGTGCTGTTGGTTTGCTATTTGCTTTGCTTCCGGTTCTTGGTGGAACTTCAGGAATTCTGCTGGGAGTAATATCCATGACCAAACTGTAAGTGAAGAAACTGGACTTGCAAAGTTCAGAGGAAAATATTTATTTAATTTACTCACATCAGTGCTATTGATGGCTTTTGTTTGACAACAAATGTTTCAATATTTCTATATTTATCTGTTTTAACTCTTACTTCAGCCAAAGAGGCCCAAAATCTACTTTTTATCCTGCTTTGACAAAATGGTGTTCTATTAATCAGGTTGGTGACAGTAATAGCCTTTTTGGCTGTTTTGTCAATATTAGCTCGCACTTGGTTTCCTAGATTCCTTAAACTGATGATGAGCCTATCATCACAGGTACAAACTTATTGTGTTCAAATGCATAGTTTCGATGTTCTTTTCTCAACCTTTGCATTTGTATGTATGTAAGCAATCAAATTTTTTTTTCCTTGGTTTAAATTTAATTTTGCAGACAAATGAGCTCTATCAATTAGCATCTGTTGCATTCTGCTTACTTGTAGCCTGGGTATGTTTCATCTGCTTATCCAGGATCTCTCGAGCACTTTTAGTTTGATTTGGAGATGTGGACATATGCTATATGGTATTAATATGCATGCAAGCTGCTTTCCTTTTTTCTGTTAATACCATGTAGAAATATCAAATCAAGCCATTGTTTTCTCTTTTACTTTTTGCTTAATCGTTCTCTGATCATTTGAAGAAATGAGTTGTAAAGTCATTTGTGTGTATTGATAAAACATTTATTAGTTCAGGTGCCAAAAGTCATTGTGTGTATTGATAAAACATTTATTAGTTCAGGTGCTATTGGTTGGTTACCTGCTCTAATTTTTATAAAGTGGTGCAGCATAGCATTGGAAGTTTTCTTCTTGCAATCTTCAATTCCATGTTAAGATTTATTTCATTTTGTTTCCCTCTAACCAACATTGATATTTTATGATTACTGTGAGAATTCGTAATTCTGTTTTAGGTAACTATTGGGTATAAGATATGTATTGTTAGGATCCCACAATTTAAGGGATTTCCTGTTAGAGTCAATTTCCTAGTTTAGTGGGATTAGTTTCCTGATTTGTGTTGTCCTTCAATAGATAACAACTTAAAACCCTAAATTCTGATATGGCATCAGAGCAAGTTGCTCTCGGGTTAGTCGTCACCACTTCGACATGATAGACTGTCACATGTTGGGCCTTAAATTAGCCCACATGTGAGAGAGGCGTGTTGAACTATAAGTGGGAGTGTCCTACATGGAAAGAATATATGGCCTTGAGCATGCATATAAGCCTAGTAAGTTACTCCACTTATCACCAATTAGTTTTAGGATGGAACTCATTTGAGCTTGTATGTGCTCAGTTTGTTTGAGCCCAATCTTACAAAAGTTAACAATTACACATTGTTATTTGCTGTCTGGTTTTTCTGGGGAATGCAGTTATTACAATATATGTTGAGCTTGTTAAAATCAAAGTTAATTGTGGGAAAATATTGAAAATGGCCTTTTCTTTTATAATGTCAAATCACATGGAAGATTAAAGCTAAATTAATTCCATATGATATTTCATTGGAAATGGTATTGCTGTATCAAATTTAACTTTTGCTTTGGTCACTAGCCCTCCTTGAAAGGCCTTAATGGTTGAACCTACATCATGATGCATAAAAATGTTTTCTTTAGATTACATAAGTTGTCTACCTCATTATTTTAAATTGCATTTTAACGATGTTTTCTTTTTGTTATCGTTGCAGTGTAGTGATAAGCTGGGCCTGAGTCTGGAATTGGGATCTTTTGCAGCTGGGGTGATGATATCGACAACTGATCTTGCTCAACATACATTGGAACAAGTAAGGTTTACATAATCTGTTATCCTGTCTATTGAAATTGTAGATGTGTAAGTTTTGTATATCTTTATAACTTATGAAGTGAGTGCTCTGATTTCTTTCCATTTATGAAGTTATGTAAATCTTACCACCAGGAGGTTCAACTAGCTAGTGCCTAGTATTTCTCTTTTGTCGTTATAGTAAGTTCAAGAGTTGTCTTTGTTCTCATGTTGCTAGGACTGCAACTATCATAGAAACAAAGATATTATTTGTCTAGCTAACTGCTAATATTGTATTTTTCTGATTAAAATGCGTTCATGTATTCATCAGGGACCTCATCTGTTTGTTTCTTCCCATCTTTAATCTTTACTACAGTAAAATCGATAAGATGTGAATATTTAAACCCTATTGACTAATCTTAAATTTTTATCTAAGAGGCTATTAAGTTAGCTAACTAGAGCAGGACTAGCAGCCAGCACTATCCCATTTTTTCTGTCACATGTAAGTCCATGTCTGATTAATTGTGTTAGCGTATATTGGACTGTACAAGAGATATGGAAAGCCACAGATCTGTGGTACAAATGAACAACTTCAGTACTGTACTTCTCACATTGGAAGTTCAACATACATTAGTGACAGAGCAACTAGAGGTATATAAAACAACAAATATCCAATTTAATGAAAAATGTTATTGTATTGTATCCATGGGATTGGACACATTCTTAGTATTTTCACCAGTGGCAGTAAATGGTAAGCAGGAGTTGCATTGTTGCGACACTGACTTGGTCGTCTAAAAAAACTATCTTGCTTCATATTCTTATCGTTTGGGATATAATATTCCAGAATAATATCAAGTTCCATTTTGTTAAAACTTATTTGCTCATCACTGTAAACCAACATCCCTGTTTAAAAAATTTATGGCTTTTGTTGCGAGACTTTGTGGCTTGAACTATTTGTTTTTTCTGCTTGTTAGACGAAACTTTTACTAGAAGGTACATAATATGCATTGTTTGTATTTTTAAATCTTGTTTTCTAACCACTTTGCACTCTAGCTTATTTTCACTGATTTGATTTTGATAGGCCTTTGGGTTTCTGCATAATTGAAAATGGACAGCAAATCATAGTTCTCAGTACTTAAATGGTATAGGTTTCATCATTTGAATGGAAGACCACCTATAAGCAAGAACCTGGCATGAAACTGAATACATAGAGACCGGCTTAACTGAATAAGTAACCTAGCTGATGATTTCCCTGTACATAAACAATTTGGAGAGGTGAATGGGGAATGAAATGAAGCTATTATTTCCTAGAATCTTAAGATAAACCTATATATTATCATTAGAATGTAGGGCTGGATTGATGACTGTAAGTGTGCTTATGGTTTTAATTTCACTCGTGTTGCCGAGGCTTTTCTAATTTGCTTTTCCTGCTGATTTTGCTAATGTCTTGGCCCAAATGGGGATAGCATTTCTTTCCTGCATGTTCATGGTCTCTAATCAGCTGAGCTTGTTCCTTGTGCAGATTGAACCTATTCGAAACTTCTTTGCTGCTCTTTTTCTTTCCAGCATTGGGATGCTGATCCATGTTCATTTTCTCTGGAGCCATGTTGATATATTATTAGCATCTGTCATTTTAGTTATAATCATCAAGACAACCATAATCACAACAGTAGTGAAAGCATTTGGTTACAACAACAAGGCTGCACTCCTTGTAAGATTTTATTCGATGTTCACTGTCTATTATGCCTTCTGTAATGATTTTCTATCAACAGAATATAAATGTGTGTAGGTCGGAATGTCTTTGGCTCAGATAGGAGAATTTGCATTTGTTCTTCTCAGCCGTGCTTCTAATCTTCATTTGGTTGAGGTTAGTTCCATCATTGGAATATCCATAACAGCATTTGCACAGAATTGGAATTTTGGGACATCATATCTGTCAAAATTTTAAAGATTTTGCACAGAATTGGAATTTTGGGACATCATATCTGTCAAAATTTTAAAGATTTACTGCCCCAAGTTTGCCAGGGGAATTATTAAAATCATGAGATGTGGTGAAGCTGATATTTGGACCATTTTCAGGGAAAACTTTACCTGCTGCTTCTTGGGACTACAGCTCTCAGCCTGGTATTTTATTGTTTTAAATAAGTTTTTTCCAGGGATTCTTGTGTTCTTTTTGTGAATGTACAGATTACTGGTTCTAGACATCTGTTGACTTGCATTTTCTGGTGGACATGATTAGCTGATAACCTAATAATTGGAGCTCCTGATTGTACATCCTCGTAAAATGATGGTGACTAATCTTAATTTGAAACTTGTATGACGTGAAGAATGTAAGCCAAACCACAAAAGAGGTTATATCTTCAATGTAACATGTTCTCTTTGTGGATGGTAGACATAACAATTTTATAATATGGATGCTGATAGAGTGTGATCCAGATTAGTCAAAGACATCTACTTTTGTTCTATATTTATTCGATATAGGATTTGTTGTTTTGTTTATATTTAATCCTAGTAAATTTGTTCAGTTCAATATTTATAAAGTTATAGTTAGTTCCAATTTAGAGCAGTTAAAATGGTTATGGCTACATTAGAATCATTTGTTCATGCTTATTTGTATTTTTGTATGTTAAAATTATGAGATGTTTATTATTAATGAATTATCACATTTTATATTTTGACCATCTTAAATTGTAGAAGTGATTTGTAGCAATCTATTGATTTGATTTCATCAGTTCTGTTTGTTTCAAATGCCAAGTGCGAATCCTAGTTCTTGTCATGGGTTTTTTTGTTCTAGGTCATTCCTTATAATTCACCGCAACCTAAATTTCCAGCACTATTTTTTTTAAGCCACAAAAAACATAAAACAGCTTGAGTAGCCCAAATTTTGAATTTATACATTCTTTGTCAAATAGTTGGTGTGTCCTATATTAGATTGGTATTAGAGCTTGGGTTCAATAATGGCAACATGGAGCATAAGGGTTTGAGGATTATTCAGAGATAACAAGAGCAATGAGATAATCATACAAATTCTTGAGAGGGTGGACAGTATTGTAGCAATACTTAAAACAAATCACAACTCGGTAAGACAGTACACAACAGATCAACATTGTTTACTTGGAGGAGTTGATGAAAATCATATAATCAACTGTCGAGGGTCTTTGAGGAGCTGGACAGCCGAGAAACTAGCCTCTCATAGAAACTTATAAGTGACGTAAGAAATTGATAAAGGCCTGAAGGGCACATGGTTGGTGATATTACTAGAAAGTGTGTTTAAGTATATGATTGCTTGAGGATGATCATTGCGCATTTGTCTTTATACTGAGCTGCAGATATGGATGGTTATTTTGATTGGTGCAATATGACAGAATACTGAAAGGTTAGATTTGCAAAGATGAAACTAGTTGGATATGTTAAATTTTGGTGGAGAATAGTACAGGATAGATTCTGTAAAGTAGGTTATCCACCAATTGTTGATTTGGAAGAGATAAGGTTAAAACAAAGATGACTTCCAAACCAACTTACTATACTTCTATAAGGAAACATAGCTGTTTTAATTATGATGTAGCCAAAAGAGAAAAGGTGATGTTGATGCTACTCACCAATGTTTTAATCGTCAAAGTCAACTCTTGTCATCTCTTCCTATGGGTTAGGCAGAAAACGTCAACTTTCATGCTATATTTGTTTTATTTAGTTTTCTTTTAGATATTTATTGGAATACTAGTATATTTGTTCAATAACTTCTATAGAAAAGAGTTCAGTTTCAATTAGTAGTCAAACTGAAGTTATGGTTAAATTAGAATCTGTCAGTGCCTGTCTACATGTTCTTAGATTGAATTTAAGAGAAGTTGATATAGTTTGAAGGCATGAAATTCTTTCTAAGAATGGATTTTAGAATTAGGACTGATTCCTAGTTTTTTAAAGTGATATTTGGATATCTGTCTGCATGAATTCATACTTACGTTTGTTACAAATCTTATGTTTGATATCTAGTTCTTGAACAAAATTTAGGAGTGGTTCTTATTTCTATTTCCTTCTTGGTAATGAGTGACCTTATCTGAATTTCAACTTGTACGTCTTTGAATCAACTAATTGGTGTATAGCTGTTTGTCCTATAGAATAATAGGACAGATAGTACATCTTTGTATGGGAAATAGAGTGTTGAACTTCAACTAGTATTGTCTTCTATACTCCGTATTGTTAGAGGAAGTAAAGTATGTGATATATTGCAAGAGATGAATATTAAGATTGGATTAGGCTTGGCATTTGTCTCGGCCCAGTCCAAAGCCTAAGCCCGAGCTTGATGTGGCCCGGGCCAAGGTTTATTTAAAATTTGGAATCGATGTTACTTTCAGCTGAAAAAGGCTGGGCAGCTCGAGCCCAAGCCTAGCCCAAAATCCAAAGTTTTGTTTAAAAAAGCTTGCCGACCAGCTAAAATGCCATCCCTAGACTGGATGTCTGCCCCTGTGGTCTAATATTGTGTCAGTTGATGGTAGTTGACTACCCACAGTCTGTTTAATGAAGTATCAACTTGTGCATTTACTGAAGTAAATTGTCTGCAGGTAACAACTCCTCTACTTTTTAAGCTCATTCCTGCTGTTGCACATCTTGGGGTGTTGCTGCGATGGTTTCCCCCTGACACTTCTGTTGAAGTAAGTCGTTTATTCTGTTTGAAACTTCCTGTTCAGTATATGGTTCAAGTGTTTTCTGGTAGGTAATATCGTTCTGTTTTTGATGCTCTGGTCATATTCTCTGGTGATGTAAGCTGTATTTCTTTGTTTTCCACTCCTAGGTTGGATTTAAAGATACTACTAAACAAAAGATTACATTGGTCGTCCAAGGACCACATGCCTCGTGAACTGTGTACAGATGACGTAGAAGTGCTTTTTCAAATTCATTCAACAAGAAACATTTATGGTATGACCATTTTTCCCGCGGTGCTGCCAAAGTTGAGATTTGTCTCATGCAAATGATTTTCTGGAATTATGTCTGCAATTTGACTGACTGAATTAGCCACCCATTCAAGCTCGCGAAGGCGCACGAACAGCAATGGGATAATCTAACTGCCGTAAGGTCTAACATGTGAGCCCAAAATTTTAGATGTTTCATCATCATTTTGTATGTTTTTTTCTCAGGTTCTTTCCACGGTATAATAGGTTTTTCCTTGTATTCAAAAAATGATATTCATATGAGTTTCATGATGTAAAATCTACAGTTATGGAGGTGTTGTAGATAATCAGTTTTTCTTGGGTACCGTGAGTCACGCCGGAAAGAAGGCAAGGCTGCATAACAATTTGGGTAGGAATTTTAATCAATGTCATAATAATTGGTTCCCGCTTCCCCATGGTTTTTCTGATTTGGCCCGGTGCAACTGCGCTTAGGTTTTATACCAGAAAAGAGGAATCTGTTCCCTCAGGAAAGATGAATTTCGATGTGTTTGACTTGGATTCTGCGACTCATGTTCAAGCTCGACATGCCAAAATGTGATTCCGCAAAAGAACATAAATTTCAAACTCGGAGGACCGAGGAAGTGTGGTTGCTTTGAATTTGGATATTGAAGGAAATAAAGGAATGATGCTACCTTTAAAGCATTTTCAAAATCATTACTAGAAGATTGTGCGCAGCCTTTCCGTTCGTTTTTCGGAATATACAGAACGTAGAATTTGATCGTGGGAATTGGAGGTCAGGTTTTTCTGAGCCGGACAAACAAGGAGGCCAGGTCATCCGTCTTTGGGTCAGATCAGCACGTAAATCGAGTACTATAGTGCGAAAAAGTTTTCATCTATTCAGAGATCAGACAACCGAAAGGTCAAGTGGTGCTTAGAATCACATCAAGTGGGTGCTTAGGATCACGTCAATCTTCTGTTCTAACTAAATTACTCAAATTATTATTTTTAATTGTATTAAGTTGATCATGCTAATACAGACTTGTATCACCGATACCAATATAATAACTAATATGACAGGAAGTGGAACGCTACGACAAGAAAAGGTTTGATTAAGCGGAAAAGGTGCTAGACATTTTTGTCCCTAAGGACAATTTTGTTTATGTCTCGTAAAGTTGAATTAATATTAATTGCAATTTTAGTTTTAAAATAAATTATCGGTTAAGTGACGCCATTTGATACAGATAAAAATATTAAAGTGGCCCAATAAATGATCTAGATTAATGGGTCGAAATTCGGATGAAAAATGGGTTCCGATTAGTGTAGACCGGGTCCATATCGGCCTTGTAATTTAAAAACTCGATATGGAAACTATATAAAAATAAGGTCTCCTGCAGTTACTTATAAGAGGATTCTCGAGCATAAGGTTCTTGACCCGTTAAGGAAGCTCGGGATTTGAGGAAACTGTAAAAAGGCTTTGCGCGTGAGCCGGTGAGCACTTTTCACTAAAGGTCCCGGGAGATTCGGAGACGTTTGGCGCTCGGAATCGGCTTCGGAATCAGAGATGGAACCGAAATCTAGGTATTCCGCATTATTTTCGTTCCTGATCCTTTCATGCAGATCCGGGGTACGTAATAAGGCTCCCACTACGTATTAACATGTGGTATCAGAGCGGTTACGTGATCGAATTGCCAGAAACGGAAGTTTTTAGGTTTTTCATCTCATTTGGTTTTCCTTCGTTTTTGATTCGTTTTTCAGTTTTTTTTTTACGTATATAATTTCGTAAAACTGGTATACATAAGGCTAGCTATGAAAAACAGGTTGAAAACAGGCTGAACGGAGCGAAAAACGGAGTCCTGGGATGCCGAAAATTGCCTCCGACGTCGGAGGTCAATGGAACATGCGCCCTAACGGCGCACAGTAGCGGCCAGGAGCCGCATAGTGCCCGCGCTTATGCGTGTGACTCGCACGAGCCAGACGCATCTGGAGTGCGTCTGGGTGCGCGCGCGTGCTCTTAAAAAAACCCAAAAATTCCAGATTTCTCGTAAGGTACCCCAGGTTGTTTTGGGTCGGTTTTCAGGTTCGGGTAATTTATAAAGTAACCTTTTTCTATTTTTCTGGATTTATTACATTAGTAATAAATTAAGGTTTAACTCCAGAAAAAGGAATTAAGGTATTCTGAATCCGATTTCGATTGAATTTTCATGCTTCGGACTGCGTATAAGGGAGATGCATGAGGGTCTCGTGTCTCATTTTTAGTGTTCGGGATTGCATGATAATCAATTGGAAATAGGAATTGAGACATTTTGAAGCCATTTTTGAGTGAATTTCGTGCAATGAACTTGCCATAAGGGAGATACATGAAGTGCTCGTGTCTTAGGAGGTCGGTTCAGTATCTGGTGACGCACGATAGTCACTCTACTGAGATTTTTCTTTCACGAAGGTCTCAAATGAAGTTTTTGGAGAATGTCTTCAGCACGTGTGAGTGACAATGAGATTGTGCATTCAGATTTTTGCACTTATTGAGGCCACATTGTCACATGCGATATGCCCATAAAGGATGTGAGGATAACATAAAGATGTATCCCTTGTGTTTGCGGACTTTTTGAATGCTGATGAGAATGTAGTCCCCAAAGTGGCCTTTCAAGTCAGTATTTTGAATTGTTTTGCTTACATGTTGGGGGATGTCTCTTATTTTATGTTTAGTTATTCTGACCAAAGGTGTTGGCCTTGCATAAAATTTTGAGACGTGCATAAAGGCATTGGATGGAGGAAGGCTGTTGCTCAAGTAATCTATTCACCCAAAGGTGGTAGTGCCATGAGAGTTGATAGTTTGTACTCCGATCGCTTTTATGTGTGAAAGTCTAATTGCCTATATTATGTATTCATCCCAAAGGTGTTTCATAATATGTGTGATTAGATTTTCAGGAAAGATACTATTAATGGCTTTAGTATCGTTATTGTCCTACATTTGTGCTGATTTAAAGATTATTATTTCAAAGTCACTTTTCCAGTCAACCAAATCCGTGTCACTATTGAAACCTTTGTTGTTTCAATATAAGGAATTGGACGGAGGATGTTTTGAAGGTTATGGAGATAGGGTTGAATTGGCCATATGGACGGGTAAGCCATCTCCAATTACATCCATGAGCTTGACAGCTCATAAAGTAGCCTATTAAGCCTAGGATTGGTCTAACAGATTACATCTGACGACCATTAAGAAATCCATACCTAACCATCTGCAAAGTGGACTTCCGAACACAGATATAGCGAAGGAGTTTCTTGATAAAGTCTCCCAGAGGTACACAGTCTCATCTGGTATTGAGACAAGTGCCTTGTTAAAAGTATTATTCTCCATAAAGTATGTAGAAGAAAGGGGGAGTAATGGAGTACTTATCAAGAATAGTTTATTTTCACAATAGGTGAAGATATTGAGACCTCAACACTTTGATATTCCATTGAGTTACTGAGGTGGAGAAAGTTAAGTTGTTACTCCTACAGACCTTAAAGCAACTTAAGGGAAGACAAAGATGAAGCCCATAAAGTTTAAAGGTATAAATTTAAATCTTCTCCATATGGTGATGTTGGTCAAACCAGTTCTGGTAAATGTCTATTGGACATAAAGACACCAGAAATATGAGGTTTAAAGAGAAGACTGAGATCATCGGATTATTCTTTGGTTTATCAATTATGAATCTAATTTGCGATAGTCGCATTAAGTATATATGACTATTTAGTGGAACATCTGATCAGGGTGCTTCCACAATGCAGTAGATCATATCCAGGATAAAAGCAAATAAAGGGAATGAGGAACTGATGGTTCACAACAATAAAGAGGTGGAAGTAATACCTATGGGGGTGTATGTATTGAACTTTACAGTAAGGTTCATAAGGTGTACATGACACATTTTATATACAATCTTTTGATCAATAAAGGACATTGAAGGTTAACGTTTTTCATTTAATACTTCTGTTACATAGTTGCTGTTTAATGCAAAACATAAAGGTGCAACTTTCTTGTCATATGGTTTATATAGAATGTGTCTTATCCCGGATTAGAAGTATACTTCTTCATATCATTTAAAACAAGGAATGAAGGACCTGATGAATGAGAAGTCATACATGGTGTGACATAAAAGTTTAAGCCACATTTTCAGAGCTAGGATTAGGAGATTGATCAAGGTAACCATTTCTCAATTCTAGATTAAGATGATCTGGAACATGTACTGACGATCACAGGGGTAAGTTGACCAATAAGGACACTAGATTCAATTCATACTTCTAACTTGTTGAGTCTGATGCATAAAGATTTCGGTAGACCTCATACAATTGTATTTTGCAATTCTGAAAGTATTCTGACATTTCTTGGTGATTATTTCCATCAAAGTGATGTGTTTTTGCTTAAAGTCTAAAGGTTGAGAAAGAACTGGAACAATTCATCAAGATAGTCAGATTTGCCCATAGAGGAGAATATCATGGCAAACATGATGTTTCAGAACTTTAAAAGGTCCGTTTGCCAGATATATGAAGTCAGTTGGAATAGCGACTTAGTTCACTATGCCGAGTAGTTCTGAGCAAAATGATGTGTTGCCGAAAGGCAAATGGCATCCTAAAGGACTTAAAGAAGTCAATGCAGAGCAGAACTAATCTACCTATCTAGAACTTGAAGAACTCAGCCTTATGCACAATTGTGCAAAGGGCTACTCTACTGAGGTAGAATAATCCTTATACAGAAATATTGCATACTCATTTTTCCATTGCTATTTAGTAAAAGATCTCATCCACTTTACGTCTACAGATTTTACTGTAGATAAGGAGGGACCAAAATAGTGAAATCACAAATAACCAAGTTTCTGGAATATCATGTCTATGATGATGGTAGGTCTTTTGACCTTTCGAATGATAGTAGGGTGGATACTAAAGTTGTCCCGTATCTACTACTCATATAGCTAGATCCAGTAGATCTAGATTTTTTGTACTGTACCTGTACAGGAACAGGAACATATACCTGTACACAGAGGGATTCCTAGGGGTACAAGATCTAATACAGTTATGTAAATCCACTTGAGTGAGATGACCTACTATCCCATCTGATAACATAGTCTATCAAGTGTACTGGATTATGTTATTAGACATATTACAGATCCAGTTACTTTTACATAAGTTGTTTCTGGACTCAATGCAGATGTGTGGTGGGATGCGATGAATGACGAAATGAAAGCCATGAAGCATAGTAAGGTTTAGAGAAGCTAGTTGATTTGCATCAGGAACTGCAAGCTCGTCAGTTATAAATAAAGTTGAGGCCTAAAGGATTTCAGGATAAAGTTCCATGGTTTATGGACTTGCTCAGTTGCATAAGGGTTCACTCAAAGAAAAAGGTTGACTTTGAGTTACTTTTTCTCTCATATTCTCGTAGGATACATTTTGAGTGATAGAAGCAATTAAAGCTTATGATGATACAGAATTACATCAGAAAGTTGTCATAACCATCTTCTTGAATTAAAACCTTTATGAAGTAGTCTATAAGGAACAACCTGTAGGGTCCCAGGATCCAGACAGTACTGATATGGTTGTGAGTTATGCAGATCAATATATGGTTTACAGTAAACCTCCTGAAGGTGATACCTTACTTTTGATGAGGTTATGGCCTCTTTTGGCTTCTTAGGAAAATAAAGTTAAAGGATGCCTATATTATGAAGTTGAGAGGAGTTAAGGGGAGCAAAGTTATCTTCCTATTACGGCATAAGGATGGTAAATTGCTCACATCAAGTCCCTTGATCATGTTGTGTGAGGATAAGCAACTTTTGGTCAAGAACCTTGACATAAAGACCTTAGTATACCATCTACTTTCCTAGGTATTCGGATTCACCAGGACATATCTCAACACTCAACAGATCTCTCAAAGAAAGCATACATTGAGTATGTGTTGACAGTAAACCTGTCGTAACACTTGTCTCTCACAGTGAGAGATAATCTTTGATACAGTACCCAAAGATTAAAGTGAAGAGAGAATATGAGGAATGGTCCATATTTTAGTATGGCAGATAGCCTGATGTATGCTAGGCTATGTACTAGATAGGACATTGCATTTACTGTTTGACTGTTTGGTCAATATCTGGTTAATCTAGTTATAGACTTTTAGAATGCAGTCAAGTGAGTATTGAGGTACTTGAAGGAATCAAGGATTATAAGTTGACATATAGTATAGTCAACAGACTAAACCTCTAGGGAATTCAGGTTTAAAGTTAGCTATGTGTTCGAATGATTGAAAATTCACTTAAGGTTACAGTTCAAGTTTGCAGATGGTACATAGTTGTAGAAGTG
Organism: Erythroxylum pelleterianum; assembly: GCA_027563865.1. Classification (NCBI taxonomy): domain Eukaryota; kingdom Viridiplantae; phylum Streptophyta; class Magnoliopsida; order Malpighiales; family Erythroxylaceae; genus Erythroxylum; species Erythroxylum pelleterianum. The sequence continues at coordinate 24,776,130 of JAOQMR010000008.1, read as the reverse complement.
TGTCAAAAAGACACATGTAACTTCCTCAACTAGGCATGCAGGGTGTATGCTAAGGGGCTACTTTGCAGACGGTTTAGCTCCAAAATTTGATTTATGAGTTGTATGTGGTCCATTCAAAGGCTAGACCCATTTGGTTTTACTGTGACATTCTTCTTACAGTATTGTTTTATGACAATGAAGAATATCACAGGGTCATAACAATTAACGATCAATTATTTGGTCATAAAGATATTGACACGGAAAAGTGACATAAGGTTTAGAGCATTTAAGGACTGAGGAATTGTAAGTCGATTCATTACCTAAAGGACTACACCCACTTATGTTTGTAGCACAAGTATTCAGTATGGGTGTTTTAATGTCGTTAGACACTTCCTGTTAGGGGATCGTTATGTTTGCTCCATATACATTTATACATTTTGAAGTATTATGATAGTATGATGGTTACTAATAAAGATGATCATCAAATGTCCTCAGTATTAAGTGTCATCATACATTGTCATAGTACGTATGAAAGTCTTAAGATTTGTGTCAATCTAAAGCATTTGAGGATCATTGGGCATACATACAAATCGACCTTGAGCCTATGTCATTTAGACGCATACAGTTTAATTTAGCAAGCTACAAGGTTTGACATGACATAGGGGGATATAAGTTTTTAATCCCATAAAGGTTCTCTAATGCAGTTTAGCGTTTAATTGGAGAACATAAAGGTTTTCTCTAATGCTGTTTAGCATTCAGTGAGAGAAAACAGAATTTCTCTAATGCAGTTTAGCATAAAGTTGGAGAAATTGAGACCTACAAACGTAGATGATACAATTTATATCCTAAAGGTATCATCGTAGTTTGCCACACTCCATTTTCCCATTCATGTTAGTAAGGTATTAGGTATTTGTGATTGTATTGGATCTGTGTCACACAGGACACATGTATTTGATGCTTTTCGGTACGGAAAGCCTTGCGGGACAGAATGATGGACTTTCGTTATCTTTGGATCAAATGTTTTGTTTTCAAAACTTAGTCGACTATACAGTAGCGTGGCTTAACCGAATTTTAAAATTGTTTTTAAACTAGACTCTGCTGCAATTAATGCTTGTCCAAGGGGGAGATTGTTAGACATTTTTGTCCATAAGGACAATTTTGTTCATGTCTCGTAAAGTTGGACTAACATTAATTGCAATTTTGGTTTTTAAATAAATTATCGGTTAAGTGACGCCATTTGATCCAGATAAAGATATTAAAGTGGCCCAATAAATGATCTAGATTAATGGGTCGAAGTTTGGATGAAAAATGGGCCCCGATTAGTATAGACCGGGTCCATATCGGCCTTGTGATGGGGAAGCCCAATATGGAAGCTATATAAAGGTAAGGTCTCCTGCAGTTACTTAATAAGAGGATTCTCGAGCATAAGGTTCCTGACCCGTTAAGGAAGCTCAAGATTTTAGGAAACTATAGAAAGGCCTTGTCCGTGAGCCGGTGAGCACTTTCCACTAAAGGTCCCAGGAGATTTGGAGACGTTTGGAGCTCGAAATCGGCATCAGAATCAGAGATGGAACCGAAATCTAGATATTCCACATTACTTTCGTTTTTGATCCTTTCATGTAGATCCAGGGTACGTAATAGGGCTCCCACTACATACTAACAAAAGGCACAGCCAAATTTGGAACAATAATATCATTTGATTCCTTGATCCTAAAAAAGAAGAAATAAACCAAGTTTTGTTATTGAGTGAAAAATCGAAATTTCTAAGAAAGTTAAGAATATATAGAATGTGGTTTCCTTTGCTCAGTATGAATTTGAGTGGCAGTAACATGTTTTTTGTTATGATACAACTAGGTCAAAAAGGGACTCAAGTTGGGCTTCAGAGTAGCGAATAAGCGGCGTTGAAAATAGGTAGTGGGAGGACAGGTAGGTTCTTAATGCCCAGAACTAGAATACAAGTGGGAGGACTTTGCACCATCTATCTCAATGTGGTTGAATTCTTTTCAACAACACAAGGAATTGGGGCACATTTTTTTTCATATATAGTTTCACCTTGAAGTGATTGTTACGACTATGAAGAAACGACAAACCCAATTACGGATGTATACGACCCAAAACTGCCATGGGTATTCCGTCCAGTGCAAGCATCTGGATATCAATTTTAGCATAATCAATATGAAAATTTCCAAACAATTAAAGAGATTCTTTTGTCAGAAATAATGAACTTTAGGAACTATAGAAGCTTGTACTGAGAAATATAAACAAGGTCTTCTAAAAAAAAATTCATCATTCTATATTTTAAGATTTGTGCTTTTGACAACTTTACTCAGAAGCACCACTAAGACACTACATGAACCAGTAAAGTCGGCCTTTTTAGTCAAGCTTAACTTGCCAAAGGTTCAATCTCAATTACCATGGATATAGCAAGCCCCACTAAGCGATATACCAATACGTCAGCCTATCATATCTTGCGACCTCCGTTACTGGTAGTACCTTGGTACAACCTCGTATGGTCCAAATATAATACTCCTCGCTGCTCCTTTATTTTTTGGCTTGCTTACCTGCAAAAGCTTCAAACCAAGGATAAATTGTCGTACCTTTATACACCTAACCATTGTTCCCTATGCCTTTTAGCTAATGAATCAATTGACCACTTATTCTTCGAATGTCCCTTCTCCTGCGCAATTTGGACCCAATGTCTCAACGATTCAACTTACCCCCTTCACCCATTCTACCCTTGCAACTCTCCTCTCCTGATATAGAACTGTATCCTGTACCAGTGTACCAGATCTCACTTACTTCCCCCTTCTCCTTTCCACTACAGTTTACCATATCTGGACTGAGCTCAATGCTCGCACCTTTAAGAATGAAGTTATGGAGGAGGAGCGAGTGTATCTCGGAGTCATCTCCCACGTTAGGGAACTTCTCAGCCAACACATCGAGAGGAGGTAATTTTTTACAGTGTCTGTCTTCTTTCCTTTGCAGATTATTCATAGTCATCTTGCAGGTTATCACATGCGACGCCCTTTTGGGCAAGGCCATGTTCGCCTTGCCTCCATTGGTGGTTCAACACTTCACATTTCAGCAGCAGCTTTCCTTGGCCTTTCATATGCTATGGTTCTTTTGTAGGGATCCTTTACACTTCCGTTGGCTGGCGTCTTTGAGTTGTAATAATTCTTAGGCTTTTCCGCTTGGCTGCCTATGTTGTGGTCTTCTTGAGTTATGTCTACCTTGGTTATTTGATTGCTCTGCGTCTTTTGCTTAGTCTAGCAATTGTGCTTACAGCGGCACTTGTAATGAACGTTATGTACATATTCTAGTTGATTAATTTATTCTTCTGATTTACCAAAAAAAACCCATGGATAGCTTCACAATTTTAATTTCTATTGAAGCAATTGGAAACCTGATCAAATCATAAAAGTAAAGGAAAAATAAAATTTTTACGATTTCGTAGTTATATCTCAATAATTGAATAATTTTATAAACATGAATCATAAAATAAAAAAATCATACTTGAATCAAAATTCTTAGTGAAACCTCTTTCGAACTTTTTCGAGGTGTCAACATTAGCTGTCCAAGCATACGGTCTTTAAAAGTATCCACAAGAACTCAAATTTTAAGAGGAAATAAACAGAAAAGCTAGCTCCCTCACATTTTTTCCCTATAAATAGAAAAAATATATTAAGGTATTGTTTTTATTAAAATTAAATATTCCAATTATAACTAAATCCAAATTTTAGTAATAATTTAATTTAATTTTAATAATATCAAATATCTTATATTTAATCCCTAAAATTTCTCAAACTTCACAAATAAATCTAATTTAATTTAAATTATTTTTTGTTTTTAACTAATCTTTATGATTGATTTATTACATTACTAATATGTTGGAAATGATTATAAATTACAATTCTAATTCACAGTTAGAATTAGACAAATTAAACTCCTTTTAATTTATCTTTAATTCTTCAGTTAAATAATTTATCATCATAGATTAAGATTTGATAGTATGGTATAAAGAAATAGAAGTTTAGCAACATATCATGACCACTTAAATATTATGAATGTTAAAGTGATTTGATTCAACCTGTCTATGCATGACTATGATATATATTTTAATCTTTTCATCATCTAATAGATATATTGTCTACTTTTTTAAAATCCGACTTGTTAATTAATAATTGATATTTGAAAATACCTTTTTCAATGTCAATTTACTTTGGCCGGAGAATTTCTTAAATCACTACTAGTCAAGAATAGTGAAATACTTTCTCTAATTATGTTAGCGTGACAAATCCTTTATTGATTTACTGTAGCATCCCACTCCCGTAGGACTTGAACCCGATATTGTGGGTGATATCCGAGTCCGTGCCTCACGAGAGTGGTATGCTAGAGCAGTTGGACACAGTCAGAAATCCATTATAAATTTTTTTTGAACATAATCATATGCGCGAAAATTAGTAAACAATTTGGGCCCGCTTTAATTGTATTTTCAGTCATAATAAAACACTCAAC
>JAOQMR010000008.1:24648583-24660322 GCA_027563865.1 Erythroxylum pelleterianum | reverse complement strand
TCCCCAAGGTGAAGAGCTCGGTCTTATATAACCTTTCTCCAACATATCCTCCAATTGCTCCTTAAGCTCCTTCAATTTCGCCGGAACCATTCGGTAAGGCAGAATCGAGATCGGTGCAGTACTTGGAGGGACCTCAACGGAAAACTCGATTTCCTTAGGCAGCGGTAGTCCTAGCAATTCCTCGGGAAAGACATCCGGGAACTCCATAACTACTGGTATCTCCTCCAACTTCCCTCTCACTGCCTTTGAATCTACCACATAGGCCAAAAATGCCTCACATCCCTTCCTCATCATCTTCTCGGCCGTCAAAGCCGAAACCATTCTAGGTCGACTTGCTTTTCTGTCCCCCACAAACACTACCTTTCTATCATTGCCAATATCAAACTCCACAATCTTCTGTCTGCAATCCAACTTGGCATTGTACCTTTCCAAGGTGTCCATCCCCAAAATCACATCTAAGCCTCTCATTCTCAAAAGAATTAGATCCACAACTAGTCGTTCCCCACCAATACAGACCTCACAGTCTCTATAAACCTGACTAATAACAATACACTGACCAATTGGAATACTCACCAGTAGCGAAGTATCCAATGGGTTCAGCTTTCTATCACACATAGGTCTACCTGACAAAACAATCGAGTGGGTAGATCCCGGATCAATCAAAGTAATCACATCAGAATCAGCAAATAATGTAACCGTACCAGTCATAACATCCGGAGCGGTCTCTGCATCCCCTCGCTTCATTGCAAATACCCGAGCTAATGCCTGCACTCTAGGCCTACCTGGAGGATTCGCCCTCCTAGCTGCATCGGAACTGCCCACTTCAGTCACAGTCTTCTGTCCCACTGTCTATGTTCTCCTAAAAGCTTGCATCTGTGATCCCTCTCTTCTGTCCGACTTTGGACACTCTCTGGCTTTGTGTCCCTTTTCCCCACATCTAAAACAAGCTCCTATTATACGGCGACATACTCCTCTATGGGGGTTCCCACAGTGCTCACATATAGGGGTGGAAGACTTGTCCCCTTCCCCCTTCCTGTTGCCTCCTACTGTCGAAGCCTGATGCGAATAAGCAGGAGTCCCCAAAGACTTAGGCCTGCTGACCCCACTGCTCCTCTCCTCTGACTGAGTAGGGAAGCTCCTGGCACTCCTGTCTGGCATAAGAGCACTAATATTGCCTCCCCTCCTGAAATGCTCTCTTCCCTTCCTCTTCTTGTTCACTGCACTCTTGATGTTCTCTATGTTCTCCACTCTCAGGGCGGCCTCGACTAGCTGCTGGAAGTCACAAAAATTCTGCACCACCACTTTCTCTCTGATGTCCAAATGCAGACCCGACTTAAATCTACGATACCTGGCCGCCTCACTCAGCATCAGATCAGCCACATACCCGGATAACTGTGTAAATCGGCGCTCGTACTCACTCACCGTCATCTCTCTCTAGGTGAGACTCAGAAACTCCTTTTGCTTCTGCTGAACATATACCTCTGACAGGTATTTCTTCTTAAACACTGTTACAAAATCCTTTCAGGTTAACACTAGCGGTCTCATCTGGCTCCCTAGCACACTCTCCGACCAATGTAGGGCGTCACCCTGAAGCAAACTAGCAATATACACAACTTTGTCATCATCCTCGCACTCCATCTGATCCAGTACTCTCTTCTTCTTCCTCAACCAATTCTTGGCTTCTTCTGGGTCTGTCGTCCCAAAGAAGTCGACGGCTCCATACTTCCTTAACTTGTCGAACTGCTTCCTCTTCTTAGCTGGGGCCAAAGCCGAAGGCTGTGACATCTGACCCATCGCCTGGTCAAATGCCTGAGTAAAGGCCTGGAACATCCTTGGGCTAATGGATGCACTTGCTCTTACACAATTGGCGACTCACACGTCTGCAATGGAACGGGCTCATTACCTTGCCCTACAGAAGCCTCAGCACGTCCTGGGGCTACAGACTCATCAATACTCTCCTCACTTGTCGGAGAGTCAGGTCCGACAGATCATTGCAGAACTCCTCATATCCTACGAGGTGGCATCTTACTCCTTCAAATGTAAACACTAAAAATTAGCTACATTTCCATCTTATTTCCTACATGTATGCATGTTATGCATGTCACTTAATGCAATCCAATCAATTTATAATGCAACAACAGCACATAGTAGACAATTCCTACGATGCATTCTAAGCCGAGGATAAAGAGCCTAAGCTCTGATACCAAAAGATGCTGGACCCCGTTTCCGGAGCCCAGCCATTCGCACTAGATCCCGTTCCCGGAGCCCAACTATCCAAATGGAGTACCGAAGATCGTTGGACCTAAGTCCCGACTCCCGAGGCCGAACCCCTATGTGACCCGTCGGGATCGCCAAATATAAACTACGGAAGCATATTTAAAGTCATCACATAATCAGCTATCTAAGCATATTCATTCATAAGAGAAACTTTAATTCTTCATACATTGCCATTTCATGAATTCGGACAAACTTCATACAAATCAAAGCTTACTACCAACACAAGTCTTCATACAAATACAAATGATGTTATATGTTAACATGCTCAATGAACTATTCAAAATATAGTTACTAACTTAGTACAACAGTCTCTAACTATTGAGGAGCGCTCAATGCCTTGCAAGGATTTAACTGTCGACTTATGCTGCATGTGAGGAGGGAAAAGATAATGGGGTGAGCTACACAGCTCAGTGGCTAATATATTTATAGCCATCGGTAAATAGTACAAATTCAAACATATGCATGTATATATCTAGCAATTTTATCACTCATAGCAGAAACAAGAAATTCACAATTTCATCATATCTATTTCAGTTCAGACATTATCTCACAACATATAACATTCAAGATGCTTCATCATTAACAATCAAAAATGCAATGCACACACAAACGGCTCGAGAGTTCCGTGGAACAGGACGGATAAGCTGAGGGTTATACCGTAAATAGGACGAGTCTAATTTCTTAGGATCTCGTGGCCACAAGCGGGCAGCCGGGATAAGGCTTTTGTCTACGTGCACGTGACTAACAGGACGTTCCTCTCTTGCCCAAACAAAACACATATTCTTTTCCGTATGTTCAAAATGCCATGAATTCTTTAAGGCATATCATAAGCAGAATGTATGATCTTATAACAATTCATTCTTAAACATATTCAATCAATGCATAACATAAACACATATGCACACATAGGCAAGAATTTTCCCAAATCACACAATAACTATAAACATATTACCCACCTATAGTCGCCCGATAATCCAAGTTTAACGTTGGCCTGCCTCTTGCTCTTGAATCGGATCTTCTTGGTTTCCTATAACAAACCAAGCATAAATAAGAATAGAAATTTGAAGCTCTACGACTCTAGTTCTCAACTAATCAAACCTCATCTCATTTGGACATCTACAACAAAAGCTATGCAAAAAAAGACTAATATACAACTTTGCTGGAAAACTGGACCCTCGTCACGACTTAGGCGCTCGCCGCAACGAGAAATGCCGCACACGTACTTGGATTATCACTCGAGCGTGTACTTGGATTATCACTCAAGAGCGCGTCGCGACGTACGACACAGCGAACATTTAATTAGTACATAGCGACGAGCGAACTCAGAAACACTCCGAACCCAAATTTCTGCTGATCTTCCACAAATCTTCCTATAACTCAAACATAACTTACCTTAACCCTAACTCATCACTCCTACACCATTTCTAAACTCATTTCAACCCCAAATCATGCATAAACACAACAAAATCATCAACCCTGGCAAAATCGACATTAACGCACATCAACATTCTCAAATTTCTTCGCATACACAAACAATCCTTGATTTCAGTTGTAAATAACACTAAGCAAGGTTCAATCAACCATTTAAGAACAAAGAATGTAATACTTACTTGAAGAAGCTTCAGATTTCTTCAAATCTCCACAAACCCTAAAAACATAAGCTTTCCCTCTTCTTCTCTCCTAACCCACGACAATTCCTTCTTCTTTTCCTCTTTCATTTTTCTTTTTTTTTCCTTTTTCTAATATCTATTCTTACTAATACTTGCCAAAAGACCCTAATGCCCTTCCACTTAAGCCTTAAGACTCTTAAACTTAAATGGTCTTCCCAAATTACCCCTCTCTTCCATCTATCCAATTCAATCCTACTTTAGGGCAAAATTTAATACCTTAAACAAACTTGAATTAATACTAACCTTAGCATAAATTCAAATCCAATTTCTTATCTAATAAGACTTCAAAAATTCAAAACATGCCTCAAAATAAATAAAACAAGTTTGGGGTCCAACACCTAACCACCTAACAACCTAGGATACGATCTCTAGATTTAATTAGGCAGTAGCATTACGAATTAGGAAAACCGATTAATCAAGGCAACAACCATATACGATGCGTCAGTTAACCTAGGTCATGTTATCCCTATTGATTACGAATCATTAGTCGCTACAAGTGAATTTCAACATAACAATTACGGATTATATCGAAATTCTAACAATGGGCTCGAAATTAACAATTCAATAAACGCATTAAAGTCATCAATTTGCAATACCCAATAGGTTCATACACAAATAATCGAATAATAACGAAAATCCTATTATCCATACACAAAACCCAAATAAGTTAAAATCGGATAACACAATCAATTCCTAATGAGAGAAAGAAACAACAAAATAATTAAAATAATACTTAACCTGGGTCGTCGTCATCGATTTTACCTCCGAACCCGTGTCAGAACATTTAGCTCTTCATGGGTCTTTCCCGAGAAAATACTTCAGCCCCATACAATGTCCCTAACCGAAAATCCCTTTACTGCCTTTGACTATAGCTGCTCTCACTACTGTTGATTTACTCCACTCCACTGCCTCTCTATGGCGCCGACTCTGTCACTTGTATCTTGCAGCTAATTCATTTATCCCTACTGTTTACTATACAATGATGGGACCATTAAAGGTCACCATCAACTAAAACCTTAAATCCTCTCTTGCTTCCTTATTGTGCCGACCTCCTCTCTAGCTGCTTGTATATTGCGTGATTTTATTCCTTCAGCTCCTCTTGTAAAAACGCCGCACTATTCGCTCCTCTACTAATTTATTTCTTGTCTCCCATTTTTTGCTGTCCGTAGCCCTTTTGTGCTTGATTTGTGCGTTATGCTTTCATTGGTCCACGTCGTTCTCCTTGTGTCTCTGTTCCATTGATTGGACAAATCTTGTAGCCTCCTTGGTTGCTGCTTGCAATGTGTTGCCGTCTGCGTATTGCTTGTCTCCTTAATTGCCACCGTAAATCCACGTTCCTTTTGATTTTAATTTTTTGTGTCTGCCCATTTAATTTATTTTGCTCTCCCCTATGCTATACGTGATTTGCACTGTGCATTTTAGAATAAAACGCACAGCACGCTGCCAACGACGCCACCTGGCTGCGTCTACGCTATTCTTCTTTTGTATGATTTTCCCCACCTGTTGTGTTGCCTCATGTTGCGCCACAGCCCCTCACATGATTTAATTGCTGCCAATTGATCTTTTTGCTCATGTCATATGTGTCCCAATTTGCTTTAAAATCTTTCCTCTTTGGTCTCAAATATATATCAACATATCCAACCTAGCAGTAAACACAAATTGAACATCAGTTAAGCATTTTATCTTAAAAATAAGATTGAAATCACATAGATATACATAAGAAAATATAAGATAATTCAACCCTATCAAATACCCCCACACTTAGCCTTTGACTGTTCTCGGCCAAATCGTCAAAATTAAGCTCATTGACCCGAAACACTTACTCAATTTCCATATTTTCCAGGACAATATAATCATAACCAAAGATGAATAACTTTTAAAAATCATAACAAGAAATCAACATTCCAAGCTTTTACTCATGATCAATCAACATTCAATATCTTCAAAAACTGAGCAATCTAATGGTAGACTCGGAAAATGTGTTTAACTAAAACATATCTACGGGTACACTCAATACCATTCATCATCATGACAATCCATAATTTTGCATATCATTTCATTTCTCCACCACTAATGTTCACATGCAAAATCATGAATCAAAGGAATTTTCAAGGTTGTAATGTAGGTAAGGGTAAGGTGAGGTATATTTAGGTTAAGTAGCATGAAAACCATCAAAGTTAGTGAAACAGCGCAACACTCATCAAAAACTGGGTACCATCAGCCATGACAAATGCAACAATTACACTTCACAACCCCATTCAGCTCTCACACACAAACCACATGAATCATATGTCAATCCGAAAGAATCACTCATACAATTATCCCAATCAAATCATAAGAGTGAATCTTTCAAGCAAACCTCTACCTCATTCTCAACATACTCAAAGGACTCAACCATTACAACTCTAGGAAGATGCATGAATCATAAACAACTTTTCAACACATAAGCAATTCTTCCTTGATAAATTTATTGTAAACAGTTTTTTTTCTTTTTTTCTTTTTTCTTTTTTCTTTTTTTCTTTTTTCTTTCTTTTCCAATTTCTTTTTTCCTTAAAAAATTAAAATAAACTACATCAACATGGGAATTTCAATGATAAGACAAAATAATAACATCCCAAGATTATAACGAACCCTCACATATATACACCCCTACACTTAGAATTTTGTATATCCACAAACTCAGCAATCACAAATGTTCCACTAGCTTTATGAGCTGGGCAGGACATTTGGTTAAGTTTAAAAGCATAAAATGTGGTTTATACAAAAAGAAAGGTATAAAGCTCAAAGGGGCTTAACAAGGGGAAATCATGTCAATAGGGTAGGTCATTTGGCTAATGTAGCTTATGAAAAACAAAGAATGCCTAATCATATCCATGTTAATGCATGTGATAAAAATGTGGTCTCGAATAAAAATTCAACGCAAAATCAAGATGTACATGTCATGAAGGTCCCACATTATCAAAAGGCAATGAGACTGATATAAATGTGTCAGTCAAATATGGCTCAAAATCTCACTGGCTTTGTCTACCATTAGTTACTACTCTTCCAAAGATAATGCATATCTACCAATCACAAGAGCAAAAGTACATGCTAACGTTGCTATGAAATTTTCTTTTCAATCACACTCTAATCATGATGACATAATCCCAGAAGCAACAGAAAATGAGAAAATGTCTGTTTCATTTGTTTTATTTTTTTTCTCATTTTGATTGAAAACTTGAAAACAAGCAAAACCAACAAATTCAAAAACACACATGCATATAAAAAGTAATGCGGAAACGTAAAGGAAAAGAAATGTACTTCCCTTGGGTTGCCTCCCAAGAAGCGCCTTTGTTTAGGGTCGCTGGTTCGACTCCTTCTTCTCCTCACATGACAAAATTGTGATCTTCGGAAATTACATGCAGCTCTTCCACGTAAGGTAGTTCCGGATAGGGCCTTAGTTGATCATCAACCTTATTTAGCGCCTTCCCTATCCTCAGCTTCTCAATTTTGACTGAGTTCATACATTCCGGAAATATTTCGAATGTCTCTTCACCTTTTACTTCCTTATTCAATTCCTTCAATCTATAATGTAAAGGTAAATAGTTAGTTTCAAAAATAATTATGGACTCAGTACTTACCTCCGAGCTAAAAGATGTGTCCTTTTCAGCTTCAAGCTCCTTCTCTACTTCTTTGACATAAACAATTCGCTGAGGGTTGACCTCAAAATTCTCAAGCTCCTCATCACTTTGTAAAATTTTCCGCACAAACTTCAATTTTGATACACCTCGGGTTGATACGGCTGCGCCTCTTCTCGTTGCGCTTCTAGGCGATCGAGGCTTGCTGTTATCTGACCCATTAGATTTTCCATCCTCTATTGGTGTGCTATTGTCTCCTGTTGAAATTGCAAATTGTTAGCAATCATAGTGTTAACAAGTTATTCTAAAGATGCAAGTGAATTATGATGGTTCTCCAGATCTTGGGTGCTAGAATATGTGTCTTCTACAAATTACCCTCCATCCTTCTGGAATTGTAAAGTATTCTCCTACAATTGCAACATCAACTCTTCCAGAGATGGTCCGGAGTTGTGATAGGAAGCTTCTGGTCTGTACCAGAATTGTTGTGTGTCCTGCAAACTACCATGGAAGTAATTCTGCTGTTTATTCCATCCATAACAGAAGTTAGGTTGATCAGTCCAAACATTGTTATAGGATTGAGAATATGAATTATAAAAGAAATTACTTCATCCATAACAAAAATTTTTTGTTTTTCAAAGAAGAAACAAAAAAAATAAAAAGATCACCAAACAACAGAAAAGAAATTAATCACGAACAAATATATACAAAACACCAATTAAATCACAGACAAAAACTAAAACACCGCACTCCCCGGCAACGGCGCCAAAATTTGACTGCACGTCGTAACGCTAATCAAAATTAAAATAACTAGATTACTAATGTATCAGTGGTGAGTCTAGGTCTATCCCACAGAGAGTGCACGTAAAGTCTATGAAATGAAAATAACCGGTGTTTACGCTAATGGGGGGTTTTGGATTTTTGAAAATAAAATAAAACTAACTAATAAAAGCAAATTAAAGAAAACATGCAAAAATAATAAAAATGGGAAATTCGGTAGGAACCCAGTTCTTCGGTTCAATCTCGACCTAGACCCTAATTACGCATATTTTATTAATTTGTTGTTCTTTAACCTCTCCTAGAAACTATTAATCGTGGGTTAAAAATTAACTCGAGTTTTTCCTTAGGTTTTGTTTAATCAAGATACGATAATTAATTAAACCTAACCACCTAGCAACCTAGGATACGATCTCTAGATTTAATTAGGCAGTAACATTATGAATTAGGAAAACCGATTAATCAAGGCAACAACCACATACGATGTGTTATTTAACCTAGGTCATGTTATCCCTAATGATTACGAATCATTAGTCGCTACACGTGAATTTTAACATAACAATTACGGATTATATCGAAATTCTAGTAATGGGTTTGAAATTAACAATTCAATGAACGCATTAAAATCATCAATTCGCAATACCCAATAGATTCATACACAAATAACTGAATAATAACAAAAATCCAATTATCCATACACAAAACCCAAATCAGTTAAAATCGAATAACACAATCAATTCCTAATGAGAGAAAGAAACAACAAAATAATTAAAATAATACTTAACCTAGGTCGTTGGCGTAGATTTTACCTCCGAGCCGATGTCGGAACGTTTATCTCTTTATGGGTCTTTCCCGAGAAAATACTTCAGCCCCATCCAATGTCCCTAACCAAAAATCCCTTTACTGCCTTTTACAATGGTTGCTCTCATTACTGTTGATTTACTCCACTCCACTGCTTCTCTAAGGCGTCGACTCTATCACTTGTATCTTGCAGCTAATTCATTTATTCCTACCGTCTAAAACCTTAAATCCTCTCTTGCTTCCTTGTTACGTTGACCTCTTCTGTAGCTGCTTGTATATTGCGTGATTTTATTCCTTCGGCTCCTCTTGTAAAAACGCCGCACTATTCGCTCCTCCACTATTTTTCTTCTTGTCTCCCATTTTTTTCTATCCGTAACCCTTTTGTGCGTGATTTATGCCTTATGCTTTCATTGGTCCACGTCGTTCTCCTTGTGTCTCTGTTCCATTGAAGTTGCACCATCTGTCCTCCCTAGTAGCTCATTTATGTTGCTTTTATTTTTACCATCCATGTATGTGATTTATCCAAGCCTTTAATTTATTGGACAAATCCTGTAGCCTCCTTGGTTGCTGTTTGCAATGTGTTGCCGTCTACGTATTGGTTGTCTCTTTAATTGCCTCCGTAAATCCACACTCCTTTTGATTTTAATTTTTTTGTCCGCCCATTTAATTTCTTTTGCTATCTCCTATGCTGTGCTTGACTTGCATTGTGCGTTTTAGAATAAAACACACGGCACGCTGCCAACGACGCCACCTGACTGTGTCTGCGCTATTCTTCTTTTGTATGATTTTCCCCACCTATTGTGTTGCCTCATGTTGCGCCACAGCCCCTCACATGATTTAATTGCTGCCAATTGATCTTTTTGCTTATGTCATTTGTGTCCCAATTTGCTTTAAAATCTTGCCTTTTTGGTCTCAAATATATATCAACATATCCAACCTAGCAGTAAACACAAATTGAAATCACATAGAAATACATAAGAAAATATAAGATAATTCAACCCTATCATCCACCAAAGGAAGACAATCTGTATGTCTCAACCGAGTAGTGATAAGAGGAACGCCCAAATAACGGATCGGGAGGGAACCAATTTGAATCCCAAGGACGCGCTATAGAGAAGAGACCTTCACATCAGGAATCCCTGAGCAGAAAACTTGACTCTTATCCGAGTTCATAGCTAACCCAGAGATGCTCTCAAATTCTGTCAGAGCCTGTCGGATAATCTCAAGAGAAGTTAAATCTGCCAGACTGAAAATCATCAGATCATCCGCGAAACAGAGATGAGTGAGGGAGATCTGTCGGCACCGCTAGTGAAAGCTATATCCCGGTGTAGTGGTGGCCTCTCTCAATATCCCATCCAACCCCTCCATC
Source organism: Erythroxylum pelleterianum (assembly GCA_027563865.1). Lineage (NCBI taxonomy): Eukaryota > Viridiplantae > Streptophyta > Magnoliopsida > Malpighiales > Erythroxylaceae > Erythroxylum > Erythroxylum pelleterianum. The sequence continues at coordinate 24,649,814 of JAOQMR010000008.1, read as the reverse complement.
GCCAAGACAAACAAATAAGGAGAGAGGGGGTCCCCCTGTCTCACCCCTCGTGTAGCAGGAAAAAACCCATGAAGAGAGCCATTAAGAGCTATCGAGAAATGAGCAGATCGGAGACAAACCTCTATCTATCTGAGCATGCAGTCAGGAACTCCAATGGTCCTCAGACCCAGCAAAACAAACTCCCAACTGACGGTATCGAAGGCCTTACGAATATCAACCTTGAGAGCACACCGTGGTGGTGAGTGATCAAGGTGATAATCGTGCATCAACTCCTAAGTAAGAAAAATCACATCTGCAATCTGCTTGCCCGAGACAAACATCATCTGAGCTTTCCTAATCACCTCTGGTAAAACTAAAGGACATTGCAGCAAGAGATTGGCCTAAAGTCACTCAACGTCTGCGGACTCTCCACCTTAGGAACCAAAGTAAGGCAAGTAGAATTCACCCAACAAGGCATAGCCGAGGTAGAGAAGAAATACCGCACTGCTGCTCGGAAGTCTGCTCCTACAATCTCCCAACACCTCTTAAAGAAAAAAGATGTATAACCATTAGGTCCTGGAGCCTTGTCCTCTGGAATGGAGAATAAGGCATGATGAATCTCCTCATCCGAAACTGGAGCCTCCAAAGGTGGAACCATATCCTATGGGATACGACATGTAAAAACTCGAGCAGCATCAGCTGGAGGAGGCAAGGGAGAAGAGCGGAGGATACATTGGAAATAGTCCACTGCCAACTGCCCCAGTGCACCCTGATCGGTGATGAAAGTGCCATCTACATCGTGAAACCATGGATCCGATCTCTGACCTGGTGATGGAGTAAGGATCTGTGAAAGAATCTAGTGTTCTGGTCCCTAAGAGCAAGCCACTGAACCCTAGATCTCTGTCGATAGAAAGACTCCTCATCCTGCATCATTTGGTAGTATTGTCGAGCAAGATCACGCTCTACAATACCTAGATCTGGTGAGTGTGGGTGATGTGAGCAGGAGTAAGGATCTTAAGAAGATGGCGAACTCCAAGCCTATTGGAGGAGAGTTTAATGGAATTGAGACCAAACTAATCCATTTAACTCAATTCCTTGGACCGGATACACTTGGAGCTTAAAAACAAGAAGATTTGGGCTTGTTATTTATTATCTTTTATTTCAGGCCCAAGAAATGATTTATGGGTTGTTCTTTTAGTTGGTAGCATATACTTTGTTTGTTTGGGTTATTTTAAGACTTGGATCAGATTAT
>JAOQMR010000008.1:24574092-24584928 GCA_027563865.1 Erythroxylum pelleterianum | reverse complement strand
AGGCGGAGTCGCATTAAGGTTGCCGAACAGAAGCCACAATAAACCACAAACATGTAATAGCCTCCTCAACATCTTAAAAAGAAACCAACTGTTGTTCAAAAAAGTCCTTGTTTATAGAAAATTTATTTTTAGTTTATCTTTACTTATTAGATTTAATAAGGATATAATGGTAATTTACTTATATGAGAGTTATCTTCTCTTGAATTTCCCTTCCTTTTCCACCAATTTGGTGGAAAATATAATTGGTCCAAATTTCTTTGCAATTTCTCTCCATTCTCTCCTTTTCTCTTTTCTTATTTTTGTCCAAACAATGGAAATCAAGAGAAATGTAATTCCCTTCCTTTCTTTTCTCCTCCTTTCCTTTCATCCAAACAAAGGCTAAATCTAATATGTTTTTCTAATATAATAAATTGTGATTTTAGGGGAATTTTTGTTTCTATATTTATTTTTTTGAATTTTGAATTTTTTTTCTTAGTTTTTGTTTCTTTCCGGTTTTAAAATTTATGAAAACTGGTTTTTTCCTTGTTTCATAATTTAATTTAACATATGTTTTTTAATTATTTAATATATTAATTATTACTATTAAGATTTATAAATAATTTAATTTAATTTTATATTATATATTTAATTAATTAAAATTAAATATATAATTTTATATTGTTAATAAAAATTACGAATAAGTTAAATTTATTTAATAATATATTTAATGATTATAAATAAATTTAATTTAATTTAAAATATCTTCAAAATATATAAATTTCAAATAAATTTTGATTTAATAATTAAAACATATTTAAAATAAAATTTAATTATAAGTAATTTTTAAATTATAAATTATTTATGTTAATTTATCATTAATAATGAAAATATAACTACGTTGGTATTAATAACCAAACAAATTTTTATTTTTATTTTTATTTTAAAACATTAAATATCATAAATAAAAACTATAATAGAAAAATAAAAGTGAACAAACAAAATTCATTTTAAAATTTTTTAAAAAGAGAAAAATATTAAAAGATCCAAATGGATTTACAATTAAATCATAAATAAAATGAATTTCCATAGGTTGTGGGTTCCACAAGGTTTGAGATCTTGGATGAGCACGCTTCAATGTAGATCGTGTTTGCAGATAATTTTGTAAGATTCAATTCCAAACTCATCAACCCAAATCATGCCACACTCATTTCTGCAAGCCCTTTCGGTCCTTATATACTATTTAAAACATGATTTGTTAAAATCCACCGTAAGTATTACTGCTGACAGAAATTTCCACTGCAACACTCATACTTTAACTATTAATCTAAAGTCCTTAAAAATTATTCTAAATCTAATTAACATTTTAACTCTTATCTCATTTCATGAGTATTTTAGATCAAAATAGTCTATACTTGTATTTCATCAAAATAGTTTATAATTTCTATGTTAATCTAGGTTTAATAAATTGTATTAGTATTATTTAAATTTAATTTTATGCTTTCCGTAAAGTTTGGTATATTAAGGCATGCTTAGTTTTGTATGGTATGTTATCCATGGACACTTTTATAGTTTACTTCTTTGCATCTATGTATTATCAATTTTTATTATTTTACTAAATATATATTAAGATTTTTTTATTGACTTCAGTTCGGGCCTATCTGTCATCTCTATTTTCATTATTTAGTCACTCAATATGTGTATATATATATTATTAGTTGTAATCAATATCAATCTTGATAAAGTTATCTATCTTATTGAAAATAAGGATATTATTATCATTAATTTTGATGATAATAAACTATAAGTTACTAAAATTTTATTAATTTAAATCAAGTAGAAATAAAATATGTAATAAATCAAGAGTTAAAAGACACATAAGAACTAAATAAATTTTGAGGAAAAAGACAAATGCAAGATGAAGAACTTTTTAAATGCAAAATCTCTTTGTACTTTTTTTTTCATTTTAATTTGCAAACCTTAGGAACTCAAGTTATCAAATTATCTCATTCTTTAATTGTTCAAAAAAAATTTCATATACTAAAGATTTTAAGAGTAAGGATACAGTGTTTCAAGTAAGATGAGTTCTTGATATTTAAGACTAACCTTAAATTTAGACAAAGTACCTAAATTAATTAAGGTAAAATTAACATTAAATGTTTTCTCTAGAATAAAAACATCTCATATGTTTTGCACACCAATAACTAGTGCTGTTAGTGGTCTTGACTTTTCAATTTTTTACCAAACCCAATCATACCCTTTTAAGCCTCAAATAAGCATATATCAAACATTCGTTCATAATAAGCATAGTGTATATAATTATAGTAGGACATTTCACTATCCTAGAATAACATCTAATAACTTTAGTATTCAAAGGAAGATTCCTCATCAAGCTTATGCACATAGAAGACCAAGTAACGCATTTATGCATCATCATTACTCATATAACAAGGTATGTCATTTTGTTATATATATTTTTGTATTTATATTGGGATTCCTCAAACAAACAATGGTAAGTAAACCTTGAAAGTATGCATTGAAAGAAAGGAGAGTACCAATCAAGTACCCATGTTTTGTTTTATAGAAAATGAATAAAACACACGTGAATAATGAATGTGATATGTATTTAAATGTTGACACATTTAATCCATTACACTTAGTAATTAATGCCTTAAAATGCTTAGGATACTCATCTAAGTTCATATTTGATTTTAGGTACATTTCAAAAATGAAGGACCTAAAGTAACCCGAAAGCATACTTATTGAGCTATCTTCTCAATGTTCATACTCTATTGTTTCATGGAGTAAGAAGAAGAAAAAGATTAAAAGAAAAAGAGACAAAATGGAGTACAAAAATAGAGATCATGATTGTAACAATTAAAAAGTTACAACCATGAGACCAAGGTTGTAACATGAATTACAAGGATTATTTTAACCTACCAAGAGACACCTCATGCTGTCCCATTTCATGCCAGTTGTCCATTTAAGCTAGTTGTCCATATATCACATTGTTTTAACTTAGCTTTCGAAGATACAACAAAAGAGTGGGTGACGACAAGGAAAAAAAAGGCTGCTGGAATGGAATACATCACAAGTAAGACACCTGCTCCATTTTCCTTAAAAACCTAGCTTTTAAAGATACTAAAGGGAGCAGATACAAAAGGAGGGAGAATAAAAAGAAGTGGAAGGCTGAACAAAGTGAAGAACTGAGAGTGTGTAGACCAGCTACATTATTTGTCCCCTTCGGTTTTTAGGCCACCTGTCCCATTCCTTTCAAGCTAATTTTTATCATAAAATCATCTTAGTGGAGGGTTGAAGCAAGAGAAGAGAGGCTAGGCAGAACTGACAACTCTCATTCCTCTTCATCTTTGGTCGGTTGTCAACTATAAAATGGGCATCCTTAGGGATTAATGGAGTTTGTGTACAAAAAAAGACTAGACGTGATTCTTCTTCAATTCTGGTCAATTTTCAATAATGATGGAGAGATTCTTGGCTGCTTCTTGGAGCTTTATGGAAAAGATGGAGGGCTAACCCACTCGACACTAATTCAGAGGTACAATCGATATCGAGGAGCACATTTAAGCATACGTCATTATTTAGCGTTTTCTTTCCCTCTTTCTGGGACTGTTTATGTTATCTTGAGATTAATGATTGGGAATTGTGTAAGAATATTTTTGATGCTCTATTGAATCGTTTTTCATAAAAACCCATTGCTAGAACTTGAATGCAATCTGTAACAGTCGTGTTAAAGGTCGCATATGGCAACTAGCAGTTTTAAATCGTTAGGGATAACGTAACATAAGCTAAATAATCTGAGCTTATATGATTATTACTTAGATTGGTCTGATTTTTTCAATTGTAATGCGACTATCCGAATAATCTTAAGGAGCTTATTTTAGGTTTCCCGATAGTTAGGGTTAATTAACGAGCTTTTCTTAATTAATTACAACCTAAGGAAAAATCGGGATTAATAGAACTTGTTATTAATTCACGATTAGTAGCCTAAAGAGAGGTGAGAAGACAATAATTCAATGACATATGTGAAATTGTGCTTGGGCCGAGACTAAACCAAACAACTGAATTTGACAAATATTAATCACTTTTAAATGTTTTCTTTAATTTGTTTTCGTTAGTTTAGTTTCGTTTGATTTTCTTATTCGAAAACCAAACCCAAACCCACCCCCAAAAACGTAAACACTAATTGTCTTCATTTCAAAAGCTTTACACACATTCTCTGTGGGATCGATCTAGACTCACCAATATTATAGTTTTAGGTCTAGTTATTTTATGTAGCATTACAATGCGCAACCAATTTTGGCATTGTTGTCAAAGAGTGTGGTGTTTTAGTTTTTGTTCTTGATTTTAATTGATGTTTTGTACATATTTATTTATAAATTAGCTTCTTTTTAGTTATTTCATGATCTTTTCACTTTTTGTTTTGTATTTGTGTGTTATAAAAAATTATAAATAAAAAAATGAACAGAAGTAATTTTTTCTACAACTCATATTCTCAATCCTATAGCTCATATTTGAGAGATCATACTAACTTTATTTATAGATGGGATAACCAACAAAATTATTTCTTTGATAGTTTGAAGGATACATAACAATTCCCGCATAGACCAGAAGCTTCTTATTATGAGTCAGGTCCATCTTTAGAAGAATTAGTTAATGTTGTCGCTGTTAACACTTTAAAATTTAGCAGGAAGAAAGGCAATTTTGACAAGATATAAGGTCTACCATCAAAGATTTGGAGCGGTAACAAAACTCATGTACATCTTTAAAAGAACTAGTTAATGTTTATGTTACTAATACTTTGCAATTTCAGCAGGAAATAAGTTCTAAAATCTAGAACTTGGCAAGCCAAGCAGATCAATTAATGGAAGCTATCAACCGCATAGCATCATAAAGTGAAGAGATGCAACCATATCAACCCGAGGTGTACCTAAAGGACGTTATCTTAAAGGCCTTACAAAGTGATGAGGATCTTGAGAATCTTGAGTGGACTACTCAAGAAATTGTTTTTGTCAAAGAAGTAGAGAAGGAGCTCAAAGGAAAAAAAAAGTTATATCTCTTAGCTCAGAGGTAATATTGAGTTTCAATTTGTTGTTAAGAATGACTCTTTACTTTCACCTAGCAGGTTAGAGAAATTGAACAAAGAAGAAAAGGGTGAAGAGACATTCGAGATCTTTCCAAAGTTTTGAGTGGTACCTAAACTTCATATCACTTTCCACTCCCCTCTTAATCAAACATAATAGGACTTCCATACATAAAGAAAAGAGATATGGGGAGAGTGGAACCCCTTGTTTCAATTCTCTGACTCTAGAAAAAGAAAAGAGATATGAGGAGAGTGGGTCCCCTTGTTTCAATCCTCTTGCTCTAGAAAATGACTCTTTAGGTTTACCATTGACCAAGATAGAAAATGAGATGGTTTGATGCATTGTGACATCCATATGACAAATTTTGAAGGGAAGTTGAAGGTTGTTAGTGTGTTAGTGATAAACTCCCAGTCAAATGGGTTAAAGGTCTTATTAAAATATGTTTTAATGGAACAATTATGGCTAGATTTCCTATGATTGTTATCCTTTAGGAGTTCCTACACCATCAAGATGTTATCCCCAATTGATATGTTCTTTAAGAAAGCACACTGTCATTGATCAATGATTTTGTCCATCACACTCCTCAATCTATTAACTAATAGGTTATAGACAACCTTATACACTACATTGTAGCAAGAAATTCATCTGAATTCCTTAATGAAATCAAGATTAGTAACTTTTGGTATTCCAACAATGGGAGTTCTAATAACCTCCTTTGGCATCCTACTATGTTAAAAAACTCCAAGATAGCTTTAATCACCCACCTTTTAGTATTAGGTTAGGTTCTTGAAAAAAAGCATTCAGGGCATCTAGGCCAAGTGCTTTCCATAGGTTTAAGTATATAATTGCTTTCTCCACATCATTAGCGTTAAAGGGCTAAATGAGATATTTTGCATCAAATAGACTAATAGATTTATAGACAATGGCTTTCAGCTGATTACAAGATGAATTAGCTTTAATATTGGTTCCCAATTTTCTAAGAAAATAGAAAAATATGGTATTACTGATCCTTTCTTATGATTGGATCCATACCCCTTGCTAATTCTTCAATTATACCATCTTGTTCCAATTATTCCTAGAGAGTAAGGATTTATGAAAAAAAGTAGAGTTCTTATATCTATCTTAAATCCATTAAATCTTGGATCTCTATTTGAGGAGGGAGAAACTGATTCTAAGAGTTTCTACATATTGATAGGAAAATTCAAAGCCTTTAAGGTCTTGATTTTCATCTTTGACAGCATCAAATTTCCTCATATAGATGAATTGCTCATAGGCGATGACTTTTTTATTAAGGCTTCTACATACCAGTTCATTAAAGCCTTCCATCTTAATTAAGAAGTTGTTAAATTGAAAGGGGAATTATTATTTTGGCTTGACAAAATATGTTGTACTAGGATGGGATTGTAGTATGAGAAAAAGGGATTTTTGAAGAAGGTTTTTCTTTTGGGGAAATTACTGTCGCCAGTAATCATTCACTATTGAACTATCCAGCCTTTTCCTAATGGCTCAATTGCCATCATGCTTCGAACTCCATGTATAAAAAAGAACCCTCTCCATAAAGATTAGAGACTTGTATACTTTTCACATAATCTAGAAAATCTTCATTGTAATTCCTAAGGCAAGCTCTCCTTTTAAATTCATATGAGTATAAGGTGCTCTTGAAAGCACCTAGGTTGATTTGGGGTCATTCATATTAGCTCTTATCTCTTTTAACTTACTCAAGAGGGGAATTCACTAAATTGCTAACTGATAAGTATAAAAAATATAATTAACAATGAGATTTTTACCTACTTTATATGGATTCTTGGATGAATTAGTTGGTCCAAAATCTTCGAAGAAAGGATTTCAATTAGAATGGGATCATAAGTTAGGATAATTATTCTATTTATATGTTTCGAATGGTTGGTGATAAGTTTTTATTTTCCTTTGAGGATAGTCAGGGACTTTAGATTGTGCTCCTTGATTTTGGTTTCTAATAGCTCAAACAAGCAAAAGCTACTTACTAGGGTCGTTAAGCCCTCTAACATTCTATGCAGGGATGTTCATTTGCATAAGGGAGATGACTTATTCTTTTTACTCTTTGAGCTCCTCCTAATTGTTGCTTCATAGTCATCCACCATTTTCTCTTCCAAATTTAGTTATACTATAGAGACCATTTTTCTTATTGCCTAGGGTGAGTTCTTTTGTTTTATAACATCTACTTCATTATCGATATTTTGAGATAGTTTGTGCACTCTAAGATTAGTGGAATTCCACTTATGAGTTTGAGAAGCATTAGCTTTAGTAACTATAGTTTGGGGAGTTTTAAGGGTTTTTAACTATTTTCATTACATTCCCTAAGCATATTACTTCCACTTTCAGGTTAGATTGTGTAAATTTTTTATACTCACTAGTCATAAACCTATTCTTAGTTAGGATATAAGATTTCTTCTAAATTTTATCTTTAGGTTTCCATACATAGGTAACTATAACTTATCCTCAATTAGCTAATTGTACCTTGCTAGCACTTTGATTGGAATTTTTTCTAGAAGTTAATTTGCTTCAATTGAGACACACACCCTAGCAAAGTTAACACTCTTCATGTTAGTTATGGCATTATATATACATAAAGGTCTTCTAATATAATTCACGATATAGCTACTACCCTTCGTGGTCTAGTACTCTAGTGGCAGATGGTGAATATTGATCCATATTGGTAACTATTTAAGTTTAATATCTCTAAGGGATAAACCTAGTTTCCAATTTTAAAGAAATATTGGTCTGAATTTGATATTCCATGGTTTGAATTCCATTATTTTTTGAGCTAGACTGAGAGATGAGAATTTTTAAAAAAATCCTCTTCATTAGGTTTCACCTACAATAAGCCATAAGTCTCCCAATATTAGTTTGCCCATGATTTAACCACCTTGAAGGATGGCATAGAATCCTAAAAATATCCAAGTAATGTGGCATCCCATTTCAATGAATACTAAAGACTTTCCAAAACTAGGTCGATAATTCTCTTGCCTTCTTTTATAATAGGTGGATAAAAATCTAGCTTCTATGATGGTAGAGTATCCCCTATAATCTGGCTCCAAGTTCTTCTTAAGTTAGGGGGTTGGTACGGGAAGGTCCTTCCTCAGTAGTAGTTAATTTTATTCAATTGGAGATGAAAACATCAAGGGTGTAATAGAGGTGGCGTCTTAGAGCATCTTGGGGGATTTTGGATAGTTAGCAAGGGTCAAGGTAGGAAATTAGGAGAGATTTGGTTAAAATCAAAGGTTTGCTAGACATTTTTCCTTTAAAAGAAGGATAATTGTTGTGTCTAATTTCTATTGATTTCGCTTGCATTGATATCTTTGTTTTGGTTACAAAGTCTTATGTTTTAATTCAAATTTGAAATGAATTGAGTGAAAATGGCATGGATATCGCATGAATGTTGAATGGAATGTCTTGTGAATGTTGCATGAAAACAAGAAAAATTATGCATGAAAAAAGGAATGTTGGACATGAATTATGCATGGAGTAACATTAATTAATTAATGCATGCATTTTAATGAAGTCACACCCATGACTCCCAATTCACGGGTGTGACAGAATTTTTCTCTAATTCATTTAATATTACGTGTCATCTGATGCAGGTTTTGACTCTAGCCTCTATTCTTTTTTTATTTTTTATGCAGGTTTAGGTTTAGGTTTTTATGCCGTAAAAACCTAAACCTAAACTGGCACAACAAATAAAAAGAAGAATAGAGGCTAGAATTAGAGAGATCGAGACAAGAGAAAAAAACTAAGACTAAGAAAGGAGAAAGAAAAAGAAAAATGTTAGAGGCGGAGAAAACAGAAGACCAGTCAATGGTAGGGAAGAAATGAAACACTAGATAAAGAGAAGGCAGAGTTGAAGCCAGTGGTAGCATTTGATCATCTGGGTGAGAATCAAGAAGAGGCAGAAGGCAAGAGCCAATGCAGATAGCTTTAGATTGGTAGGAGACCCACCAGTAACGCCCTCATTCGAACACTCTTTATTTACTCATTATGTTTTACTTTTATATCTGTTGCTTTATTGATATGAACTTATTACTCTATTAGTTCTTTGATAGTTCATTTTGATTTGTTCACTTTATTTATATCTTTAATACTTCTTTGTTGCTGATAATGGTGGGATTGAAGTATATGAAGATGATGAACCTTGTTTATTCTGTGATGGGTTGATTTCTTTTCTTGAGAATTAATGAAACTATTTTAGTCGACTATACATAATTGAGTTACTGTTTTGTTGCCTTATTATTTGCTATAGTTTCTAAGCTTATTGGATGTAATAGTGAGACCAACCTTTACATCATTTTGGTATTAAATGAAGGATCAAGAAAAGAAGTTTAATTTTAGAACAAGAAATTATAGACGCTTAAGTTATGAATTAGAAATATATTAACTTAAGTCGGTAATTATTAGTTAGGTTTACATGATTTATTTGGATGATAAACCTATTGAACACAAAATTTAGATTTAGTTTATTATTTGAATTAATTTAGAACCAAATTGGTAATTTTTGTAAGACAATTATAATTTCTCCAGAGTTTTCGACATCAATTGACCAAATCATTTTTGCGTAATTTCATTTAAAGCCTGCACTCAATAAAGTAGGATAGAATTTTTAAGAATGCATTTATTTTTATATTTTATTCAAGAATAATTTGCTTAAACAAATTTCACCTCCTCGAGAAGATGACCCTGGATATTAAACTACAATTAGCTCGTATACTTTCAAGTAGGATAGCCCAGGTTTTTAGAACTTATTTTGACACAACAATAACAAAAGGGCAACAAACTAAGGCTAAAAATTCATTCCACTAAAGATAATTAACTAAAGGTTATTGATTGTTGGTGTATGGAAGGACTAAATAGCCCGTATTAGAGGGTTTGGTAATCTATGACAGTGAAAGGAAAAAAAAACAAAATTGGAGAGTTTTGGGAGATGAAGAAGAAGATTATGAGGAAGAGTTAGAGGAAGGATGAGAGAATGGAGTTTGTTAACCCAAGGAAAGTCTGTAAAGAGTTACCACCTGTGAATATGATCCTTATGATAGAATTTTTATCATAATTGTGGACTAGCATAATAAACATATTTTTGTACAAACCCCGATTAATTAGATGTTAATGGTAATTCTCTCTTTAACGTGTCATTGGGCCTATGTCCATGGGCCTGTTATGATGGGTAGGCTTGGCCCATGTTTTATAAAGCACAGGAGGCCCTACTGCTAGCCGACCTTTAAATACAGTTGTCCCATTGAAAACTGTACAGGTTCTTTTGCTGATTAAGGCTCGGAATAGCAGTAGGAAATCCTCTGTCAAATCCTCTGCGTCTCGGTCACATCGTTTCACGGAAAACCAAAATGGTATATGTTTCCCTAATCTCCAGGTATTTATCCATTGATTATTGAATACAGTATGTTACAATTGTACTTTGATCTCCTTTCTTGAATAGCAGTCTTTTTCCTGGAGCATCTTTTAGATACCATAGGATCTTATAGACTGTCTGCAACACTCATGGCAAGTATTTAGTACCAATGTCAATATGAAGGATTTGAATACTAGTTTGGAATCAATTTTTTTCCTTGTTGTGCACCCATTCAAAAGGGTGACAAACTCTCGAATAGCCAGTGTCCTCAAATTGATAAAGATAAGTCAGAGAAGGAAAAGGTACTATATGCTTCTGCTGTTGGCAGTCTTATGTATGCTCAAGTTTGTACACGTCCTGATATTGCTTTTGTTGTTGGTGTAC
>JAOQMR010000008.1:24547600-24563663 GCA_027563865.1 Erythroxylum pelleterianum | reverse complement strand
TCCCGACTTACCACAACTACAAATTTTAGTGTGCAGAATCAGGTAAATTTTGCAGTGCATTCGACACGCGCTGTCAGCAACAACTGTTACCCACCCAATTTTTGTTGAAAATCCATACTCAAGATTGCCTTTCCACTTACTCTTCTGTAAGGTTTTCTTGATTTCTTTCAAATAAACCAATTTCTATTTAATACAAATTCAAATGAAAATGTATAAAAATTCAAAAATAAAAATGCTAAAATTGAATTTAAACCTAACCTACCTTTAGTCCATCTAGGCTGGAAAAACCAAAACCCTATCTTAGAAATCCAAATTCAAATTAGTTTCATCTTCCTCTTCTTTCTTCCTTCATTCCCATCACAAACCCTAGTCTCTCTTTAATCCTTTTTTGAACCTAGCAAGAAGAAAGATGAAAACTTACCTCCAATAAGTTGATTTCCTCTTCCTTTTCTTCTTCTTTCTTCTTCCTTCCAAGTTTCTTACGATCTTCCTTCTTCTCTTCCCCTTTTCACATTTTTTCTTCTTTCTCTTTGGTTCTCACGACACTTCTCTCTTCTTCTTCTAATTCAAGACCATTTTTAATGGTCTTTTCCCCATTTTACCTTTATTTACCTTGTCCTTCACATTTTGCCCCTTCTTTCATTTAATCTATCTACTAACTCCTTAAGCTAACTTAATTCTAACCTTCCTATATTAATTCTAACTTATTTCTAATCCTTCCATCTAATTCTAATCTCTATTCATACCACTAAATTAATGAATAAATTCAAAAAATAATCAAACAATTAAATAATCAACCAAAACCTAAATAAATAATTAAATAAACAAATCGAAAATAATTTAATTTAGAAAATGCATGAGATTAAGTATTCTAGAATCAATTTTAGTGATTGTGCTTTGTGGGATTTTCACTTGAAAACCGTATTGAGTGGGATTTTGGTTATTGTTGAAGGAATAAGAGGGGCAAGAGAAGAGGCATTTTGAACAAATCTTTAAGCAAGGAAATCAAGCTGGTACATGTTTATAATAGAGTAAATAAGTCACTAATGTTTTTTTTGAATCAAAGAAGTTTAATGATTTCAATTGCATCATATATGTTGCATTTATTGCTTTTTAATGATTTGAGAAATTGCAATATGCTGTTATATGAATTGTTGTGATGATTGATGAAAAGACTTTGAAAATGATTCTTTTTGAAATGATACAAGTTTATGAAATCATGTTTTCGAAAATGGTTTTCAAAATATCTAGTGTTCATGAAAGATCAAGTTTTCAAAAAGTGAGTTTTTAGGCAATATGTTTTGCAAGTCATGAAACACATGTTATATGGGATTGTGGTGGTCCCTTAAGTTAAGTCAAGTTCACTTCGACTAAAGGCTTCTCCCGCCTGCCTGCTAGTGGCATAAAGCTCCTTCATGGACTCCCATAAGTTCATGGTTATACAGGACCATTATATGGAAATGTGTAGTATGTTCTGGTTTGGACCTCCCAAACCATTCTGATGTACTTATGTGATTACCATATGTGAACAAGTTTGATGCATTCATGTTCTATGGTATGAGAGTTTAAGAAACATGTGTTTTATGAACTTAATGAAAATTTTCTATGACAAGTGAATGTTTTTAAGGTTTTGCTAATTTTTCCGTTATAAACTGTTACCCACGAGCTTTCAGCTCACCCCCTTTTCATCCCATCTTCAGGTGATAGCTAAGAGATCAAGTGATCAAAAGCATAAGGGAATTACTCCAAATTTTCTTATTTTGTATTTTTAGTTGATTTTGGGAAAGCACAATGTTTTAGTCGCATTTCAAGTTTAATTGTTCAAGTATCTTTTGTAATTTGAGATTGCGATACAGTGATGTATTATGGCTTAAAATGCCATTAAAGATTTGTAAATCTTTATTCTTTTGATGTTAACAAAATATGGATTGTGTATGGATGATGTGAGTTGGAGTAGATATGCGTAAAGAGGTTATCAACTTGAGTTGATGATTTTGCACATGAATTGTTGGTTGACACACACACACACACACACACACACATACATAAGTGAGATGTTATGGAAAAGAAAGATGGCAATTATGAATGATGAGATGTAGTGGAATGTGAAGAGTCAAATGAGTTGAGATTTGAGAGTTTAATGAAGTCAATTAGGTGGTTGAATGGTTATGCCCAGGACATTCCAAGTTTGCATAGTGAAAATTCTTAAGTCTTCCATAGGGGTAAATTTTGTGTTATGACTTCAAGATAAAAACTATATTGATCTAGGCTAAATCAAACAAAGTTGTCTTCTAGAAAGTTGTAGGTTATCTTTCTATCTTTCTAATAGTATATAGTATGTAAATTTTGGATATCTAAGTTGAAAGTTATGATCTTTATAAGTAGAGGTACTCTGAAGAGTGTAGTTAGCGATTTAGAACTTTCGTGATGTGAGAAAAACCCTGTTGAAACCTTCTGTATCTTCTATGGTTGACGTTCTGTATCTTTTATGGTTGACCTTCTGTATCTTCTATGGTTGACCTTTTGTGCCTTCTATGGTTGACCTTCTGTATCTTCTATGGTTAACCTTTTATATCTTCTGGTGCCGAAACTTCTTCTATGCATTGTTCATAAACTTCTTCTGGGTACTGTTCATACTACATCTTTTGATCCAATTTTGACCCTTTAGATGAGATAGTCTCTCTTCAAGGCCTTCATAAAAGTTGTAGATCTTGAAGTGCTCTTTAAAACCATCGAAGAATGAACGTGATCCAATATCTCTAGAGAAGGTTATGCCAATTGTCCAAAATCGTCTTGCCCTTCATCTAGTTTCGTTTGACCTTTTGTCTGTCCTATTGTTTGGTCCACTTTTGACCTTTAAGATGATAGAATCTCTCTTCAAGATCTTAATGAAAGTTGTAGATATATGAGTCCTATTTCAAACCATTTAAAAATTACTTTGATTAGATATCTCTAGAGAAAGTTATTCCAATTGTCCCAAATCATCTGGCCTTTCATCTGGTTTCATCTGACCTTTTGTCTGGCCTATCATCTGGTCCCATTTTGACCCTTAAGATGACAGAATATCTCTTCAAAGTCTTCATGAAAGTTGTAGATCTATGAGTATTGAGTCAAAAAATTTAAGAAAGACCTTGATCTGATATCTCTAGGGAACGTTATGTTAATTGTCCCAAATCATCTTGTCATTCGTCTAGTTTCATCTAGGCTATCTTCTGGTCCAATTTTGACCCTTAAGATCACAAAATCTCTCTTTGAATCTTCACGAACATTGTAGTTCTCAAAGTCTTCTTTGAAACCATCCTAAGAAGATATTAATCTGACATCTCTAGTGAAAGTTATACTAATTGTCCTAAGAAAGGTGCAATATGATTGAGGGCAAAAATCATGTTTGATTCTTTTGGCCATAGCCTTGTTATCCGACCTCCAAATGAGGTGAATCTTGGACTAATAGATTCATAAAACGTTTCTATTTACTCTCAATGAAAATTTATAGCTTTTTACATTGATTTGAAAAGGACTAATTGAATCAAAGTAAGGGTATGGTTTGGAAGAGTACGAATTGGATATTTTACTGAATATGCTTAGGTATTTTGATGATATCTTGATCTGTAGAGCTCCAAATGAGATGGTTCTTATTTTTAAATAAAATAGAGACATAGAGTTACAAATGATCTGAAGGAATTGAATTTTAATTCAGACCCTAAGACTTTCAATTTTTGGATGGCAGTTGGGTAGAGTGTACTGTCTCAGTTTAGGAACATACTAAAAATGATTGGATCCTAACTTTCAGATTTCTGAACCAGATTGAATGATTTTGGTGTCATTAGTAACATAAGAAAACGGGGAACAAATGTTTTGAATAGGTCAAATTTTAATTTCGGTTTGAGGTTTCCTAAAATCTGTTCAGAAATAGGAGAAATGAGTTTGACTATGGAGTTACAATAAAAAAATAGAGTAACATGATGATTTAGGTGTCTGACTAGTATGGGCTCGCTCTTTATGGTTTGAGATGTTATGAGAATGAGGATGAACTAATGATGACTAATGAGGGTTTATTGAAAAATAACTCTGCATGGTAACAAGCACACGTTTTTAGGACATTAGAGTTGGACTTCACAGATGGGGTCTAACAAAAACCACCAGTAGTGAGAGTGAAAAGCAAGGTTCAATGTTGAGGAAGAAACCAAGCAAAACCGAATTGCTATTTGTCATTGACACATGGCCTCATTAAATGTGAGCCATTTGTCATCCATAAAGAAGTGCTACATGTCCAAATACCATTAGTCTATTTATTTTAATATTCCAAAATTTCTAGAAAATTCCTAAAATTTCCAAAAATTTCAAAATAATTCCAAAAGTCTATGAATGAGGTTTCCACAATTTAATCGCATTTATAAATCCATTTTACCCAGAAATGTAATTGAATGCATGCACAATTTATTTGTATGTGTCAAAATTCATAAGCATATATCAGCGAATACTTAATTATGCAAAGCATAAAGTGCACTGAAATTCCTAAATTTTCTAACCTCTAACATGGGGTGTTACAATTCTTCCATCCTTAAGAAATTTCGTCATTGAAGTTTATACCTGATCTGAATAGTTACGGATATTGATCTTTCATGGTTTCTTCAGGTTCCCATGTTGCTTCCTTAAGTCCATAATGTTGCTAGAGTAACTTTACTAAAGGTATTTGCTTATTCCTAAGTTGCCTAACTTCTCGGGATAAGATAGAAAATAGCCCTTCTTTATACGACAAATTCGGTTGTACCTAAATTTCACCTGAATTTCTTTCACTGAAATTATATGTGTCACATTAGACCGATATCTTCGTAGCATTGAAACATGGAACACATCATATAGCATGGCTAATTCTTCAGGAAGAGTCAACTAATAAGCTACTGGTCCAACTCTTTTAAGAATTTCGTAAGGACCAATGTATCGTAAAATAAGTTTACTCTTCTTACCAAATTGATGTACATTCTTTGACAGTGACAATTTCAAGAACACCTTATCGCCTACCTGATATTCAATATCCCTCCTTTTTAGATCAGCATAAGACTTTTGCCTGTCACTAGAAGCTTTCATTCTTTGTTGAATAATTTTAATCTTTTCTTCAATACCTTTCACAATTTCAGGCTTGATCATCTTGCTTTCACTCAACTCAGTCCAACACACCAGAATTCTATGCCTTCTACCATACAACGCTTTATAAGGCGCCATGCCAATGCTGGTCTAATAACTATTGTTGTAAGCAAAATTCATCAGCTCTAAATACTTATCCCAATTTCTTGGAAACTCTAACACACAACCTCGAAACATGTCTTCGAATATCTGTATAACCCGTTCAGACTGTCAATATGTCTGGGGATGGAAAGTAGTACTAAACTTAACTTGAGTTCCCAGAGCCTTCTGTAGGCGTTTCCAGAATCTTGAAATAGATCTAGGATCACGATTTGAAATGATAGACAAGGGTACTCCATGTAGTCTCACTATCTCATTTACATACAAATCTGCAAGCCTATCCAAAGAATAGTCAGGACGAATAGGCAGAAAATGAGCAGATTTGGTAAACTTATCCATAATTACCTATATGACATCATGTTTTCTTTGAGTCAGCGGGAGTCTAGTAACAAAGTTCATAGTAATGCTAGTCCATTTCCGTTGAGGAATAGAAATAGGATGTAACAAACAAAATGGAACCTGGTGTTGAACTTCAACCTGCTGGCATGTCAGATATTTTGCTACATAATCCACAACATCCAGTTTTATACCTACCAGTAATACTACTTCAGATCCTGATACATCTTGTTTCTCTTAGGATGCATAATAAAGACTGTATTATGAGCCTCAAACAATAGCTTTTTCTTCAGTTCATCATTATCTGGTACATATAACCGATCCTTATAATACAAATCAACATCTCCTTTCACAGAAAAATCTGGTTGTTTACCATCCTGAGTAGCCAAGATAAGTTGTTGTAATTTATCATCAGTTCTTTGAGCATCACAAATTTCTTGTCTCAAGTAGGCCTTACTTTCAACTGAGCTATTAAAGCTCCATCAGATACAAGTTCCCATTCTCCCTGCTTCATTGATAATGCTGACATTGTCTTCCGACTTAAGGCATCAGCCACGACATTAGTCTTGCCAGGATGGTAGTCTATAATGCAATCATAGTCTTTAAACAATTCCAACCAACATCATTGCCTCAGATTAAAGTTCTTTTTGGGTAATTAGATACTTAAGACTCTTATGATATGTGAAAACTCTACATCTTTCACTATATAAGTAATGCAACCAAAATTTTAAGGCAAACACTATTGCTGCAAGCTCTAGGTTATGTGTAGGGTAATTTTGTTTATGAAACTTTAGTTGCATAGAGGCATAAGTAGCTACCTTTCCTTCCTACATCAAAACACAACCCAAACCAATTTTAGATGCATCACTAAACAAAACATACTCCTTACCAGAAATAGGTTGAACCAATATAGGAGCTTCAGTAAGCAAACTTTTCAGTTGATCAAAACTATTCTGGCATCTATCAAACCATTCATACTTCACTCCTTTCTGTAACAGTTTAGTTAAAGGGGATGCTATCACTGAAAACTCCTTCACAAACTATTGGTAATAACCAGTCAGACCTAGAAATTTTCTCACTCTGTCACAATTCGTGGTGGCTTCTAGTTAACAATTGCTTCTATCTTACTAGGATTAGTTCTAATCCTTTGAGACGAGACAACATGTCCTGAAATTTCAGGACTTGTTATCTCCTGAAGTCAGAAATCACACTTGCTCAACTTAGCATACACCTGCTTTTCCCGTAGGATCTGTAACACGATTCAGAGATGTTTAATATGGTCATGTTTATTCTTAGAATAGACCAAGATATCATCTATAAATACCACAACAAATTGGTCTAGATAAGGCCTAAACACTATTCATCAAATCCATAAATGCTACTGGAGCATTAGTTAACTTGAATCACATTACCAGGAATTCATAATGTCCATATCAGGTTCTAAATGGAGTCTTAGGTACATCCTCATACTTTACTCGAAATTGATAATACCCAGATCTCAAATCTATCTTCGAAAACACTCCTTCATCTTTCAACTGATCAAATAGATCGTCAATCCTTGGAAATGGTGATTGAGCCCAAGTTTATCATATAAATTGGCTACACTTTCATGGCTGTTAATACACTTTTTGACTCGTTATTCGTGATTTTGTGCTTAAATGATTCCTTTATGGTGAGCTTGTATTTTATGCGATTTAGTAGTAAAATTGTTACAAATTGACATTAATTGCGTTATAATTTTTCTAAGGATAATTGATACTGCAAATTGTTATTTCATATTGTAGGGAAAAAGGAATCAAAAGGATCAGGAAGTCAACAAGACGTGAGCTCCTTCACACACATCGTGGTGCATCAAGGAGAACACATGTCACGGCGTAAACTAATTATCTCGCTGCGGCGCATCGTCAAGCGACAACACGCTGTGGCGTCGATTAATTGTTCCAATGCAGCGAGTGATATGAGAAGTACACGTCGCAACGCAACTCCTTCCTTGTCACGACAAGAAATCAGGTATTCGGACCTTAATTGGAAAATTCTCTCACTATACTGACCTGATCCGCGACCCAACCTTTAAAAACTTGCTGAATCTGGTTAGAAAAGAGAGTTGATAATACAGAAACCATTCGGCAGCCAGACCATGAGACAGAGGGCATCCAACACTTCACCATCGCCATTCTCCATCTGCGACCACCATCCGCCACCGCCGATCACTCTATCGTCAACTCACCCGCTAGTCTCGATAGCCATTGGTGACATCGGAGCTTCAGCAGTGATGAGGATTTCCGAAGTCATGCATGGCTAAGTCTTCCACCCTCTTGAAAATGTAGCTGTAGCTTGTGTTCATGGGCTTCAAAAGGGAGTATTCTAACATTGTCAAAGTTTAATTATATTATTGTAAATCTCTGAGTTAGGGTTTACGATAGTGTAGTTAAATTAGCTTGATTAGATTTTAATCAAGTATTGAACAATATTTTGTGTTATGGATATGGTTATATGTAGAATTATGATGCTTAATATATGAAGCCTCATATATGTCTTTTGGTGGTTATGGTAATCTTCTTTATCTGCCTAGTTGTGTTTGATATCGAGATTGTGCTTGATCCAAGTGACCATTTGCATTAACTTATCCATTTCACACACTAAGATGCTTTTAACAAGGTTTTAAGAAATAGAGTTCATTGATTGAAATCTGGGACTTAAAGAGTACTTTCAGGTTGATTATTTGAAAACTTAGTGGATTTAACTCCTGAAAAATTTGTTTTGAACCATGATAGCCTAAGCTTGTTTTCAAGAGGATTTTATCTCATTCACTTGTCATTTGAATTGTCGATTTCATTTTTCCCAAAAATCCAAAAATATATACTTTTAATACATTCTTCTCAATTTTAGTTAAATTCCTTAATCTTGATCAATGATCTAAAACCCCCTTTTCATCAACTTTATTTGCATTTTTGACAATTAGGCTAGCTTAAACCTTTTTCTCTTGGTTCTAATTAAGTGAGATGACCCGAGGGTGCATCCTGTATTGCAATCCTTGGAATTAAATAATTTTTGATTCGGTTTCCAAGGGATTGATCTTTTGATAGAAACGAAGAGTCGATCAAACGGATACTTATTCTTCACTGTGACTCTATTCAATTGCCTGTAATCAATGCACATCTGCGGTGTACCATCCTTCTTCTTAACAAACAGGACTGGTGCTCCCCATGGTGATACACTGGGTCGAATAAACCCTTTATCTAGAAGCTCTTGTAACTTCACCTTCAACTCCTTCAATTCAGTAGCACCCATTCTATACGGTGCTCTGGATATACGAGCAGTGTGAAGCATAACTTCAATAGACAATTTCACTTCCTATTCAGGAGGAAGTCTAGGTAATTCCTCAGGAAATACATCTGGAAATTCATTCACTACAGGAATGTCAAGAAATTTACCACCCTCCTTCTTAGAATCAAGCATAAAAGCTAGATAAGCTTTACATACCTTCCTGTGGAGCTTTCAGGCTTGCGTAGCAGATACAACATTAGTTAAGGAACTAGTGTGGATGCCTTGCAATACTATTATAAGTTGATCAGGCTTCCTAAGCATAATTGTTTTAACACCACAATCAACTACTGCCTAATGCTTAGATAACCAATCCATAACCAGAATTAAATCAAATTCATAAAAAGGTAATCTGATCAGATCTGCTACATAATCATTTCCTTGTATCATAATAGGACAGTTCCTATACACATGATTAACTAACACATTACTACCTAAAGGATTGGTTACATGCATGTCATGCTCTAATTGATCTATAGGCATCTCCTTATTAGACATTTCACCAACACAGATACACGAATGAGTAGATCAGGGTTAATCAATTCATGCACTTCAAAATTAAAGAGAGAAACAATACTGACAATGACGTCTAGTTCATCCTAATCCTCACGAGCTTTTAGTAAGCTCAAGATGAAATATAAGGCATAACTGGTCGATTTATAGTTTCTAAGTGGGAACTTGGATTAGGTTTGTTCTGATTGTATCCTCCCCATCCTTTATTCCTAGCAGATGCATAAGAGATCTCCCTACGGGCTTATGATGTTTGAGCCTGTTTGAGAGAGGAACTAGCTATCAGATGCTCAGTACTGCCATAATGAAAAGTAACCCTCCTGCAAACACCCCAGCACTCTTAGGGATTAGAACCTCGACCTCTAGACGACCTCTACCAAAAGTAGTCCTTGAGGTATAATTTTGTGACCTTCCCTGAGCTACAGATCTCTGAGTAACTTCTGGTCCAAAAGAAGCACCTTCCCTACTTCATTTGCCCAAGGATTGACCTCCTCTAACAAAGCCCCTCCGCTAACTTCTTTCTCTCCTAACCATTTCCTGTCTCTCTATTTTCATTGCAGCTTATACCAGCTGATGGTAAGTTACTTACTGTAACAAAGTAAACACTGCCAGATGTTCCCTGATGGAATCATGCAATTCATCCTCGAACTGTTGACGTTGGAACTCTTCAGTAAGTACAGATTCAGAGGGATACTTACTAAGTGATTAAATTCACGGTTGTACTTGGCAATTGACAAACTCCTCTGATTTAGATTTAGAAATTGCTTCCACTTATCCTTTTTGTAGGCTTATGTCACATACTTAGGTTTGAATTTTTGGGCAAAGAAATCCCATGTCAGAGGCACCGGTAGCTTGTGATTCCTCATAATGAACTTCCCCCATTTATTGGCTGCTCCCTGAAGAAGAGAGACAACACAGTGTACCATCTGGTCTGATGAATACCATTTGCTTTGATGAATTACTGATCTCATCCAATACCTTCTTCACCTTCTCAATCAATAATTCAACTCTTTTAGATTCCTTCATAGCCGTCCCAGTAAATTCCTCCACTCTATACTTCTGTAGCTGGTCAATTAGAGCCTTGGGCGTAGTCATACGATGCAGTAACATCATCATATATAAAACTTAAATAAAGCCTCTCCCTGAGCTGGAGGAGGAGGTGGCACCTCAGCTTCACCTCGATTGACCCCAGAAGGTCTAGACATCAATGGATGAGTTTGCTTAGGATGATTGCTCTCAGTAACTTCATCAACGACATCTCGTGATCCTTCCATATTTAATTCTAGAATCAAAACATGGGACAACCTAATAACTTTTACACTTAAGTACAAGCAATAGCTAGTGCTGGTTAAACTAGAATCGCCTAAACCATGCTCTAATACCAAACAATATGACACCTTCATATACCCCTTAGGAGGATATTGCGAGTGCCACACATACACAAAACATATAGAATAACATTCAAAACATTTCATAGATGCATATCCAGAATCTTAAACAAACATACATTATATCATATGAACTTAATACAAATTTGTTCCAAAAAATTCAAAGTTATACACTTGAGATATAAGCCAATATAAACTCAAAATACATTTTTATCAAAACAAGACTCAGACTCCATTGGCTATTATGGTTGACTTGTCCCAGTCCTTATAATCCTTGCTCTAAACCTACACAGGGCAATTCCGCCGTGCTTAGTACATAGCTTAATGAGTAATAACTAATCTATATTAAAAGATTGCTTTAACAATAAATCAGACATAATGCATTTCGGAACGGATTTTATAATTAACTGAACTGCATAACACAAGAGGATATAAACCCTTCAGAATCAGAACATAATTTAGTTTTTGGCAGAATCAAACATATACCATAAGATAAAATTAGATGACTGCTAAATCCATTTACAGAAGCGAGTAACGGGACTTATACCAAAGAGACTGAAATCTCGACACTGAAGTGTCATAGAAGAGGCCAAAATCTCAATACCAAAGTATCAATAACAGAAGACACCGAAGTGTCACAGAAGTTGTTGCAAACTTTTCTCGGCATGCCTATTTACCCATAACTAGGAATTAAAAGATTAAAAAACAAAAATGTCTAAAATTCAATTCACGTATCAATCAATGTTTTCATACCATGTATTCAGGCATATCACATTCTAACAACTTTCCAAATCATTCAATGTTCCAAATCAATAGCAAAAAAAAAAAATCAAAGCAAAACTATCAAAAATTACTTACTGAATTACTTACAAAATTGACCATCTAAATTATTTACAAAAGCTCCATTTTTTCTTATTGCCTCGAAGTCTCGGCAATATCTGGAAGTGGTCGCTTTATGCATTCCTCTATAACATTTAATACAAACACATATCACTATTGTGCATGATTATGAAATTATTTGTGCACATTCATGTCTATTAAATATGTGTGATGCATGTTCATGACAAATTCTAGGTTTCTTATCCTTAATCTTGTCACATTATCAATCATGTGAAACCATACTAAATTTCTCGATCTAGATTTATTTCACAACCAACTTTCGGGTCCATTTTTCTCAATTTTCTCATTAGGAAGGTGAGGTAATTTCATGACACTTCCTTCCAGAAGTTTGTTCTACCAAGTATTAAGTTTCTAATGATACCAAGTGCATTCCATTTGGTTCTGTATATTGAAAGTTTTACTTAAAAGATCTCAAACTATACTTAAGCTTCATCAGAATTATTATCTCGACTTCGAATCAGATTTTGAAATTATTACAAGTAGAATTAGAATTTAATCTCTCCAGATAATTTGTATCTCTATATCTCTAGTTTAATGCAAATTAGGAATCATCCTATTCTGAGCTCTATAGGATAAGATATAAGCAAAATACTGAAGTATCTTCAGTAAAATATTCCAGTTCATATTATTCCGACAGATTCACTTTCTTTGTTTAAATAAATATTTTCCAACTCAATTCATATGGCTACTAGTTTTTATGGAGAGGTAGAAAAATGTGTTAGAAATCTATTGGTTTAAGTCTCATGTCATTTAGAGGTCGGATGACAAAGTTATGACCAAAAGAAGCAAAGGTGTTCAAGGTGAGTTAACCCTTCGGGTGCACCGTTATGCTTAAGCACGATAGTGAATCCCAACATACCCAATTTTTTAAACCTCCAAACATAGTCTATTTCTTCCTATCGTCTCACGATCATGACATCCAAACTTTTTCAACAGCCATTTTTTGTAACACCCCACTCCCACGTGACCCGAACCAGACATCGTTGGTGATATCCGAGTCTGTGCCCCGTGAGGGTGGCGTACTACATCAGTCAGTAGAACTCAGTATAAACTTTTTTCTTTAAAACATTCATTCTATCAGAGCCATTTACTTTTTCAATACACTCATTTGCACGAAAATAGGAAACAATTTGAGCCCACGTTCATCAATAAACATTGTCAGTTAATACAATCATTTTCAGTTATTACAAACAGTCAACAATAATTTACAATAACCAGTTAATGTACAGAAACAACAGAACCACAATGGGCTGACTATAAATACAATGATGAATTGTGGAATAAAAATTCTATGAGAGACTAATGCAGATGCGAACCGATCCCGACCTCTATCCTTCACTTGCCTACGGTAGATATACTCCCATATCAAACGGGGTATTCTTCAAGACCTGAAAAATAGATTCAAAATTTTGGTGAGTTTTTGCGAACTCAATGAGGAACCATCATCGATGGTTTGCCCAATTGATGCATCACACAAATAATGTATAGTAATACTACAGTCACAATAATAATACAGTCAGTGGTATCATATCATTATATACAACAAAAAGGCATTTTAGGCATTCAGTTATTCAGTCCATTATGTATGCAATGCACATATGACACTTTCCTAGTTTATTACCGTGTTGTGACCGAGCGCTTAATCAGTAAACAGTGTTCAGTGGACGCTTGGCGTCTAAGGAGTAGGACTCCCTTCGTGCTCGAGGCTCTTTTTCAGTATCAGTATCAGTATCAGTGGCGACTCTGGTCACAACTATTGTTATTATCAGTTTATGCCTTGATGTATGCAATGCATATGTTCAATTTAACAGTCAGTATAAACAGTCGACCCCAGTAGAGGCAATGAAAAGCAGTACAGTGTAGCAAGCAATGCACAATGTGCAACTCAAGAGCATTTCAAGCAGTTAATCACACTATCACAGTAATTGCAACCAATTCACGTTCATATAGCACAATACTAGTCACAATTCAGCAGTAACAGTACAAGCCATTCATGGATCAAAATGTCACACAGTAAAAGCAATTCAGTTCACAGAATCACAACCATATACTCTTCTATGTTAGTTCTTCCAATTCATCGGACCACCTGTCCGGAATCCAGTCCTAAACAATCACAACCCTAATCCCTCCATTATTCTCCACAGTAAACATATAATAATTGAGTGAACCAACTAGGTTACTCACCTGTACTTCCGAGCCAAAATCTGGAATTCTCAGCGATGTTGTTGGACCGACGCTCCAAGTGTGACTCTATAACAGTGACAGTATATAACCATTATCAATTGTTCAATCAGAACTATTTAAGAATGCACATGTAACACTTAGAAGGTGCACAATGCATGTTAGGCCTGAATCCAATATTTTCTATCATAAAAATCCGCATAAAAATTAGAAATCTAACGGCACTGATGGTACTCAATTCAGACCTGTATAGGTCCAAAAATAAATAAAACAGTGACCAAAGGACCATTTCTCGGACCCCCGTCAATTTCCTGTTCAAAAATTACCAATTTCTCATAAAATGAAATTCAATATCCCACGAATCCAATGCTTCAAGAATCAGGTCAATCAGATATCAGATAGACAAGATATAAGCAAAATAGTGGAGAAATGCATGTCCTAGTCGACTGGTCTGAGCATCCTAGTCGACTAGCCCTACTATAATGTCCTAGTCGACTAGCCCTATTAAAAATGACAGATCTGATCTCTGACATACCAACTTCCTTAGGTCATAACTCCTTACTCCAAACTTCAAATTGGACAAAATTATTGTCTATTTCATAGAGAAAAGAGAGAGCTACAATGTTCATGAAAGACACAAAAGCCAATTTCACCCATAGGGTGTCAAAAATTCAATCAAAGCCACTGCCTAGTCAATGCCTCTCAAACAGTGCAGTATTTTTCCAAAATCCATAACTTCTCAGTTATTCAGTCAAAAATTACCAAATAATTACCAATAGAAAGATCAAAACAATACCCACAACTTTCATGACAATGTGAATCAAATTAATGGCTAACTAGGTCAAATAATTCAGTGAATGTTGTTGCCTCTACAGTTGACCTGAACTGTACATTCATTTTCTAACAAGCATGTCTCCTTACACAAATGTCAAAAAATTGCATAAGTTATACCCATGAAAAGATAAAATACAGTACTACACTTCTCATGAAGGGCTCAGAATCCAATTCCATCATTAACCAATTCAAAACAGTCTTTCAAGTTACTGCCCTGATCAGCACTCCATGACCTGACTTCAGTCCAATTTTTGAAAACTCATAAGTCCCAATTCTGTTATCCAAAAATAGCTTGCTATATACCATTTTCAAGATAATTTCTTCCTCTACAAGTTTGCAGAAGATCACTTAAGCCAATTTAATTCATAAAAATCTCTAAAATTGTTTCTAATGCTAGGTTTCACCAATTACACAAAACCAATCAAGATTCAACAGTTCATATCTCCCAATATACAGATCAAAAAATTGTAAAATCAGTGGCAATGGAAAGCTAACAATATAGGCTTCAAATTTCATGAAGACCATTTTCATCAATTCCTTCTACAGAAATCTAGAAAAATCACCAAAGTTTCAGATCACTCATTTGGGTACTGTTCATAATAGTCCATACCAATGATTTTCCAAGACAAAATTCAACCTATTAAGATTACAATTGGACAACACCTTTTTCACTCAACAATGTATCCAACAAACTCAAGTTTCATTTGGCACAAACCTTGCCTCATTTGCTTAACCATACAATTAGTTATGATCAAAACAGTAAACTATGTATAAATGACAATTTTCCAGCTTTGATGTTCAATTCAATCCCTTTCATTCCTATGTCCACTCTACTTCAATTAGCACTCACACAAGTATACTCAACAATCAATCCATATGTTTCTTGATATATAAATCATATATACATCTAACTACTAATTCATTCATTAAATACATCATTAAAACTTAAAAAGCATAAGTAAGGTCTTACCTAATTAAAGCCTCCAACTATTCAATCTTTCCAACTAACCAACACCAACGACATCTTCTTCACCATTCCAAGAGAGCAAGGTTATGTTAAGCCTTATTGGTAAGTTATTGGTGAGTTAATAAAAGAGAGAGCAAAGTGGAAGGAGGGAGACTTGAAAAAATTTCAATGGAGAAGAGGGTAGGATGAAGCTTCGGATGAATGAGAAAGTTAAACCATAAAACCTATTGTTTATTTTTCCTCCTTTCCCTTGTTGGAGAACCGTGTATATATGTATATCAACAAGACTTGTAGAAGAATCGAGAATGGATGACTAAGTCCAAACCAAAATTGCAAGCATTAAATGCTTAGGTAGAATAGTCAAATGAGGAAAAGTCAA
>JAOQMR010000008.1:24499932-24517441 GCA_027563865.1 Erythroxylum pelleterianum | reverse complement strand
TTTTTCATCAATTTCTAGTTTCTTTCTCTTCATTCATAATCAATCCATATATTTCTATTCTTTTTCACTTCATTCATTTTAATATTTCTAATTTTCCTCAAAAGTTCGGGGTCCAACAGTTACGGTGATATAATGACCTCATCACGATGGAGACTAAATGTGGCTCTGAAGTAAATGGTGCTCTGGTTTGGAAAGTCTGTTTTCTTCCAGGACACTACCTAATATATTTGTTAGTTTAAGCCCTCGCATCCAATCAATTGGATGCAAATTAATGTATGTCATTATATTTTAATTAATCAAAAGGCTGTATTTATCTTTATGTATTAATTTAATTAATATTTTATGTTTTAATACTAAAGATAAAATCCTTGGAATAATTTCTGTGTAATTGAAATTATGATGAGATCATAATTATGAGATTCAATTTACACTTATATGTTATTCCTAAATGTTCCTAGTTGTAGTTTCATCAAGACTGGATATTGTTAAAACGGTAAAACTAGCACACATTATGTTTCTTTCTTATAAAGAAAGTAATTGATCTCATAAATTAAAGTATAGAGATACTTAAACTAATGTGTGAGTGATTATTAGAGAATAAGTCACTGAACTAACCCAACTATGAGAATTATGAATGGAATATTACTTATGTGTCTATGAATTATCTTATAATGATGGTTGTATAATTGATCCTTAGACTTGAGATTACCAAGGTATCTAGTATGAGAATTACTATGTTTTGATGCCACTTATGAATCGTCCTATGATAATTCAGTTTGTAGTAATTAGATACAGTATGAATCATATGTATATAGTTGAGTAAGTCAATATAGGATTCGCCACTCTAAAATAATTAGAGCGAATATTATACTGTTTTTGATTAGTAATGATTTATGGAATTCTCTAGCCAGAGTGAATTGATATTTGAAAAGGAATTTTCAAATTTTAATTATAAATCAATTACTAATTAGCAAGAATGAACATGAATGGATGATAAGAGTAGACACTATATCTATACTCTGTCCAATTATAATATTGAATGCCGAAAGAATTAAAATATACGTTATAGCCATGCATGGACATGTTAAGTCAATCACTTTGGCATTCTTGATATTTGGGTAATCATGACATGTTGCTAGACGTTAATCATGATTTATGATTATAAATTATTTAATTTGAGAATTAAAGATAAATTAAAAGGGGTTTTACTTTATCTAATTATAATTGTGAATTAGAATTATAATTTATAATCATTGTCAATTTATTAAGAACCTAATAGGTCACATATCAAAGAGCAATTTGTGAAAAAAATCAATTTAATTAAGTTGGACTTAATTATAAAGTTTAAGAAACTTTGGGATCAAATATGAAATATTTGATTTTATCAAAATTAAATTAATTATAATTAGAATTTGATTTTAATTATAATTAAAGAGATTTAATTTTAATGAAAGACTGTTATAATTTTTCTATTTAAAAGGAAAAGGTTTTTAGAAGCTAGCACTTTTTGTCTTTTTTTTTAATTCAGAAAAATTAATAAATGAACCAAAATATGTACATAAAGGTCTTATACAAGTGCCTCGGAGGACATAATAAGTTAGCTCTTAACAGCATACCGAACTACAATCCTAGCATGAAACAAGGGCCTTGCCTGCAATAAAAGAGAACTACCCACACTACTTAACAACATAGGACAAAACACAAGCAGAATCAAACCCAATTATGAAGTAATAGGGACTCCTAAGCCAGCTGTAAATAGACCACAAATGCATCCAATGAGCTAAGGAATTGAAAGTGTCCAACCCCCTACTCTTCCTTCAACAATACGTGTGTAGACAAAGATGAACCGTCGAGTTATGCGCGGACATACTAGGAACCCAACCTGCAAAGTTAGTGAAAACCAATAATAGCCAACTAAAGAAAATTACCTCCCCTCATTGAAAAGGATGAGAAGCTCCCTAATGTGGCAGATTATCCTGAGAGACACTCGCTCTGCATCCTTGGCTTCATTCTTGAAGGACCTTGCATTATGTTCATGAAAAATTAGGTACACGATAGTAGACAAAATGAGGGGCAAATAAGGTAAGGCTGGGAATCTGGTACTAGAAGTACTGCTATACCAGGAGGGAAAGGTTGAAAGGTTAGAAAGATTAAGAATAGGAAAGTAGAAGAAGGTGAGGCATTGATCCCAAATCTGTTTAGAAAAGGGGCATGCAAAGAATAAATGGTCTATGGATTCATTAGCAAGGCACAAAGAACAGTGATTGAGAGTGTATAGGTAGGGCAGTTTGTCCCTAGTTTGCAACTTTTGTAGAAAGGCTAACTAAAAGGTAAAGGAGCAACGAGGTTTGCTATATTTTGACCAAACCAGCTTGTACTAAGGAACTTCCGGTAAGGGAGGATGCAAGAAATTGTAGGCTGAAATATTGGTATAGCGGTTGGTGGGGCTCGCTAACGATTCCAGACGGTCGGGAAGGGAAGAATTGGGGATATACCCTGGTGGTTCAAGGAACCTTATGATGTCCATAGACACCTCATTCAATCTCCAATAATCATTAAGTATGACTTTCGTCACTCGAGCTGAGAGTGGGAGCTCCGAGCCATTGATCGCTTTCGGTATAGTCAAGGTCCTCAAGATACCACACGGGTGCCAAGGATCCTGTTAAAAAAGAGTAGAGATACTATTCCCAATCCGAAATCTGAATTGATGACACAACTTATCCTAACCGATAAAAGCTTACACCGACTCCAAGAACTAGTATATGTGGGTATCGTCAAAGGCTGGATAACTGGACAGCTTGTGATTGATCAATCATAAATAGTTTCAAATATTTTTCAACAGAAAGCGAACAAGGTACGATTTCTAAATCGATTTGTTTTTTATTCAAGTTTATTTAATTATTGGGATTCGCTCGGAATCCATAAAATTTTTTTGTTTTTCGCTGTGCCTGTGATTCGAACACGGTTAGATTCCAACAGTATTATACTTGAATGATGTGAAAATTGGTGAGAAATGGTTTATGCTAGTGTGTATGATTCGCCTTACTGTCAAGATGGAGTGGTTTCTGGTATATTTACAATAGTTACCTGCTGCACCTGGAAGAGTATTTTAAATGTTTACATCTATTTTTGTTAAGTGATCGGTGATGTCTTAGTTTGAAAAGATTCTTCTTAGCTGTTTAACTGTTCAGATGCTTTGTAAACTTTCTCATCGTGGTTTTTTTTAATGATATTCTCCGTTTGGCTCCAATTCTATTTTTCTTGGTCATGATCCAGTTGCCACCTCTTTATATCCGTGTGCCGTCGTGCAGATTACGTTCGCAGTTCATTTATCTGAAACGAGGTATGAAAGGCAAGCTACAGATCTGTGAGAATCGGATACATTGACAGCTAGAGGAGGGACAACTAGATGCAAGACCAGAGCCATTGTGGTGTTGTGTTGGTGCCATGTCCATTTCAAGGCCATATCACTCCTATGCTTCAGCTGGGCACTATTCTTCACTCTAAGGGCTTCTCCATCAGTGTAGTTCACACCATATTCAACTCACCTGATCCCTCTAGCCACCCTGATTTCAACTTCGAATCAATAGATGATGGACTAACCGATGACGATCTTGGTTCTGGCAATTTGGTAGTTGTTATTTCCTCACTTAACCGAAACTGCCAAATACCCCTAAGGAAATTTTTGTCTGGGATGAAGGAGGAACAAAATTCCGAAGGTCAGACTAAGATCAGCTGCATTATATATCACGAGCTCATGTACTTCTCTCAAATTGTTGCCTCTCACCTAAAGCTTCCAAGTATCATATTGCGCACCACTAGTGCTGCAACACTGATTTCTCGTGCAGCGATCCTACAACTCAAGGAAGAAGGTTTCATCCCTTCGCAAGGTACTAGGCTGAATTTCATCTATATTGCTTCTGCTATTGTCACCTAAGCAGAACATTTCATTTGTTGATTCATTTCCATATTCTTATACACGAGTACATGTTTATTTTCCCTGCTGGAAAAAGATCGTTAGCTTCAAAACAATCTAATGTTACTCCTTGTCCCTCGCACATTCAGATTTATGACGAGACATACTCAACGATAAGTTTTACAATTTCTTGAGACATGTGGTTTCTAATCCACAAAATTACAGACAATATGTTGCAGGAGTCGGTGCCCAATCTTCATCCACTGAGATACAAGGATCTACCAGTTTCAAAGTTCGGAACACCCGAGAATTTCTTGCAGCTAATAGCTAATGCATGTGATACGCGAACATCTTCAGCTATCATTTGGAATACCACATATTGCCTTGAAGAAATATTAATAACACAATTGCAACATCAATCTTTGGTTCCAATTTTCGCGGTTGGCCCCATGCACAAATTTGCTCCGTCGTCCTCAAGCAGTCTGCTAAAAGAGGATAGTAACAGCTTCAAATGGCTTGACAAGCAAAGTAAAAATTCAGTTCTCTACGTAAGTTTGGGAAGTCTAGCTTCTGCAGGTGAGAAGGAGTTGGCTGAATTGGCCTGGGGTCTTGCTAACAGCGAGAAGCCATTCTTGTGGGCAGTTAGGCCTGGCTCTGTACTTGGTTCCGAGTGGATTGAGAAGCTGCCTGAAGGTTTAGTGGAGACTGTAGGACGAAGAAGTTGCATTGTGAAATGGACAGCTCAAAGGAAAGTGTTGGCTCATCCAGCAGTCGGAGGGTTTTTCAGCCACTGTGGCTGGAATTCAATTTTGGAAAGCATATCTGAAGGAGTTCCATTGATATGCAAACCGTGTTTCGGTGATCAGAGGGTGAATGCAAGGTATCTAAGTCATGAATGGGGAATAGGATTGCAGTTAGAAGACAAGTTTGACCGTCATGAAATAGAGGGAGCTATTAGAACACTAATGGAAAGTGAGAAGGGGCATGAAATGAGGTCAAAAGCAAAGCATTTCCAGGAAAAGGTGACAATTTCTACAAGTAAAGGTGGTTGCTCCTACAATTCAGTGAATAAGTTGCTAAATTTTCTGAGATTTAGTTGCTAAATTCCAATCATGCCTAACGAGTTCCTCTGCCATCGTTCAGAGACGCTTTCGAGCGTCATGGATGAATTTTATGTGTGCTTATGCTCTTTTCTTTGAGATTACATGGTATCGAACATTGTGTCTCAAAATCATGTAAGTTATTTTTATGAACTTAATGACATTGTGTCTCCTTCTTGTCCTTAAACACGATATCAACTATTTACATTGAAACTAAAAAGAAACAGCCATAATATAACCTAACATTTGTTATGAATTCATTACTTTTTGTGTCTATTGCCTCCCACGAAGCCCTTACCACTTTCCTTGTAGTTTTCCAACTACCACAATGCTTCATTGAGTGATCGACATTGTAATCAACCCTCAATGTCTAACACAAATTACTAGTACATGCTTTATAATGATATGTGAATCATTAAGTTCATACTTCTCCTGAAGCCTCATTACCTTAGTCGCTTTGACTTTTGTGTGTATCCATTTGTTTTATTTAAAAGCCTATAATCTATTCCATGATATTACCGCCACTAATAGCATTATAGGAAACCAACCGTGATCAAATCACGGGCGTAGTGAAAAATAAATTTTTTACGGTTTCTGATTGGATCACGATAATTGAATAACTTGAATAATAAAACACGAATGGATTGGTAAGGAATCGCACCTTACTTGCATTTCCTATTGAAATCCTTGAAAACCCTTTCTGATTTGTCAACCACGAGTTGTTCACTTGTTCGCCTCTGATGATATCCACAGAGCAACTTCTTAATACTTTGAGAGGAATGAGCAGGAGTGCTAGCTCCTTGATGCTTATTTCTATTTATAGAAAAAATAGAATTATGTAATTTTTATTAAAATTAAATTTTCTTAATTATAATTAAAGTCATATTCTAATTATAATTAATTTAATTTTAATAAAATCAAACATCTCATATCTGCTCCCTAAAGTTTCTCGAACTTTATAATTATGTCCAACTTAATTAAAATTAAGTTTTTCTTCACAAGTTGTTGGATGCATTTTTATCATTTGAATGAGTGGCATTTTCTCTTAATTTCTGGATTAATCATTAGGTTTTATACATATTTTACCTACTAAATTGCTTAGTTCACCTGAATTTGCATTTATAATTGTTCATGTTTAATTTGTAGGAAATACGCTTGATTTTAATTATAAAAAACCACAACAGTCCAAAGAAAACGCTGGTAGAAACAACAACAAAACGGTAGCATTAAACGACAACACCAAGTGAGCTAGGTTGAAGGGAGTGAGGATTTTAAATTGTCACATATGCTACAGAGGCCCACCACGCTGACAGAGAAATATCACAAGAACATCATGCATGAGAGTGAAAGACATTCAATATATAAAAAGACAAAGGAATTAGCGGCAGCGTGAAAAGGAATAAAAATGTGGTTGCATGGTGGCTAAAGGAATTAAGCATCTTAGGCGTGAATTAAGCAGCAACAGATGGAGGCGTGAACAGCTAGCTACACGGCATTACAAGTGGACAACAAACGAAAATCATTGAAAGGGGGCTCACACGTTACACCAAGGGGGGAGAGAAAAAAGTGGCAGAAAGAGGGACCAACGTTAGAGCAAAAGAGTCCCATTAAGCATTCACTCTTCATTGATTATCCAACACTCACATTACATTGGGCTACCAACGTTATACCAAGGAGGTGATCCACGCTAAAGCAAAAGGGAGCAGCCAAAAACTAAAGAAAGGGGGAAGTAAAAGAGACCCACCGGGAGGACCACACAACAGAACAAATAACGCAATACACCAAGAGGGAGGAACGTTTTTGGGCTGAAAAAAAAGAAATCAAAGCATCTATTGGCAATAACGGATTGAAGAGCTAGTGAATGCAAGGGGGCTTGAGGAAAAACATGTTGAGAAGACCAAGTTGAGCTAAAGGAGTGGACACCATGCAGTTATTGGAGATGCAGAAATACAGAGAGGGAGATCCCAAAAACCCATTCTTTATTTTCTGTTGCCTCTTATGTTGATTGCTGACTGTGACTTTTGTGATTTTCATCCTACCATGAGTGAGTAGTTTCCCCAAAGCTTCAAGGTTGGGCTGAAGCTTTTAGCTAATTTTTTTGATTAAATCTCGGTTAATTTATTTGTATGAATTTTTGGTCTTGATTTCTCTGTTTTGAAATTGATTTTGCTGGTATTATGTTTGGCCAACCATTACTTGCTGTTAGTTGTTAATTGAAGAACCGATAGGTGAAAATTGATAACGGAACTCCAAACAGGGAACTTATAAATCTCTGATTTTGACATAAATTGAATTTATGAGAGCAAACCAGGTTAGCAAAGATCTTAATTGGTTATGCTTGATTGCTAGGCTACGATAGTAGACTAGGATTATTGCGTAATACTCCTTTGATACCTTGAAAAAGGATCTAAAAAACTCTAGGCTCAACCTTCTATGAACCAAAATTTGCCTCATAATTGATCAGGGTAACGTCCATAAGAAAACGCTAAAAGTGGAACCATCCTTGAAGCTTACCACATTCCATTCGAATTAAACCCCTATAGATTTTCGCATTTTTCTTTAGCTTTAAATTTTTTTATTTTTGCTAGTTAAATTTGTTATTTTAATTTCCCTTTCTTACACAATCACTTAGTCTAATTAATTGAGTGATCCGAGCCTGGTACTTACACAATTACTTCCTATAGGACGATATTATACTATACTACTTGAGGCCCGTGAACTTGCGGAATCTCATCAGTTGTTCTTTAATGTGTGATCCATTAAGTTCCTAATATATTAACAATGATTATAAATTA
The DNA here is from genome assembly GCA_027563865.1 of Erythroxylum pelleterianum. NCBI lineage: Eukaryota > Viridiplantae > Streptophyta > Magnoliopsida > Malpighiales > Erythroxylaceae > Erythroxylum > Erythroxylum pelleterianum. The sequence continues at coordinate 24,509,630 of JAOQMR010000008.1, read as the reverse complement.
TAATTCTAATTTACAATTAAAATAAGATAAATTAATTTATCTTTAATTATGAAATTAAACAATTTATAATCATAGATCAAGATTGAAGTCTAGCAACATATCATGACCTCAAAAATATCAAGAATGTCAATGGTTTGACTTAATCTATCCATGCATGGTTATGATGCATAATTTAATCCTTTCGTCATCAATTGTTCCAATTAGATAGAGTATGGATACATTGTCTACTCTTTTCATTCAATAATGTTCGTCCTTGCTAATTAGCAATTGATTTATAATCGATATTTGAAAACTCCTTTTCAAATGTAAATCCACTCTAGTCAGATAATTTCATAAATCACTACTAATCAAGAATAGTAGAACTTTCTCTCTAATTACTTTAGATTGACAAATCCTTTATTGATTTACTCATCTATCTTCAAATAGTTCATACTATATCTAATTACTACTAACTAAATTATCCTATTTGAGGTTTCATTTTATTTTCTACTGCGTATATTTGGTATATATTATATATGAGATGTATCATCGAAACCTTAGAATATTTAGGAGATGAGAATTGTCGTGGATGATGTAAGGATTTAAAGGATTAATTAAACAAAGATGGTAATAGATAACATAATGGACAACTGTTGGAAACTAACATTGCAACATGTTGGACAACCCTCTTCAACATGGAACTTATACGAAGATGATGGAGGAGCTTCTCCACATTCATTCCACCGAAGTTTCACTTCTCCTTTGGACCAAAATTGATGATAATAATTGAAGATGCTCCCTTTATGCATAGATCTTCTAAGTTATTGCCTTTAGGAAATAATTTATGCATAGTGCTTAAGCTTCCAACCATGGACAACATCTTCATCAAAGCCAACTACATGTAGGGAAAAGATGGGCAGTAGGTTACCACTTGATTTTGGTATGCTAAATCACTCTTGTCCATCCTCTTTAGCTGGTCACGTGAATGCTTAAGTTTGGAACATGAATTCCTTTGCTAATTGTCTGAATGTTTGTACCAATTGCATGGTTAAATGAAAAGAAAAAAAGCATGGTAAATGGAGAGGAAAACAACATGTATATCCATATCTTATGTATGTTATTCAATGGGTATTAATTGGTACTATATATATATCTTATATGTGGCCCAATGTACCAAATAAAAAGACCTAACCTTATATAGTTCAACAATTGCATAAAACCAAGATTTTCACCTTCCTAACCATTTCCTATGATCGTGGGAATGTGCCTTATAAATCCCATGATCATGGGATGAGTGAACTGAAGGTTCAATCATCCACAACCTTCAATTTGCTTCCAAAACTTAACTTCTTCACTTCCATTCGACACACCTTCACCAAAGTCCATCAATTTCACTTCAATTCTACCTTATTTATGCTGTAATACCTCATCAAATTCATGTCCAAACCAATTAAAAAATCATTCATTAAGTATCTCACAATCTATAATCTTTCAAGCATCAACATCTAAAGCAAAAGCTATCAAACAAGTATCATGTTCCACACGTCAATTCATCATCAATTCAATACATATTCTATCTAATTCAAGCATCAAATAATTCATATTATAGCATGAAATCAAGTTTAGCATTCCCTTACCTTGTTAACTTTAGAGAACAACTCCAAAGAAGCAAACCAACTAATTTAGCCCTTCCAAGCAACCAGCACACATCCAAGATCAAGGTACAAATCTTAGCACCAAGAAGATAATAGCACAAAAGATAGCAGGATCTACTTCCTTGATGCACTATCTTACAAGAACTATAAGTGATGATGATCCAAATTGAAGCAAAAATCTAGAAATTGTGAGTGAAAGAGAGGGTTTCGGAGGTGAGATGAGAAAAGAGAGACGAACCATAACATAAAGTGAACAGCCAATGCTAGAGACATGTTGTGTGTAAGATGACTCATCTTGCTTTAGGTACACTTGTTACATAAAGACACAAGTCACATGTCCTCTCCCTTGCTAGCACACATGTTCTTCTATAAGGCTTCCAAATGTCATAATTATGCTAGGCCATTTTTCACTCAATGATATAGAATTAGTCATTCAAATTTTCCATGTACCAACTTGACTTGCCACTTGACAATTTTCCTAGTCCAAATTTACATTTTAATACCTCAAGTCTCTAATGATGTTAATTAATTTCAATTCACTAAGTTAGATCCATTAAACCAAAATTCAAGTCATATGAAATTTTCAATCATATCACAATTTTTAACAATTATCATACATGTACTTTTATGAACATGTAACATTCTAACTAGGGTACAATTTGGGGCCTTACAATTATCTCCCCCTTAAAAATTTTTTCGAAATTCATACATGATCAAAATAGTTGGGGATACTGAGCCCACATGTCTCTTCTAGTTCTCATATTGCTTCCTCGAGTCCATGGTATTGCCAGAGTACTTTAACAAAAGGAATTTGCTTGTTCCTGAGTTGTCAAACTTCACTGGCTAAAATAGACATAGGCCCTTCTTCAAAAGTCAAATCTAATTCTACTTGAATTTCTTGCACATGAATCTTTTGTGTATCATCTAACCGATATCTTCTCAACATGAAAATATGAAACACATCATGTAACTTGGCCAACTCTTCAGGAAGAGCTAGTTGATAAACTACTGGTCCAACTCTCTTAAGAATCTCATAATGACCGATGTATCATAGGCTGGGCTTACCTTTCTTCCCAAACCAAAGTATGTGTTTCTATGGTGATACTTTCAAGAATACCTTATCTCCTACCTGGTACTCAATATCTCTTCTTTTTAGGTCAACATAATATTTCTGCCTATCTGTTGGCCCCCATTCTTTTTATTAGGCATGATTTAAATTAAGGTTGAGGTTTTGAGGGATTAATATTTGGGATTATTAGCATGTTAATGTGGTAAGATAATACGACATAAGTTAAGGGAATTGAAGTATTAATGTAGTAAGAGTGTGTAAGGGCAAATTTGGCAAGTCACATAAGTTTAGAAACCTTAAGGCATTGAAGGAGGGGCAAAATGGGAAGAGGAAATTGTTGCCTTACATTTAAGAATCCAAAAATGTGATTGAAGAAAAGAGAGAAGAGGGAAGCACGGGAAAAGAGAAAAGAAGAGAAAGATGAGAGTTATGCTAGGTTTTGATTTTTCTTAGTCTTAAAGAGTGATTTTGAGGTTGTATAAGAAGGGAAGAAGGTAGAGGAAGATAAGAACTTTCTTTGGAATTGTTGGATGCATTTTCTTATTAAATTTCATGGAATTTTCTCTTAATTTCTAGATTAATTATTGGGTTTTATACATATTTTTCCTGCTAAATTGCTTGGTTTGCCTGAATTAATTGTCCTGTTTAATTTGTAGGAAATACACTTGTTTTTTATTGGAAAGGACCACAACTGTCGAAGGCAAAAACGCTAGCAGAAAAAAAGAAACAATTAAATTGTCAAATCAGGACATACTCATCTAGCTACAGTAAATAATCACGCAGCCAACAAATGTCATGCGCAAATCATAGGAAGAAAAAAAGATATTCACGCATGCAAGGGAGGACAACTCCACAGCAAATGAAGACAACTGACGCATGAAGAAAAGGAGACGTTGGCGGCTGGTGGGCTCTCAACTTTACATAAGAAAATAAGCTCTTAACGTGACAGCTAAGAAAATTTGCTAGGAGGCATGAACTATGAGCAGGAGAAGAGCAACGAAATTCATTGATTGGGGCAGGACCCACCAACCACTAACGACACACTCCACTAAGGATTCTAGCATATTCATCATTCACTCTTCCTAAACTTTCTCCAATTTTCACGCACATCTAAAAGTGGGGCTCCATTTTTCACTTTTCATTAAACACTCCACTCATCTCATTTGACAAGGACCAATCACGTTACTCCATGTTTGAAGAGACTCTCCAATTTCTTTTAGAACACTACGCTCACGTTACACAAAGGGGGGGGGGGGACGTTACTTTACATGAGAATTGAGAAGCATTGAGGGAGGCTCCACCAAGTGACCATTCAGCTATCAATATTACAAACTAAGGTGGCTCCAGCATATTCATTGTTACACTCATCAGTGGAAAGCAGTCAGGAGACACATCAACAATGAGGGACGCAACCATTAACTCCTAAACTCATTTATTTCTATATCTGTTTATTTTGCGTCTTTCCATGTTGTTTGCTAATCCCGATTTATGTGGTCTTCATCCTATTATGAGTGAGTGGTTTTCTCAAAGTTTCAAGGTTAGGCTGAAGCTTTTAGCTAATTTTATGGATTAAATCTGAGTTGATTTATTTGTATGGATTTTTGGTTTGATTTCTCTGTTTGAAATTGATTTTTCTGGTATTGCGTTTGGCCAACCATTACTTAACGTTAGTTGTTAATTGAACAACCGATAGGTGAAAATTAATAACGGAACTCCAAACAGAGAACTTATAAATTTCAGATTTAGACATAAACTGAATTTATGAGAGAAAAAAAACAGGTTAGCAAAGAACTTAATGGGTTACGCTTGATTGCTAGTTTACGATAGTAAATTATGATTATTGCATAACACTTCTTTAATACCTTGAAAAAAGATCTAAGAAACTCTAGGCCCAACCTTCTATCAACCAAAAATTCGCCTAATAAATTGACCCAGGTAAAATCCATAGAAAGCGCTAAAAGTGGAACCATCCTTGAAGCTTACCACATTTCATTTGAATTAAACCCCTAAAAAGATTCACAATTTTCTTTAGCTTTAATTTTTTGTTATTTTTGATAGTTAAATTTCTTATTTTTAATTCCCCATTTTTACACAAATCGTATAGTTCAATTAATTGAGTGATCCAGGCCTAGTAGTTACACAATTACTTCCTGTGGGACGATATTAAACTGTACTACTTGAGACCCGTGAACTTGCGGAACCACATCAGGAATCAAACATCTCTTAATTTGGTGAAGGTTTAAGGCAAGAACTTTCTAAATTCTTGGAATTTTGGAAAGGTTTTGGTCTATAAAGCTTAGGAGATGCATGGGTTTAAGTATTCTAGAACCAATTTTAGTGATTGTACTTTGAGAGATTTTCAATTGAAAACCTATTTGATTTTGGGATTTTTTTCTATGAAAAGGGAATCAAGAAAGACAAGAGGAGTAAGAGGCGAGGCACATTTGAGCAACGTATAAGCAAGAAAATTCAAGGTGGGTTACATTTTTATAATTAAGTAAGGAGCCATTAATGTCTCTTTCAAGAAATGGAAATAAATGAGTTTCAACTACTTCAAAAATGTGCATTTATTGTTCTTTGAATGCTTTGAAAATGTGCTGCATATTTCTGCATATAAATTTTGTTTGATTTATGAAAATGATTTTGAAAAGGTATTAAGCTTAAGAAATCAAGTTTCCAAAATGTGCCTTTTGGGCAATATGTTTTACAAGTCATGAAATACATGTTATGTGTGTTTATGGTGGTCCCCTAAGTTAAGTCAAGTGCACTTTGACAAATGGCTTCCCTCGCCTACCCGCTAGTGGCTTGGAGCTCCTTCATGGACTCCCATAAGTTCATGGCTAAACAAGACCATTATGTAAAGACATTCTGTTTTTGGATCCACCAGAACTATTTTGATGTGCTCATGTGCTCATGAGAAGTTGATAAGGATGATGTATACACGTTTTGCATAAATTTGAATTTTTGCATTGAAAATGACTTTATAAATAGTTTTGCTTGTTACCAATTATAAACTTGTTACCCACGGGCTTTAGCTCACCCCACCATTCTCCTTCACCAAATCCAGGTGATGAGCAAGATATCGAGTAGTCAAGGGTCAAGGCATCACTCCAATCTTTGAATTTTTTGTATTTGAAGCAATCTTGTAAAGCAAGGCTTTAGTTACATTTTGAGCAACTCATGATTCATGTATCTTTTGTATTTTGGGATTTTTTAGATGTTACTGTATTTGTGGCTTGAAATGCCCACTAAAGCTTTGTAAAACTCTTATCTTTTGTTACAAATGGAATAAGATTGCATTTGTACTCATGACTTCCTCTCAAGTTTATACATGGCATTTTAAAGTTTGCATAAGGAAAAAGTTCGTGTTTGGAAGTCAGGGAAAAATCTGGATTAACCTAGGCTGAATTACGCAAATGTGCCTTCTAGAAAGTTGTAGGTCTTTCTTTTAGCTTTCCAACGGTCTATAGTAGGTAATTTCTAGACATTAAAGTTCAAAATTATGGTCTTTAAAAGGGGAGATACTTAGGAGTATCAAGTGGTATCGTCTGTAAGGATGTATCTTATGTGATGACATCACGTCGTCTGTGATGATGTCATATCATTTGTAAGGAGGTATCGTCTGTGATGACATCATATCATCTTAAGTTGACTCCGCTTAGTCTTAAGAGTTGCATCGTCTTAAGTTAACTTTGTTTCGTCTTAAGTTGACTCTGCTTCGTCTTAAGAGTTGCATCGTCTTAAGTTGACTTTGCTTTGTCTTAAGTTGACTCCTCTACGTCTTAAGAGTTGCATCGTCTTAAGTTGACTTTGCTTCGTCGTAAGTTGACTCCGCTTCGTCTTAAGAGTTACATCGTCTTAAATTGACTCCGCTTTGTTTTAAGAGTTGCATCATCTTAATTTGACTTTTCTTTGTCTTAAATTGACTCTGATTCATCTACTTTTTGCTATCATCTGCTTTTTGCTTCATCTGCTTCTTGCTATCGTCTACTTTTTGCTTCGTCTGCTTCTTGGTATCGTCTGCTTTTTGCTATCATCTGCTCCATTTTTGACCCTTCAAACGATAGAATCTGTCTTCGAGGTTTTTATGAAAGCTGTAGATCTCAAAGTCTTCTATCAAGACGTCCTAAGATGATCTTAATCTGATATCCCATATGAAAGTTATGCTAATTTCCCCAAGGTAGGTGCAATATGATTGAGGTCAAAACCCTAATCGAGTATTTCAACCATAACTTGGTTATGGGATCTCCAAATGCGATGATTCTTATCTCCAAATAAACTAGAGACATAGAGCCATAATGTTTGAAACAAGTTGAAATGAAATTCTGGTTTGGGGTTTCCCAAAATCTGTTTGGAAATGGGTTTAAGGGAGTTGTTTTGGTGTTTGTCCTGGTGGGGGCACGCCACCATTGTGGGATGATGGCTAATAGGGGTTTATGGAAATAATCCTATAGGATAATACGTTCACGTTTTATTACTCCGAATGTTGGGCTCTAAAATCGGGGTCCAACATTTTTTGGTATCAGAGACGACTAGGTTTAGGTCCAAGTTTGTGACTAGGTTTATAAGTATCTTAGGCATGAAGTGGGTAGTCTAAGACATAAAATGAACATGCATTGTTTTAAAGTGAAATAACTTATATTGTTTTGAATTGTTTTACAAGATTTGAAATTGTTTTATAAGATTTAAGTTGTTTTACATGATTTGAAGTTGTTTTACATGAAACATGAACTAAAGGTTTTAAATGTTTTATATTGAAGGAGTGAAAAATGTCGCCTCGAAAAAGAACTCGAGGAGCTATGACTCGATCTAGCTCTCGCTAAGGGAGCATAGATGAATCTTATGTCCCGCAAGAAGTAGGGACACATTCTGCTCCAACTCTTGAGGCACCTAGTGTGCAACATGAAGTGCCTCTACCGCCTCCTCCTATACCTCAAGCAGATCCCATGGATCCGCGCTTCTTTCAAGCCTTTGCTCAGGCTTTCACATATGTCATGGGCCAAGTGTCACAAGTCTCAATGCATGATTCAGTGGAGAGGAGTGGCCAGTATGATAAGCTCCGTAAGTATGAAACTGTAGATTTCAATGGGACTATAAATCCGAAAGAGGCTGAAGCATGGTTAAAGAGGACTAAGAGGGTCCTGATGCAGATGAAGTGCACTGATGAGGAAAAGCTGGATTATGCAATTAGCTTGCTACAAGGAGATGCTCTTCATTGGTAGGAATCAGTGCCCCACAGTCAGGTGATGCCTCCAGTGTTATCATGGAGAGATTTTGTGGAAGTTTTCCGGATGAAGAACCTCTCGAGGGTGTATGTACAAGAGAAGGCCAGGGAGTTTCTGAATCTCACACAAAGGGATTTGAGTGTGAGTGAGTATGAGCTGAAGTTCACCCACCTGTCATGGTATGCAGTCAACATTATGGCGAATGAGGAGGACAAGTGCCGTAAGTTTGAGGGAGGTCTTCATTTGGGGATCAAGGAGAAAGTCTTGATCCATAATTTCTATGACTACCAGCAGTTGGTAGATGCTGCACTTCAGGCTGAGAAGCTGGAGAATATCAAGAATGAAATGAGTAAGAAGAGGAAGAACAGGGAACAGTTTTCCATGAAAGGGGTGAGTGCTCAATTGCCTGAGAGGGGTAGGAAGAGCTTCCACACACAGAGTGAGGTAGGGAGTAGTGCCCCTACTAGGAACAAGCAACCAAGGCCAGCTTCAATGCAAGCCTCTACTGTAAGGGGCAATAGTAGGGTAGAGAGGAGCAGGAACATGAACCCCTAATGTGAGCATTGTGGGAAGCTTCACAGGGGAGATTATTTCAAGTTACTTGGAGAATGCTTCCGATGTCGAGAGAAGGGACACATGATCCAGGATTGTTCGCAAGAAACAAAATAAGAGGGGTCGTAGTTGCAAGCCCCCAGGAGAGCAGAAACAGTGGGGACCAGGCCAGTCGCTGAGGTGGGCAGTTCTAGAGATACAAAGAGGGCTATTCCTCCAAGAAGGCCAAGGGATCAGGCTCAGCAAGGGTGTTCGCCATGTCCAAGGAGAAAACTGCAGCCGCACCTGAAGTTGTCACAGGTGTGTCTCAGTTGTTTAATTATGCAGTATATGTGTTGATTGATTCTGGCTCCACGCATTCATTTGTTTATGCAAGCATGACATTACATGATGTTGATTTGATGCCATTAGGTAGTCTTTTAATTGTTAGCACTCCTCTAGGGAGGCATGTGATTATAAGTCAAGTGTATAGGGATTGTGAGCTTTTCATCGAGGGTACTCAACTGGTCGTGGACTTGCTACCCTAGAGATAAAGGGGCTAGATGTCATACTGGAAATGGATGTTATGTAGAAGTATCAAGTAAAACTGGATTGTGGCCTTAAGGAGGTGGAATTTGATCTAGGCAACGGTGAGAAGGTGATTTTCAAAGAGGACAGGAAAATACCATCACCAAGGATTATCTCGGCTTTGTTGGCTGACAGGATGATGGGAAAGGGGTGTGAAGCCTTTTTGGCATATGTTGTGGACACTGATGTGAATGAAGGGACGTTAGAGGCTTTTCCAATTGTGAGGAAATTTTCAGACGTGTTTCCAGAAGAATTACATGGTTTGCCACCGGTGAGAGAAATAGAGTTTGCCATCGACTTGATTCCTGGAATCGCACCCATTTCTATACCACTGTATAGAATGGCTCCAGCTGAACTGAAGGAGCTTAAGGAACAGTTGGAGGAACTGTTAGAGAAGGTGTAAGCGATCTAGAAGGGGGGGGTTGAATAGATCTTTAATCTTTTTGTAATTTTCTACAACAAAATCAGAAGTTAATATTCACACAACAACAATTTAATCAAATGTAAATAAAGAGTATAAGGAAGAAGATCAAACGCTGTTTTTATAGAGGTTTGGTGCTAAGACCTACGTCCTCTACCTAAGCTCCCACTTAGGATTTGGCAAACCACTTTACTACACACTTTTTAGTTGAGTGTGAACTACTTGACTTC
>JAOQMR010000008.1:24452759-24463019 GCA_027563865.1 Erythroxylum pelleterianum | reverse complement strand
TCATCTTGGAGGAATGGACCGTGGGTGCATAAATTGAACATCTTGGGCCTAGGCCTAGAATATCCGACCCAACCAAATATTAAAACAGATATTCATATCAGAGGAATGTATATCTGTTTACATTTTATATGTACTAAAATAAAGATCAAACAAAACCAAGGAAATAAGGAAAAGTAGAAGATTTTGATAAGATATGACACTGCTATTCTTTTTAATTAAATTGAATGCATTCAGTTGGCAGACTTTGCAGTGATGTCAATGTATTTTGTCTCCCTTGGAATTTTCATCCTTTGCTACATATCAAGTAATTCAAGTCTCAAGTAATTGGGCTTTCAAATTATCTCTTGGTTTACTAATAATCATACGATAAAGTTAATTAACATGATTCGTTTCCAATATGTCAGAAAATTTATCAAACCCTTGTGTCTTATGTGAATTGGCAATCAAATAATGTTGGAGTCAGTGTTGGGTGACGAATTCATGGTACTATGTACAAAAGTGATCTTTAATCCTTAGGCCAAACTATTATTCATTATAAGGGAGGTCTCATGGAGCTGACGCATGTCTAGAATAAAAATCTTTTGACTATTGATTTGATATGCCAAAATTGTTCTATTCATGTAAAATAATTTGAAAGTAAATACTATATTCATCAACAAAAGTTGAAAATTACAAAAGGAAATAATAATCATCTGCAACAATTAGAGTATGTACAAACTGTTAATTACAAAACCCAATGACCATACATGCATTGTCTATATTCTCAGTAGCTGTTTGATACTAGTTGAGATGAGATGTGGATGAAACTTTGTCCAAATAGTCATCATTATCTTGAGATAGAACTCCATCCAAGTATACTTACTGTAAAGCTTGGATTTCCCAAATACCTTTGTGTTTCTCATCATCCATATGAAATGTACAAGCATTGCAAAACTAATCTATTGTCCTTGCTTTTCCATTTTATCCCATTGATAAATCCAATATAGATAGTCTTTTCTTACTTGTTGAATAGTATATTTAATGTGAAAACGAGGCTCTGCTTAATGATTTGAGAATTCTTCCAAATTTTGATTTATGGAGTTATCTTGAGAAAATTGTGATGCTTGTCGAGAATCGTAGGAAGTTTTGGATTTTCTATTCTTTGGAGGTTTCAAGTTTTATCTTGGTTTCTTTATATTGTAAGTTGTATAAGTTTGGGCAATATGCTTTTGTATGGTTTATGTGAAGGGGAGATTGATTAAGTTTTATTATGATTTGTCTAAATGAAAATTTTGAGTTTTTTAATTTGATTGGAGATCAGTTGTATGCGGGTGATTTCGATGTGAATAATGATATGTTGGTCAGTGTATTGACTGGTGGTGAATTATCATCTTGACGTGCTTATAATTCTTTCACTACACCTACTATTGATTTTTATGCCTCCTTATTTACTAAGATTGATCACATTGAAGACATTCTTCTTTTTGACATATTTTTGTCTCAAACGGGAGAAAATTAGATATTTTGTTTAGATGACTGTCGGTTATTTTGTTAAAATGGGATTACTATTTCTTTGGATATTTTTCAATTGTTTATGTGAACTTAACGAACTTGGTTTATGTGAACTTAATGTTATTTGGACGTTATTTGGAACTTGATGTTCCATTAAGCGGTAGTGTCCAATTATCTTCTTAAGGGTGAGTTCTCATATGTGACAAATAATGCCAAAAACGAAGAGATTCTTAAGATATTTATTGAGATATCTTGTTAAATGATTTTGGACATTATTTGTAATTGGACATAGTTGGATAATTGTGGTATATCATTATGATAGTTAATCTACCTTATGTGGGGTTCTTGAAGATAAGATTACCTGAAGGATAAAATCCTAGTGATGATAGGATTTAATTGGGATAAAATCACCATATCTTAATAAGGATAATGTCCAAATTTTTTTGTGATTTTAAACTTTTGGTGATTGTGGTTATCTAAGGCAGCTAGATTTTTCAGGGATTCCATCTATGTTAGGCAGTTACATTTTTCTCTAGTGGGCGTGATTTTTCTGGGCTATCTAAGTATTGTTTAAGTGGTGAAAAGATCCAATAGTGTTATGATGTTTTAGCTCCATTATTTGTGGCATTTCGTTGATGAAATGATTGTTCGTTTGTTGAGTGTTGTGGTTGCTGTGTGTGGGATGCTTCAGTGACAATATCGTAGGTTCACAATAGAATTCTTGTTGGACAACTTCCCATATTTTTAGTTGATGAAGCTACATATTTGGGGAAGTTGCTTTTTTAACTCAAATGTCTTCTTTGTTTATGTTATTTTAGATTCAATTACTTGACGTGTTTTATTATCATCTCTATTAACAATCATTGTTTCTAAAATCCTTTATTGAGGTTAGCACAAGGTGGTCGTGCTATTGAGAGTGATTTACTTTCACGGAGTGTGTGTACGAGGGATAGTGTCAAAAGTTGAGTGAGTCGACTCAGTAAAACTATTGTTTTACAAGTGAAAGTTGATTAAGTTGGGTAAGAACCCCACAGACGTAGACAAAGTGTATCGTTTTTAATTTTTCTATTTGTATTTTTCTAGAATATTAACAGTTGCTCACACAGTTCATTAAGGAATCGACAGAAATAGCTCAAAGCAACTAAGCCTAAACCAGATTTTACGAAACCACATCCTTTGAGATTTTCAAAAACTTATTGAATTTCAATATATCTTACACATATAAAAAAAACAAATAATTATCTTTAAAAAAGGCAACATAGAGTCAATATCAATCTTCATCAGAATTTGTTCTCTTGCACATTAAAATTGAATCAAATATATATCAAATCTATGTTAAATTATTACTCTTAAAATTTTTATAAAAATCTAAATATATCTCTAATATTTTGATATCTATAAGTTAATTCTTAATTTGAACATATGTCATTGAAACAATTCTTATTTTGACAAAACTTAATAACAAAATTAATGTTTTCATGACAACTTATTTATACTATAAGTAAAAAGTACATCTTAACAAACTTATACAATGCATATTAAATTTTAATATCTTAACAATTGATTCGTGAGTATTTAATAATAATTTAAAATAAATTTATTTTAAAAGAAAATTATAGAGTTAATTTCAATCCTCATCATACTAAAGAATGGAGGTGAGCTACTATTGAATTATGTCTATACATATATATTTCTATCTCAAAAGTAAGAATCTACTCTTAAAATTATTATAAATTTTCTATAATATTTTAATACTTATAAATTAATTGTTATTGTTAACATATTTCATTGAAATAATTCTTATTTAGACAACATTTAATAATAAGATTAATGATTTTTCATGAAAACTTATTTATATTGAACGAAAATTTTAATAATTCATTAGTAATTTCTAATATATTTATAGGATATATCTTGAATTTCAATATGTTAAGGACTGATTTATGGGTATTTAATAATAATAAAATCTAATATATTAAGATCTTCAAGTGGACAGATGTTTTACTAAAAATAAAAATGTGAAGAACTTATCTATACCTTTAGTGGCTGGATTTAATTTTTGACTTTTGATTCAGATTAGGTACTACATAGGATACTAATTTTCTCGGTCTTTAGAACGTTGAAAACAACTGGATCAACACTCGATCAACGCCTCAGACAAATCAAAACCAAATATCCGAGTGGGTCACAATCTTTGGTAAGCCATTATTGCGACAATTTTGCAGTTAGTCGTAACTCCAATCAAATCTTGAAAAACGTAACTACTCACCATTAACTCTGTGCAAAATATGGACTTCCGAAGAAAATGCATGGTTCTGAACGAACGAAATTAAATCATGGATAGACTTGACAAATACACGTCACATCCGAGTAGTTACCAAATTTGGAAACCCAGAGAATCTAATAACTTGAAGAATTGAAGTTAGATAAGGACGGTCGTTCGCAATCAATTAATTGCATTAGCTGTTAATTGATAATTGATTATATCAGTTAATTTGATCAGTAGATTGTATTAGTTATTTGTTAAAAATATTTGGTAAAATTAACTATTTAGCATTAATCGTTTATGTGTAAAATAATTTATGAAGACGTGATTTAAACAAATTATAAAGATATAAATATTATATATCTTAGTATTTCGTTGAATATTCTTATAAGAATTTAGATTTAAGAGAAGTTACGTTCATCTTTACTATTTTATCATCTATTAGAAATTTATGCAACTCTTTCTATTTTCATTTTCATTTAAGATCAACATTTTATTTCTAAACTATAACTGTATAAAACAATTATAAGAACAAATATTGTTCTTAAAACATAGGTATTTAGAAACCTCAACTAGGTTGTCCTATTTATTATAAATTGTTGTATATTAAAACTAACAAAAATATGACGCGTATGGTATTTAATTACAACTTAATCAATCATACAATTTAAACATTCAAAATATTATGCAAATACTACGCAAATGAAAGAATTGAAGGTTGGCTAGCATCACAAATAAGTTGAAGAAGAAAAGTGGAAAAAATGTCCTTATTTAGGCAATAATTAAAGTGTTTGATGCTCTTTTTTCTTCCTTAGCTATTGCGGTGCAGGATATATAAAGGTACAGTTAAGTTTTGATACATATAATTTTAGTTGCCGGATAAAAACACTCGTATATATATTAACGTTTTTATTTTCAAATGAAAAAGATACCTTTTAAATAATGTTATTAGATAATGTTATTAGTTGTTTGAAGAGTTAAACAGATAAAAATAATCAATCAATCACAAAAAATAGCTAATTAATTGGCATAAGAATCGCATGAAAGATTAAGTGCATTGAAGGTGAGTAGTTGATAAGTAGAGACGAATTTGAACAAACGTCGCTCGTGGATTACGTGAAATGGGCGTGCAGGAGGGGCAGGGACCCTGACATGATCGACAGGATCCCGTCGAACAGGGCAAAGATAAGAATACATGAACAATTGTGGTTTTATTGGGAAGCACAAAGACTTTGTTAGAAACTTACTCCATAATTTTGGTTAGAGAGGAATCCTTTAATATTACTCCTTGGTAGTAAGCAGTATTATTCCTATGTTACATAGAGAAGGCTTTTTCCTTGAAACAACAACGCTAAAATAATTTATTGATTGAGGGCTTAGTGCATGTTGCTATTTCTTTCAGTATTTGTACATTTTATAAAAATTTACTGAAACAAAAATTTTCCATCCTTACGGCATTAAAAATTTGATGTGCTTTAGTTTCTAATTTTCATAATTGAAAATATTTACGTTTTTATACGAATATGTAAATAAAATTTGATAAAATAAAATAAAAATTAATTTACAAGATAAAAAAATATGGTCCGAAACTAAAGCACCTCAATCTGAGATGATGGCTAAAGATGCCAGGATTTCAACTCTGGAACTATTTGAGAGAAAAAGCTTTCAATCTGTCCCCATCAATGCATTTTTTTCACTTGGAATTTATTCTATTTTATTAAAATCTTATGTCCAAACCAAATATTTGGAGCAATTATATTTTTTATATTTTAAAAGGAAAGGAATACATAAAATGACATGGACATTCAACAGTAATTAATGAATTAGACCTGACATCTGTATTATATTGTGTAGACACTGTAGAACAGCTGGAGGAAATAAAGAAGAAAGACTCTCAGGAGGTATCAATCCCTGACAGGTACCATCCTCATGACAGAGATACAATTGTATTAATAAAAGTGGAGAGCACCGAAAGAGAGGTAGGAGAATAGCAGCAGCTCCGTTAAAAGAGAAAAAAACTCTAATAAATCTGTCAAATAAAGCATATAAATATTTTATATAATTTTTAAGTTATTCAAATTAATGTTATTTCAAATTTTAATTTTTTAATTATTACATTTTTTATTTCAATCATCATATTTTAATAATCATTTTATATTGGACCTTTCTTTTAAGAAATCTAATGTCGTTACCAAAATTCAAGTAGAATACGTAACTGAAAATAACATCTCGTGTACTTTTATCAAAATCTAAGTAGAATATGCAACTGAAAATAAAGTGGATGTTGGATAAGATTTTCGTCAATAGTATTAATGAAAATTGTTATATAAAGTGATTATGAAATTTATAGTAATTCAAATGTTGAAATCAATGATTAAAAACTCAAATAGGACTTGTTTAAGGTATGAATTGAACTTAAATTGAGGATAGATTAATTGAGTAAAAGTTAATTTAGTTATAGGTTGTTAATTGAGGTAATTGCTTAAGGAATAATGTGTGGTTAGTGAATAATGAGTCTAATGTTGAAATGTTTGGTGTGTTTAAGGATGAATGTGTCCTTATGAATACATATGTGTTTCAAAGGATTTATGTGATGTGAATTGAATACGATTGTTTGTGAATTGGGAATTTATGTAATTATATGTAATATGTAAATACATAATGTATTTAATGGTACATTATTGCAAATGTTTATACTCATAAGGTATGTTAAGTTTGTTTGGATGTGCATGTATGTAGCACCTCCATTACCATAAAAACCAGAACACCCTGAGGACATTCCAGTACGTAACCTATGACAATGGTGTGCTACGTTCAATCCCAATATTCACTTAACATGCCATTATTATTCTTTATCCTCTTATAAGACTTCATAAGGAAAAACACCATATTTAAAAACCAAATTCCTCCTTTCATTTCAAAAAAACCAACTATTTACATTGACAATTTTCAATATCATCCGAATATGTTCATCATCATATCCTAATACAACATATGATACATGAAATATTAAATTACACAAAAAAACTATCTAATATTTTCAATCCTAGTTGACCGACCTTTGAGCCATTTCTTTTTCTTCCCAAAAGTACAAGATTATACTTCTTGTAGCGTCTCTCAATAGCTAAAGTCCTCTCTCGGTTCTGAAAAATCAAAAGATAACCATCATCAATGGTTCTATTGGCCCTCGAATTTTCTTGTTGAAGAAGAAGCATGATTAGATTAATTTTGGGATCTTGCTAGATTAATTTGTATTTAAATTAATTAGCTTGTTAATATAAGTAGATTATGTGGCATAGGTTCATTGAATTAAGGTATTAAGGTGGTAAGATTGCATGAGGGGCATTGTGAAAAGATCACTTAAGTTGTAAAGTCTTAAAGCATTAAAGGAAGGGCAATATGGACATTGTGCATTCATTAAGGGTATAAAAGGGAGAAGAAAAGGTTGTCTTACATTGAAGAAGAAGAAAAAATGAAATTGAATAGAAAAGAGAGAGAAAGTGTCTTTAGAGACAAAGGAAAGAAGAGAAAGAAGAGAGCTAAGCTACTTTTCCACTTTTCTTAGTTTTAAAGAGTGATTTTGAGAGTGTTTAAGAAGGGAAAAAGGAAGAGAAAGATTAGAGCTGGTGAATGTTGTCACCTGCAACCAAATATATATATAAAAAACCAACTTCTTGCAACACAAATTAATGTAGTAGTGGAAAGTAGGATATCATTCCTACGAGAAATTTTTAACGGTAAAAATTAGCGAGTTTAAAACTAAAACAAAGTAACGAAATGGGGGGGGGGGGGTTTGTAATAGTGAATTAAACATAATTTAATTAGAAATTGAAAATGAAAAAAATAACTAAAAAATAATGAGAATTTAACAATCAAAAGAAATAAATCTTGGTTTCCGGTCTCCTTCGTTATGGAACTTCGTTGATCATCGACGCTAAAAATAACCAATTTATTAGTTTAATATTCATCGTGATAAATTTATTTACCTATTTTTTTATGTTTAGTTAACCAAAACATGTATTTGAATTAACCCTTATTAATTAATAATCTGGATACGATCTCAGATTTAATTAATTAATAGCTTTACGAATCAAGAAAATCAACGAACTAGACAACATACATACGATGTATATTTAGCCTAGACAATTATTTTTCCTAAAATTATGTCCCTAGCGTAGTAGACAAAAATCCTAGTCGCTACTTTTGATTAAAAGAATTGAACGTCAATCTTTTTAATCTAGCAATTGATTGAATAAAAATACACACTAGTTGCACACCTAGCTGTCAAATTAAACAATCAAATAATGACCCAGAAAAATAATTGATACTTGACTAATAAGTCGATTGAAATAAAAAACAAAATCTCACAACATGCAAAGTTCAATAACTAAGATTCCGTAAACCAAGAAATAAAAATTTAGTTACTCAACATCATAATTTTCCTATCTATTCCGATTGTCACTGGCGTTGAAACTGTTGCTGTTATCCTTCCTCGTTTGCTATCTGCCCTATGCGTCTATTGTGCGTGATTTTCCTCTCTCCCTTGACAGCCCCCGTTTTGCGTGATTTTCTATTTCTCCACTCAGCCGCCGCCTTTTGCGTGATTTTCTATTTCTCCACTCAGCCGCCGCCCTCCAGCCTATGCCTCGTCCTTTTTATCAATTAAAAGCCCTACACTTTTATTCCACGTCAGCCCCCTTTTCTTAGCTCTTTAAAACGCTGCACTCCACTCTAAACGCTGAGTATCACATGCTCTCCTTCAGCTTCAGATTTATTTCTTCAGCCCATGCGTCGTCATTCTTGTGGTTTATTGATGAGTGATGTGACAACTAAAATGCAACTCTCACTTAAAACCTTCTGTCCTCTCTAGCGTGTCTCACTTCTGCCCTCCACTATTGCGTTCTTCTTTTCCAATTAAAAGCCTTCAACGTTTTTGTTTATTCCACGCCACACTCCTCAAAACCCTCTTCTTGATTTTTCCAATTAATTAAAAAATGTAGCACCCCACTCCCGCAAGACCCGAACCCGATATCGACGGTGATATCTGAGCCCGTGACCCGCGAGGGTGGCATGCTAAAGCATTCTATCCAAATCCCGCATACAATTTTTTTTCTTTTTATAATCCTCGTTAATTATAAATCGTTTCACTTTGGGTCATTGGGGCCCAATTTCAATGCACATAACACTTACAATAATCATTAATTGATGCACATTAAATAATCCCATTTATTCAGAATCCCACATTTCAGCACTTATTACAAACTGAATTGTTCACACATATACTGTATAAAAATTTGCGGAATACACTTAATACAAAACTCTAATGCAGACACGAACTGATCCCGACCTCTAACCTTTCCAAGCAAGCAGTAAGTTTACTCCCGCTACATAACGGGGTACCCTTACGAATCTTGAAAAATAGATGCACATTTGGGGTGAATTTGCGAACTCAGTGAGTGACCATCATTAATGGCTTACCCAATCACACACAACACAAAATGTCATTTGCACTTAGTCATAATTCACAAATACTATCGCACTTCATATTCACAATCAATACCATTTCACAGTCACTTTCAATATTAATTAAATCAATCCCAATCACACAGTGTAATAATCATTTTCAATATGCCATAAATCAAATTTCCGAATTACACTTCACAATTATATCCGATACAATTTCACATTCATAATGCACATGAAATGCTTATGAGACCCATTCCAATTGTTACATTGTTGAGACCGAGTGCCTGACTGTCCCGTATCCATTGGATACCGGGCTCATTAATCGGTGAGCCATTGGCTCTGTATCAATCTCGAGCTCGAAGCTCGTTTTCAATCGGTGAGCTTTAAGCTCTATCGGTGGCAACTCAGGTCCAACTGCCTTTTATCTGTTTATGCATTCATGAATGGAATGCATGTAACATAATTGAACACACATTGATACAATTCAGTCAATCATTGATTTCCCATATCATCGGACCTTAGTCCGGCATTCGACATTAAGTCGAGAATTCACATTTCCATTCATAAATATTTTGCACATTCCGATCACATTGAGCAATCACATACAATACACTTAGTTCCCATATTCACATCAATCAGCACTTCAATAACACAATTGACCAGTACACAATTCATCGGACCTCCTGTCCGGAACCCATATTCAATCACAATCAATATAACCAATCAATAATCAATATAACTAAGCAACAATCATTCAATTCATAATATAACCAAATACCCAAATAACCCATAATATAAGACCATCTAGGTCCACTCATAGTACGCTCCAGATTAGAATTTTGCTTCATGATCCGGATACGTCTAGCTGTGGACATTCCGTCCTGTATCAATCATATGAATAACACAAATTGCACACATATTAATAAAAGTACAATTATTCCATCCCATTTTCACATGTATAAATGTGTCATGTATAATGCATGCTCAATGACAATTCCGGGGTATATGCTTTACTCTCACTTGTATCTCATAATTCA
>JAOQMR010000008.1:24439043-24450925 GCA_027563865.1 Erythroxylum pelleterianum | reverse complement strand
GGCACTTTTCACATCCATTTGAAATAGTTTTATATCATGACAAACAACATATGCAAGCAAAATCCTAATAGCTTCTAATATAGCTACAGGAACATAAGTTTCATTATAGTCTATTCCTTCTTATTGATTATAGCCTTGAGCTACTAATCTAGCTTTGTTATGACTTACTCTACCTGATTTGTCTAGTTTATTTTTAAAAACCCATCTGGTTCCTATGATAGACTTTTTGGAGGGTCTGGGAACTAAAGACCAAACCTTATTCCTTGTAAATTGGTTCAACTCCTCTTGCTTGGCTAAAATCCAAGCTTCATCCTGAAGAGCTTCATCAATTTTCTTAGACTCTATTTCACAAATAAAAGCTACATTTGCTTCTCTTCTGAATTTAGACCTAG
The DNA here is from genome assembly GCA_027563865.1 of Erythroxylum pelleterianum. Taxonomy (NCBI): domain Eukaryota; kingdom Viridiplantae; phylum Streptophyta; class Magnoliopsida; order Malpighiales; family Erythroxylaceae; genus Erythroxylum; species Erythroxylum pelleterianum. The sequence goes on along the minus strand of JAOQMR010000008.1, from coordinate 24,450,533 downwards.
TTCTCACACCTTTTGAAGTTTCTCCTATAATCAGATTTTTTGGGTGAGAAGGTTTATATCTCTAGTCCTTTTTCAGACTAAGATTTTCAGGAATATCTTCTACTTTATCTAGGGGAGTATCTGATGGTGACACATCTTCATTATCAACCAAGGGTACTGATAGGGTTTCATTATTAGTATTATTTCTTCTATTTGGTTGAGAACTATCATCAAATTTGACATGAATAGATTATTCAACAGATTTAGAAGCAAGATTATAAACCCTATAAGCTTTAGAAGATAATGAGTATCTTAGAAAAATTCCTGAATTGATCTTAGAATCAAATTTATCCAATATTTCTTTTGTATTCAATATAGTACACTTGCGACCAAATGGATGGAAGTAAGAGATATTAGGCTTCCTTCCTTTCTATAACTCATATAGAGTTTTATTTAACCAAGGTCGCATAAGTATTCTATTTTGAATATAAGAAGTTGTATTTCATAAGTATTCTATTACAGCTTCTGCCCAGAAATACTTAGGAAGATTCATTTCACAAAGCATGGTTTTTGCCATTTCTTGAATCGTCCTGTTCTTTCTTTCTACAACTCCATTCTGTTGTGGAGTTTTAGGAGCAGAGAAATTATGGAAAATTTCATTCTCTTCGTAAAATATTCTGAATGTTTCATTTTCCAATTCACCACCATGATCACTTCTAATTCCAGCAATAGAAATTTCTTTTTCATTTTGTAACTTTTTGGAAAGAACTTTAAAACATTTAAAAGATTCATCCTTATGTGACAAAAATAATATCCAACAAAATTTAGTAAAGTCATCAACAATTAAGAGACCATACTTCTTTCTGCCAAGACTTAATATCCTAGTTGGACCAAATAAATCTATATGTAACAACTCTAGAGGTCTAGACAAAGTTACAATATTTTTAGAAGGAAAAGATGTTTTATCCTGCTTTCCTTTATGATAACTTTCACAAAAGAAATCCTTGTTAAAACTTATTTTTGATAAACGTCTTACCAAATCATGTTTAATCAACTTGGGAATATGTTTAAAACTAACATGACCTAGTTTTTTTATGCCAATAAGTTTTTCTTCATTTGTTGATATAAAACAAGAAATATTTTGACTTTGCAAATCTTCTAAATTAATCATATAAAGATTATTTCGTCTTTTGCTATAAAAGAATATGGAACCGTCCTTGTTTTTGACTACATAAGAGTTTTTATTAAAGGATACTTCAAAGCCATAATCATATAATTTACTTACACTAATCAAATTATGTTTTAAACCTTCAACTAGTAGAACATTATCAATAGATGCAAAGGAATCTTTACCGATTTTGCTGATTCCAACTATTTTGCCCTGCTGGTTGTCTCCAAAAGTTACTGATTCTCTCTTCTTATTTTGAAGATCTAGGAACATAGACCTTCTTCCCATCATATGTCGCGAGTATCCACTGTCCAAATACCATTGGTGCTGGTTACTTTTTCCAAGGAAGGAGATCTGCAGTAGATATTAAGTTCTTTTTAGATACCCAGATTTTCTTGGGTCCTTTGGGGTTAGTCTTATAATTATTCATAGAATGATAATAAGAAGACTGGTGATATTTATTTCTATAAGGAAAAAAATTCTTTTTGTACAAGTATTGCTATTAGTAAACCCTAAACCACTCTTATCATTAGGGTATCAATATCTTTCAATCACGTCATTCATTTTTTTCTTACTTTTAATAAAGGTTGATAAATCTGCTGAAAGAGTATTAATCCTTTATTTCAACTGACTAATTTCCTTAGATCTATCTATAGTTACTTTTTTCTTCATATCATCTACTTGTTTCTTAAGGTAGACGTTTTCTTTTTCTAACACTTCCGTGTTCTTCAAGTTTTCGACAAACTTTCTCTTTAAGGATCTATACTGCTTTAGTATAACATGTGAATCTTCTAACAATTATAAATATGCATCTTGAAGTTCATTAAAGTTAGAAGTTACCTCCTCACAATGACGGAGCCAGAAATTTAAAATAGGAGGGTCCAAATATTTAAGATTTTAAATCTTGAAGGGCCAAATGTACCACAAAGTTATTAAAGCTTCAAATAACTCTCTCTCTCTCTCTCTCTCTCTATATATATATATATATATATATAATTTTGGAGGGCCCAGTAGCTAGCTTCGTCTATGCTCCTCGTCACCTTCTTTTTCGACTAACAAGCATATATTTGCTTGTACTAATGCTTCTGAATCAGAATCAAATTCGGACGAATCCAAATCTTCCTAAGTTGCCATCATGCTCTTCTTATTTTCTTTATTTTTCTTTGGTTTTCTTCTAAGCAACGGACATTCAGACTTGTAATGTCCTGGTTTGTTGCACTCGTAGCAAATGATAGAGGTCTTTTCGTTCTTGACTTCGTCTTTGCTATTTTTCTTAAAAGAAAACTCCTTATTTCCCTTTGCTTTCTTTTTCCACATTCTTCTGATCTTTATTGAAATGAAAGATAATTCATCATCATCTTCACTTGATTTCTTCAATCTTTAATGCTTTTGACGATGAACTTCTATTTTTATGAGTCTTGTGATTTTTTTACTAGCCTTTAATGCTATAGATTTGTCTCTTCTAGGTTTATCTTCTGCATCAAGCTCTACTTCGTCTATCTTCAAAGAACTAAGCAATTCATCAAGCTTTAATTTACTCAAGTCCTTGGCTTCTTGTACTGCAATGACTTTGGGTCTCCATCTTTTAGGTAGACTTCCGAGAATCTTCCTGACATGGTCTTGATTATTGTAGATTCTCCCAAGAGCTTTAAGTCCATTAACAATAGTTTGAAATCGTCCAAACATCTGATCAGTAGACTCATCTTCTTTCATCTCTCAAAGAAATCGTCCAAACCCGCTAGTGTTCCAAGATCAGTATTCTTGTACATCAGTATGAGCAAAAATCATTTGAGAGAGATTGAGCAAAAAGTGTTGGACGGTCTGATGAGCGTGCACACCTGTGACTTTTCTCCCTCACCCCCGTGAGTTTAATTGCTAGACTCATGTTTATTTGTCACATCAAGTCACTATTTGCTCCAATAGTAACAGTGACTAAATTTTGTTCTAAACACCTGAGAGAAATTGCAAACTGAATAGTCTTATTTCTTTTGACCATAACTTCTTCTGTAGACATCCAAATGAGATAATCTTTGATTTTGAGTAAACTAGAGACATAGGGCTACAAATCATCTAAAAAAGTCAAATTCTAATTCAGTTTCTAAGACTTTCAATTTCTTGATAGAAGTTGAGTATGGTGTACTGTTTCAGGATGAGAATAGTCTGAATATATTTGGAGGATAACTTTCAAAACACTAAACCAAATTGAATAATTTTGGTGTCATTAGAAACTTAAGTCTATAGGGAACACTTTCCTAGATGAAATTGTTACCAAATTACTTCATTTTCCTAATCGTAATGTTCATGGAAAATAGAACCAAAGGTTTGGAATTTTGGGAGATGTTGTAAGAAAGAATGAGAGTTTGGATATTGTATGTTCATATAATGTTAAAATAACATTAGTGAATGAATGGTTGGTATTAAAGTACCAAAGACATGTGTATAATGGAAATGGATAGGTTCATATGATTGTAGTTGTGATTCAAAGGAAATGAGTAATGGGTATTAAATAAAAGTGAATGAGATTTGGATATAATGAGAGCTAAAAATGCTAGAATTAAAATGACGAGTAATTGAATTATGAAATTTTTATTCTAATAGTTTTATTGAGGTGTAAACCTAAGTACAACTTGTACTTAGGTGAGTTTTGAAATATGATTGATAATGTGAAGAAAAAGATGGAAAGATACCCAAGATTTTCATTGAGCATGCATTGTACATATTCCATATTTGTGCATAAACGAATACTTCTAATTGTGCAATTATTAATGTGTGTGCAACATATGTATTGCATAATTTTGTATGTGCAAGATAAACATCCGCATTCAGATGTTTTAAGAATTGGAAGCAAATGCTAATCTGGAGCGTACTGTGAGTAGACCTAGATGGTCTTACTTTATTGTTTGTTTGTTTATATTATGAATTTTGTGATTATGAATGGGAAGTGAATGTGATTCTTCTGATTCCAGACAATGAATGCCTGAGGAGTTTGATAAACGTGAAGATATCAAACTGCTACTTGTACGTGAATTTGACCAAATAAGTGATACATGATTTGATTGTTAAATTTTCGCATATGAAAGAAAAGTGATTCTCAACTTTGATGTTGAACACCAGACTAAGGTCCGATGACAAGTGAAAGTGAATAATTGATCATATGTGATTGATGCATTTCACTAAATGAATGCAAGAAAGATAAAAACAGTTGTGACGGAGTAGCCACCGAAAAAGAGCTTAAAGCTTAGATTGTGAAAAAGAGCCTAAAGCTCAGAAAGTGATTAAGAGCCAAAGGCTCACTATGTAAAATGAGCCCGGTATCCTCAACGGATACAGGACAGTTATTAATGAGCCTGGTATCCACAATAGATACGGGGCAATTATAGGCACTTGATCACAACAATAACAAATTGAAAGTGAGTCTCATAAGCATTGCATATGCATGTGATATGTATGATTTAAATAGTTTGAATGATTTCTGAGTGTGAAATATGTCTGAAATGAATGTGATTTTATGAATTGTATGTGTTACATGATTGAGTGAACCATCGATGATGGTCACTCACTGAGTTCGCAAAACTTACCTAAAATTTGCAATTATCTTTTAGGCTTTGAAGAGTACCCCGTTAGGCTAATGGGAGTACAGACACTGCATTCAAGTAAGAGATAGAGGTCGAAATCAATTCGCGTCTGCATAATTATTTTCATTAATTTTTGTATGCAAGAATATATTCTGAAGTTTTTGTATCATGTGTATTGGTCAAATTCTATATTGTAATAACTCTCCAAAATGGAAAGGTTTGTAAATGAAATTGATCTTGAGTGCAATTATTTTAAATGTGATTGAAAAAGTTTATGAATAAACGGGCCTATTTTGATTATTGTTTTTTCGCAAAAGTGTGCATTGTTTTATAATGTTAAGAAAAAAAATTGTAATGAGATTTTACTGACTGAGTGTGCTAGCATGCCACCCTCGCGGGGCACGGACCCGGATATCATTCAGGATGATGGGTACGTGTCTTGCAAGAGTGGGGTGCTACACATACAAAGCACATAGACATCAGATATCATTGGTTGAGGTCCGTGATAGAAGAGCAACAATTAATGTTGAAGAAGATTCATACAGATTTGAATGGTACCAATATCCTGACTAAAGTAGTTCCAAAAAACAAGCATGAGCTTTGTAGTATGCTTATTGAGATATATCTCAAGTAGATGGTGAAGAACAATATGTCATCCCCATATTTAGGTTGCAAGGGGTTATTAACTGTCCAGCCCTATTTTGAAACTTTTAGTGATTGAAGACGACTTTATATTTCATGGGAATGAGGAACAAGTGAAGACACAATGGAAGAATCTTTTCTAGGGAGATACACAGCGCCGTAAAGTGCTACATACCTATGTCTTGACTTACACGATTATGTGGATCAATTGTGTAAGTCTCTGTAAACATGTGAAGAAAGTATGAAGAGGTGAAGACATACAGGTCTTACACACGATTGTGTACACGCTAGTGTAAAGATACATGATCGTGTTTGGAGATCATATAACTCACCGTAACTGTATATATTTGCAACTGAGGAAACGTTGGAAAGATACATGGTTACTTACACGACAATGTATGTTGCAGAAAATTTTATTTTATGATATAAAAGAGAAAATGACATAGATTTTTATAGAGAGTGTGACCACAATGTCCAAAAGTGAGGAAAAGTAGGGAGAGGACAAAGAGTATTGTATTCTCATCCTTGTTTGAATGTGTTTAGGATTGGTTTGATAATTTGTTAATTGTAACATCAACTTTAGTTTCAATCTTGAAATTTTATGAGACAGTGTATTAGGGTTGAGAGATCAACTTTTTCTTTAAATTTTTATTGAGTTTAGTATATTTATTTGTCAATTTGCCCCATGGTTTTTTGCTCTGCACTGGAGGGTTTTGATGTTAAATTTGGAGTTTGTTTCATCTTTAAAGTTTCTTATTCTCGTATTATTTTGCTACTGCAATTTGAAGGGTTCTTTTTTTTCATTAATATTTGGTTGATCTTTTAGAGAATTGTATATTTTTCTCCCAATATGCTATTAGTTTTACCAAGGTTCCATTTTGCTTGCTTCAATTCTATTAAGATCAAGTCAGGAGATAATGTAGGGCAAGAACTCAAAAATACCATTTTATTCTCACAAGGGTTTTCGTTATTCATTTCTTTGATTGCAGGACTTGGCATCTGATCATACGAGATAGCCACGTATCTCAAAGCTTCTTTCTATAGTTACGACTTCAACTCCCCCGACGATTTTTGTTAGCTATTCCAAGTTCTTCAAGAATATTCAGCGTTTCAATGGCCAAGGAGGAAAATTAGGGTTTGCTTTCAACGGTAGTCTAATCAGAGTCATTTCGCCTTAGAAAAAATATAAAACTATTAATTTAAACTTTATTATAATTTTAAAAATATAAGAATTTCTCTTAAATTTTAAAATGTTAGGATTTAATTTAATTTTGTTTGAAATTTTAGTTTCGAATAAAATTTTTATTTGATTTATTTAAATTTTAAGACAAAATAAACTTTGTGCCTAATTTAAGAATATAAACTTGAGTCAACACCAATAATGAAATAGGGACATGAGGTGTTTATTGAGATGAACACGGGATCACTCATTGCCACAAAGGCAAATATATATTATATGCATCATAAACGATAAGATCCAAATACAGAGATTATTGTCACACCCTCTTACATAATTAGGAAGTCTGCCAACCATATTACAGCTGTTTCATATACGCGCACATATATATCATTTTATTATTTTTGGTACAGCGGAAAAGCACACTTTAATTTATATAGTACTGTTTTACTTCTGAGCTTGAGTCTGAGTGAGGTGAGCATCAATATCCTTACTGCAATGGACTGCAAACTCGAGCAATGTGGCAGGATCTGGGATCTGAGGGTTCAGCTTCTCGTATACAAGAGTCCAGTGGACCACGCTACCTTCACCATTGCGCTTGGGAGTGGCTTGAACTATGAGCCTGAAGTCCTTGTACTCCTTCATAAGATCCCCGTCTATCACTCTGAAGGTGGTTGAATTGTTCTTATCGTCTATGGCTTCTACTATCTCCTTTGCAGTTTTCTTAACCCCATCTTCAACAATTCATGCAAACTTGTCAGTCATTAACATTGAAGACAGGGCGTTTCTAATATGTTATTTCTTTTTAATTTTTACAAGTGTTAAGAGTGAACTTTTATAGAGAATAAAATGAGACAAAGTGGAGAAAAGTCAAGAATACGCCCTGAATAGGGACTTAACCATATGTACAAATAAAAGCATCATCAAATCCCAGAAACCGATCGAGCACTTAAAGCAAACATGAGTTATCAATACTTTCGATCAACAGTTTATCTAGATGAAATGTTTACTTGAAGTTTGTTCATTTCCTTTAGTTGATAGCAAATTTAGTTATCTAGTATCTGCTCCAGCAGTGTTTCTTCTTCTCAATTTTCCACGGAGGAAAAACAGTTGGAAAATTCTAACGTGAAAAGCTTGCTAAGTAGCTATCGTCATTATGATGTCCAATAACTTGTCGCGATAGTCTTTCCTCTAGATGACACTCCCCTTTAGAAATCAGCTACACATATTAGTAGTTCAAGTAATATCTTTTGAGCTATATATCTTGTTTCTAGTTGATCACAGTTAACATATCGATTATAGCAAAACCATAAAGAGGAGTGGAGTCTCGAGATCGAAGAATTGCAAAATAGGTTTGGTTGATTCCTATTAAAATGATCTTAAGCAGAGGATATGCATACCATGAGTATAATTCCAGGTGATGACAGTCCCCTCTTTACCCCAGTCGCCATCATGGAGATCAACACCATGAATCTTGTCAGGGCTCATGGTATTCACATGATGTGGTCTGCAACTGAAGACATCGTGAAATTTGGCGGCTGGAGCTTTGATCTCTACATCAGCCTCCAACTTTCCCAAGAGACTCATGTTCTTTGGGCTGATAATAATCTTCAAAAGCTACAGTCAAGTCTATGAATATGAGAAGAGATCGACTCGGGTCGGGTGTTTATGAAAGAACATCGCAGCGCTTTCCTTTATATAGACGTGGATGAGATGTGTGGATGACATGTATAAGATGTCATGATGGAGTAAGAATCCCACTTTTAGAAAGAGAGAGAATTAGTAAGAGATATATAAATAGAAAAGATTTGTAAATCTAATGCCTTGAAATTTTATGTTGAAGTATGGTATCAAGGCTTACCGAGTATACTCCCTCGTTAGGCTCATAATGTAAATCTCTAAGTAAATAGGCTTCCTAGCACTAGCAAGTGATATGGTAACAGAACCAATGGTTCGATAACGGACGAGTATGGAGAGGTAGTCAGATCTCATAGCTGCCCCCTATGAAGAAGGGCAAGAAGACTCCTAGTAAGCCGAAACTAATGGAGTAAAAAGGCTCTTGATAACGACATATACTCAAGCTGTTAAAAAAAAGGTTTTCACTCAAGAGAGAGTTCAAGCCTCAAATGGAAGTTTACACTTAGGGAGATTGTTGAGTTGTCAAATGTGAGTGTGAATTTCACATTAGAAAAAGATGGAATTAGTGGGGAACATATAAGTAAAATGGACACATAAACCTAATGTCTTAAGGTCCCACAAGTATATTCCATCGTTAGACTCATGATGTAGATCTCCCTAATAAGTGGGCTCCCAAGCACTAGCAACGATGGATTTTGATTTTTAATTTATCTCACATCTTGTTACTAAGAAAACTCAATTATATGAAAAAAGATTTAAAGCTCAAAAGATTTAATCAGTATTAGATCGTTCGATTAAATATTAAACTAATCAGTTTTTAACAATAAAATTATTAAAGTAAATTGAATTAAATAGTTAAACATTAAACTAAAAATTTAACTAGTTCAAGATTTATATAATTGAACTGATTGATTCGATATAGTTTTGTACCAAACACTTTTATGATGAAAAAAATGAGTAAATATTATAACGCTTGATAAACAAAAGGACACTTTTATTTTTTTAATTATAAGGCTAAATCCAAGTAAATTATGGATTAGTTTAGATTATTTGTTCAAAAATCCTTGTAAGTTAATTTGTTAATTTTTTACCGACCTTCGATCTTTTTTCGTCACGAGTGTTTTAACTCCAAGTTGAAGAAAGGGAATAGGTTGTCCATCACTAGAAGCTGTGAAAATGAGAAAATGTTCGTAGATAAGAATATTTTATATGCTTTCAACTTAGATAAGAATATTTTATAATGCACATTAATATGATACATATTTCTGGGCATGATGGGAGGGTGTATTATTCTTGTTAAATTTTCAAATTTGCCAAATAAATAAATATATATAAATATAAAAATTAATCCTACTACTTAAAAATAGAGGTAAACGAAAATTTTAATTAAACAAGGATACAGAAAGGGTATTGATATAACAAATTGAAATATTTAAATAGAATAAAGTTTCTATTATTAGCTTATTTTGTGATGCACCCTAATTTGAGAATATATGGACCGCCTTATTTTATGTAAGGACAGCTAGCTTAACTTAGATCTTGTAGATTTGCAGTTTTCTTGTTTGTATAACCAAGCGATCCGAACATGAGGATTAGTTTAATACAACTTTCACATCAAAATAGGATTTATTGTTTTCTTCCAACCACAGACCGAATCCCAGATGAGTCGGTAAAGATATATATCAATATTTTAATGCCTTATTGACTATGCAACCCAGATTTTAGTACATGGAAAGGCATTAATTTTGTCATGGAAAATCTGTTGATTCAATCTTGAAAGAAACCTTAGTTATTTAATTCCGAAATTCTCATACCCAAACTTTGGTAATTATAAACCTTAATTTAACTTGCGGACAGCAGATATTTAGAAGCAATCAACTAATTTCTACCATTGAAAACGAATTGCCAATAAATTATTAAAAATTTTATTTCGGAATAAAAAGGTGAATATTTTTTTTTAACTTTCAGAATTCAAATCAGAGTTTTGAATTCAAATCAGAGTTTTTTTTTAAAATCCCTCTATAACTAGTATTTCGGCAGGTACTTAAAATATCAGTCGGTATCGGGAATTTTAAAAAATTGAGGACTTTTTTGTGAAATTTTCAAAAATTTTTAAAATTTCCCTCCTTCTCTCCCTCTTTTTTTAAAAGTTTTTAAATTATTTATTTATTTCAACTTTTATAATTATTTTTAATTTTTAATTTTTGTTTTTAAAATAAAATAAATATTTTTATTACTAATAATAATTATAAATTAAATAAAACTTAAAAATAAATTATTTTTATTTAAATATTTTATATAATATTTATTAATAAAGTATTAATAAAAATATTTAATTTTTCAAATAAATCATTTAAAAATTATTATTTATAAACTAATATTTATTTTATATATTTTAATTATTAAATCAAAATTTATTTTAAATTTATATATTTTAAAAATATATTTTAAATTAAAATATATTTATTAATAATTATTAAATTAATTTTATAAATTAAATTAGCATTGTGGTTATTATTGATTATTATGATTTTTGGAGACAAGGCTAAAGATATACAGTATAATTGTACAATATTACAATGAACTATTTTGTAATTTAAAAAAAATTCAAGGAGTATTTCATAAATTTAAAAATTACCTAAAATGGTACTCGGTATTAATCGATACCGGTACTGGTTCGGCCAGGTTTTGCTAGACTGGAATATCATTGTTTTGATCTATGATCTCGAGTAATTTTCGACTATGGGAAACCTGCAAAACAAACAAAGACACTCCGGGGGTTGTTTCCCGGAAGGTCCCTCCGACGCTCAAGTCAGTATTTTGAGAGAGTTTAGGTTGCTGAGAAAAGAGAGGGAACTAGGGTTTTATTTTGAGATCGTACCTACCATCATAGTTGAATCATACCTTATATATGTTGTAGGTTGCCATTAGGTTTTAGGTCTTTACGTGAATCATTGTGTTTGCATGGGAGACGATTTGTTACCGGGCCACCTATGCCTGGGCTTAAAATTGGGCCTCATTAGGCCGACCCGACCAGGTATAATATCGTACCAAAATTCAATCCGATATCAAGTCTGGTACGATATTCATAATATTGATTCAAACGTTAGTAAATGCATGGAATGAGATTAACAACAATCATGCGATGTTTGGACTTGCACTTACGTACATATCAATTAATTAATCCTTTCAATTCAGTAAAAGATGTGGAAATTTCTCTGAATTTAAAAAATATTGGTTCTGCCGGATTTTGCCAGGGCTGAAAGCGGTTGTTCGGATCCATGAGTTTGGTAGATTCCAGCTAGGGAAGA
>JAOQMR010000008.1:24366450-24382970 GCA_027563865.1 Erythroxylum pelleterianum | reverse complement strand
ACACCTAAAGGTATAATTAAAACTCAGCACAAGATGGAGGGTTTGAGAATAGAAATAAAGAACAATACCAACACAGTTAAGGATGCTTCTTTGCCGATGACGACCACAATACACAAGACAAGCACAAGAGAGGGGACAATGGTTATTAGACCGTGAATGTTGACGGGTCACATAAAAATGAAGAGAGGTTCATTATGGTAGTGATAAAAATCTAATACAAAACGATGTTGTTTTTTTATTAAGGTAAACGATCTTGCTTTCGATTTTTTTCGAAAAAATATAGTACAATTTGTTTAATGCACAAAAAAATTGTTGACCATTTGATTAAGTGAATTAATTTGATAATACATTAAGTTAATTACCATATATGATAATAATAATAGCAATTTATTAGAAATAATTTGAAGAATATTTGATTAAGTTAACAAATTTGACCCTATATATATATTTTTATTAATCATTTTACAAAAAAATTGTTTGAAAATTTTCATCAAACTTCTTCTATACACAATGTACCAATGGATATTTGGACGAAGAGGTCTATATAGATTGATAGAAAGAGTTAGTAAGGACTTGTTTCACATCTGGTAGTTATACATATCTATTCAAGCTTATAAACAAAATTATCCAAGTATAAAACACCAAAATATTGTTTGAATAGAAATAGTATTGTGTTAACTTATAAGAAATAAAAGGTAGGCGAGAAAACATGTTATAAAATTAGCATAACCCATTGAAGAAGATAGCTAATGTTTCATCTATGAGACATGTTTGGGTTTACAAAGTTAGAGATAGTTTTTAATTAGAGATAATAATAATAATAGTAGTAGTTTAATTATAGAAAATTTTTCCAACATATTAGAAAATGGTAATCAACATTATATATTAATAATTTCCAATACTTGATGTTAATGATGTTGATTGCATAACTGTAAAATAAATTTAGTTAACTAATTTGACTGTAATATATACTTTTAATTAATCAATTAGTCAAAAGAATTAATTTTATGAAAAGATATTCAATTGGTGATGGTTTATTAATTCGGTAGCAAAATTCTAGACAATTTGCGATGATATTTAAATTTCGTAGCAGGTCTTTCACACTTTGCGACGAAACATATATTCATCGCCAAACCTATCGGATGAAAAAAAACTGAGACGACGTCGTTTTTGCTATAGCTTCTGCTCTCTCTTCAACATGTCAACCATTCTTCTCCTTGTGCTTGGTGTCTTCGTTTGGTGAATAGTGTTTTGCAATTTGTTTATGTCATTGAACCTGAAAATATGTTATACAGGTTTGTTTTATGTTTTTAGTTTGTTGTTGAATTGTTTGCATTAGTTGGTGATGTGAATGGTTGAATGGTACAAAAATTGTGTTGTTGTTGTTGAATGAAGGGAAAAAGAAGGATTTCATTGTGTTCTTAAGTTCAATTGTGGCTGCCCATAACATGTTCGACAAAAGTTCTCAATGGTTTATTTTGGAATTGTTATGATGTTCTTTACATATGAATGTTTCTGTTGTGTTAAAAATTACAAATTTGTATCGTTTTAGTTGTTCATTCTTAGAGAATAATGATTCTTTTACTTGAATTCATGCTTGAACATGATGATACAAGTATGTAGACCATATTAGACTTAGTTAGAAAAATCAAGAATCATACCACTAAAATCATGGAACATATTTCTCTTAGTCAAGGACAATTAGTCAAACACATTTAGATATCTTTAAAGATGCTTAATTTTTATAAGTTAAATGAATCTAGTAATACATCCTCAAAGATAGAAGTTTCTATCTAATCAGACCTCAAGCAAGCTATTCTTAGACTTTTAAGAAGTTATTAAAGCATAAACCATGAATGAGGAACCTAATTTATGAAAAAATTAAATATGGTCCCTCCACCTATTTTTAGTTTAATCAATGTCATCCCCTAGTATCATTAATCAACCACTTTTTATAAAGTACCACCTGCGAATTAACTATATCAAAAGTGATTAACATCCTAAGAAATAATGCTTAGATATGAACTCCTATAAATTCAAGATCCCTAGCCAATATTGAAGCCAACATAAATCCTCTTCACTCTTTTAAATAATTTAATAACATTATAGGTTAAGATTCGTTCAATTCAAAAGATATTTACTGAGTTGGTACAAGCTGACCTTTAAAATTATCTTTATGTTCTAAATAACTATTCTCTACAATTCAAAGATTATGGATTGATTTTGCTTTATACCCTTTAAGAGTTGAATATTCTACAATATAAGTGATTCATTCTCTATAAGTGTTGTATTATATTAAATACAAATTTGTTTTTTTCACATGCTATAATTTGTGTTTTAGAGCGTCGATAACTCACCAACCTTTTCATTCTTCTTTGTACTATGCTGAAATATGTCCGTCTAGGTAAGATGGCCAACTAGTATCCACATATGATTTGATTTAATAATACGCTATTTTTTCCTAGGTTTTGTGCGATTGAAATTAAGAACTAAGTTTTGTATTGTGGTTTGCAACTTGATTAGAAACATAGGATGGTATATAGGCTGGAAACTGGTGATGCAGTTTTGATGAGGCTTATTAATGAAAAATTCCATAAGCCTAGGAGTGACAGTGAGAAGTCCCTTTCTCGAATCGCAGGTGTAAACAATGTCACATATCTTAGTGTTTCTTGGCTTTCGATCTATGTGAACAAACTTAAATGAGGAACCATCTTTAATTAGTTTATCATTTGTTTTGAAAAAATTATTGAAATAGTTTGTCTCTTACTTTAAAACTTGAACGATCCATCTTTCCATCAATTTAATCTGCTTGTTAATTAATATTCCATATGTATAATAGGCATTTATGAATTGTTTTATCGTAGTTATGTAATTGACGATTTCCATCACTTTCTTATTGGACCAAAGTCTGAGGCTTATCACTACAAGTTACATTAAAGAGACCACATTTAGTTCTTGACTATATTTCATTAGTGATAAGATAATATTCATAATAAACCATATTGCATCTTTAAATATACACCAAATGATGAAATAAAGTCAAAACACGACTTTATGAACGAACTTGAGAAAAAAAACATAATTTGTAGACAGAATTATTGTCACGTTAAATTGATATGAATTTAGTAGATAATAAATCTGAATGTCGTATTCGTTTTCCTTGCATCGATTTATTAAATATTCACTTTCAAAGTCAATATGTGGTATATAATCATTTGCTAATCTGAGACATAGATAAATTCTATACACCATGGCTTTATCATGGTGAAAGTAAGGAAGCAAGTTGTAGTAGAAGTGGTGATACAAGTTAATGATGATGGTGATGATGGGATTGACGAGATGTTAGACGATTATGGGAATTATATGGAGACTATGAATGAAACAGGTGTGCCTATCATAACTGGTAGTATTATAGAAGATAATTTTGGGAAGTTATTGAAAGTTGCTCAAGAAGAATTATATCCGGGGTACTTAAATTTCTCACAACTATTTTTTGTTATCAAGTTGTTGCATTTGAAGGTCTATAATAAATGGAGGAACAAGTCTTTTGACATGTTGATTGACTTACTGAACAAGGCATTACCTGTTGGACACAAATTGCCCAAATCTTACTATAATGCAAAGAAATGTTAAGGGACCTTGGATTGAGATATATTTCAATTCATGCTTGTAAGTATGATTATGTTCTTTTTTGGAAGGAAAGTAAAGATCTTGAGGAGTGTCCAATTTGTGGTACATCAAGGTGGCAAGTGGATGATGGGAGAGGGAAAAAGATACCGAATAAAATCCTACGATACTTTCCTATTAAACCATGATCACAAAGACTTTTTATGTCAATAAAAACAACCATAGATATGAGGTGGCATAAAAAAATGCATTGATGATAACATTATGCGTTATCCAGCAGACTCAATGGCATGGAAAGAATTTGATAGAAAGTTTCAATGCTTTACATAGGATTGTCGTAATTTTCAGCTTGGATTGGCCTCAAGTAGATTTAATTCTTTCGGTAACATGAGTACTTCGTACAATATGTGGCCAGTAATTCTGGTGCCATACAATTTACCTCCATGGAAGTGTATGAAGGAGCCTTTTATGTTATTGTCTTTACTTATTCCAGGACCTACTGCTCCTGGTAAGGATATCGATGTATATATACAACCATTAATTGATGACTTAAACGATCTAAGGGAATTTGGATTGCAAACTTTTGATGTTGTACAAAGGTCAAACATTTGTAATGCATGTCGTTATTTTGTGGACTATAAATGATTTCCCAACTTATGGAAATTTGTCTGGGTGGAGCAGTAAAGGGTATATGACTTGTCCTGTGTGTAACCATTAAAATTATTCAATGAGGCTACGAAGTAAAATATGTTATAAGGGTCATCGTCGTTATTTAGAACATGTGCATAGATGGTGAAGAAGTAAATTGTTTAATGGAAAATTAGAATTAGGTGAAGCTCCACTGCAGTTGTCTGGTGATGATATTGTTTGCTAGCTATCACATTTAAGTGACATTATACCTGAAAAACACCTAAGTAATAGAAAGCAAAAAGAGAAATGATGTTGAACTCAATTGGACTAAAAAAATATTTTTCAATTTGCCATATTGGAAGGAATTACTATTGAGGCATAATCTTGATGTGATGCATATTGAGAACAATATTTGTAGTCAATTTTAGGAACTGTGATGGGAATTTATGTGAAATCGAAAGACACAATTAAGGCTAGACTTGATTGGAAGACATGAATATTATAAAAGACTTGCATTTGAAAAGAAGAGATGATGGGTCATACATTATTCCCCCTGCTTGTTACAATATTTCAAAAAGGGAGAAGCAATCTTTCTGTCAGTTTATTTAATCAGTGAAGTTTCTTGATGGGTATGCATCAAATATGGGTCGTTATGTAAATGTTAAAGAGGGAAAAGTATCAGGTTGAAAAGCCATGACTGTCATGTACTTTTGCAATGATTACGTTAAAGAAGGAAAAGTATCAGGAATATGCGGGTATTTATCAAATGATGTGTCCGTAACTTTGGATCAATTGGGAAAGTTTTTTAAGCAATTATATAGCAAGACACTTAAAGTTGAAGAGCTTGAAAAAATGAAAAAAGACATAGCTTTCATTCTATATAAGTTTGAACTAGTATTCCCCCCATCATTTTGTGTTGTTATGGTTCATTTAGCAATTCATTTACCTTATGAAGTAAAACTCTATGGACCAATTCAATTTGATGGATGTTCCGATTGAAAGGTAATTCGTATTAACTTTTACTTTTTTAAAAGTTATTTGCTAGTAACAATTCCTAATAGTTTATATTTTGTTCAGGTTTTTATGCTCTCTTAAGCATTATGTATGTAATAGAGCTCGATCTGAAGGGTCTATTGCAAAGGCCTATATAGCAAATGAATGCTTAACATTTTGTTCAACGTACGTAAGTGATGTGGAGATAAGATTTAATATAATAGAATGTAACTTTGATTTTGATGAAGAGGGTGGGTTATCAATTTTCTCCCAAAAAGTTAAGTCACTTGGTGTGGGTAAATATGTGGAGTTAACTAAAGACAAATTTAAAATCGCTCATTGGTATATTTTAAACAATTGTGAGAAAGTTGATATATATATATATATATATATATATGTATATTCCTTTTGATTCAAACAATCATATTAGAATTTTGTTCATTGAATCTCATTTCCTTATTGTCATTTACTTTTTTAAATAGAGAGCATAAAGAGTCCATTCGCAACAAAGGGATTATTAATGTTGAACAAAGACATAAGCTAAAGTTTGGATCATGGTTTAGAAATCGAGTAAGTTGCATATTAATTGTGTATTATGAACATATGACAATTTATATGTCAGAATAACTTCTAATTTCATTTTGTCATATAGATGATACGGTTGCATAACTGTAACATGCAAGAAGCAACAACAACATTATATAGTTTGGCATGTGGGCTTTATATTTGTAGGGAAAAATATACAATTTGCATTGTTGATGGGGTGAGATTTCACATACAAAATTGAGATAGTCGACTTAGAAGCCAAAATTGTGGGATTGTTGTTGAAGGATGTCATGAAGCTGAATTTATTGACTTTTATGTGTCATCTCTGAAATAATAGAGTTGTACTACATCAAGGATAAGAATGTTTTTCTATTTAAGTGCAAATGGTTTCATCTTACTGACATGAAAGTGAACGGGAATATTACTAGCATCAATGTTAGTAAGACATGGTGTGATAATGATCCTTTTATTCTTACAATTCAAATGAAGCAAGTTTTCTATCTCCACGATACTTTATTGGAAGGTAGTTCAAAACTTTCAACACTGAAATGTCTTCGATTTTTGTGAAAGGGATAATGGTTAATTCAATAAAGATGTAAATGAAGTTTATCAAGAGATTGGATTGGAGTTCAATAATGAAGCCATTTGAATAGAAGATACAGATATATCACCAGTTCATAGGAGAGATGTTGATCCGAACATAGTACAACTGGATGAAGTCCAAGCTAGTTGTGTCAATCAAACAGATGAAGACTATAATCAGCATGAATTAAATGACAATGATGATACTTTGGCCGAATATATTAATGATGAAGAATCCAATCATAATGTAACTAATAATGATGATTTTCAAAATCTTGATCGTGATGATTGAATGTAAATAAATTGTTTATATTGTTTGAAATGTTATGTTCATATTTGAGTTATGTTGTTGATGATTTACTTATGTTTATGCGGAATGTTGGTGTTTGATTTATGTTTATGTCAAATGTTTAGTTTGACTTGTGTTTGACTTATATTCATGTGAAATGTTGATGTTTGAGTAAAGATTATGCGTTATGATGATATTTCATTTATAGATATCCAATATAATGGGACCCAGTAGAAACAAGGGAAAGAGGATGGCAACTACCAAAAATGTTCCTCCCCTACAACAACCAAATCAATCCAACCTTATCAATGAGGACAGTCAGCAACAACCTATATCTACCTTAACTAGTTATGAGGGATCTTCAGGTCTATTATTATTAACGACCTATATTTACAGTTATGCTCAAATATATATTTACATGTTTTTTCTTATCATTATTTTTCTTGTCGTCCAATACTAGCATAAGGAAAAAAAAGGTAGAGGTATCACTAAAGGATCTGAGTTGTAACACATAAATGTTGCAATGAACAACAAGTTGTATGTGAATATTGACCCCATGCAACGTTGTCTTGTTGATAAGATCCAATAAGCAAAATTGTCCAATGAGTAGGGAGTCGTTGTCAGGAATGAATTGACATGCCTTCAGTATGCCAAGCAGTTGAAGGAAGTCAACTTGCTACATAATGCTTTGGACAAAATTTTGGTAATTTTTAATTCATTTTAGGATATGCGGTACGATTTTACTTATTTAAAGAGTAAGTTAACGTATACGTGTTGTTCACAGATGAAGCTTAATATCATTGATATCGAGAACCTAGAAGTTTCAAGTTGTGTCAGTTCACTATTGAAACAAAGGGAAAAGGATCATCGTTATTGACTTCATAAATACTACAAGTCTTTTCCTTCGGATGAGAAGACAAGTAGACATGTTCTAGAACTAATGACTCTATAAAATTGGAGTGAAATGTGTGATTAGTGGGCATCTGTGAAGGTTAAGGTTGTCTTCTTTCTCTTCATATTTCCTTCCATTATTTTTTTTTGCATTTAATGACTATTTTTTTCTCTTTATTTAGGAAAAGTGTGAGAAAGTCAAGGTTAACAGGGCCAAAATGAAAACTCCTCAAAACACGGCTCCAAATTATTTCTAATAACATTTAACTACGCTTTAATTTTTGTAGCTGAACATATTCAGCTACAAAAATAGATCGTCAGTAAATATTATTATCTACGCCTACATTAACAAAGCTAATCAGCTTTACCCACCAAAATTAATTGTGGCAATAAGTGATCTGCGACTGTTTCTTCTCTCGTCACCTATTCTTATTAGCGACGAAGTAATGATCATAACAAAAATATTTTGGGCAACTATTCCTTTAAAACATTGTAGATAATTTTTTGCTACCAGTTTTTTGTGACCATTTATTCGACAATTTTTTTCATCTCTAAATACTTTTGGCGACAATTTTGTTTCTTTCAGCGATGTTATATCTTGTCCAAATACCTTCTCTGTTGTTGGGTATGTTAGGTCGTCATATTAATAATATTTAATTAGTCCATCTAATAAAAATACAAATACAGGGAAGGAGTTTTTTTTTTAAAATTCAAAATGAGTTTTTTCATTTAAAAATTAGGAAGTTTTGTTTAGTTATATGAAATTACAAATGTAGCTTCATATCTTTTATCAAAATTTAGTTAAACAGACGTAGAAGATCCGACAGTTGTTTATAATAACTTTATTAATTTAAGTCAAATAATTAACAACTTACAATAATAAGGTATCATATTTTTGTACAACTTTAACCCAATTAATTAAATTATTTAATGAGTCATTTTTTTATTTTGAACCAAATCTAAGTTTGAATTAATTGAGTCATTTTTGTGATTAGTGAAAGACCCATTTCTTCATATTTGAATAATCACAAGAGCAAAATAATTTAATGAAAGGATGTTAGGCTTCATGACATTTCCTAAACTTAACAATCATGGGACTCGGAATCATTACAACTACTTCGATCCATAGGAAACACGATAAAATTAACAATCACACCCGGCAAGCGTCCAACTCACATAGAAAGAAAAGGCAATACAAGGTAGAAATGGCTAGTTCACATCTTGTATACTTTCAAGACCTTTTTGTCCCTCAATAATGACATTTTTAAAAGGCATACGGTGTTTGATAAATCTAAGTATCATACTTTATATAATAGCCCCAAGCACTAGTCTAACGTGTGACATTGGATGCCAGTTAATTAGAGCGGTTCCAGTCCTTCTCAGATTTACTCATTTTCACCAAAAGCTTTGTTTTTTTGTTCTCGTTTTAGGAGGGCTCTAATTATAAGAAAGTACCTTTAAGCCATCCACACTCAGACTAATCCTCGCTCGAGACGAGTAAGTCTCTTATGGGAGGCAAAACTCTGATCTCAAGATTTAAACGGCTGCATATATGAGAGTGGTTCGAACCCACGGCCTCACTTAAACTAGGAGAATTCCCTGCCAAAAGCTATTTAACTCTCTCTTTTACATACTCTACTTATCTTTGGACAGGGACCGAGCCATGTTATAGGGGAGGGGGGCCATGGCCCCTCCTTTCAAATATTTTTTTTAAAAATTTTACTTATATAATTAAAATTTTTAAAATTACAAATATAAGTGACCCCTTTAAAAAAAATTTTATCTTCTCTTCCCTTCAACTCCTATCTTCTCTTCTCTTCAACTTTGCATTTAGATATTAGCCCCTGATCCCTCCTTACAGTTAAGTCTGACTCCGTCCCTGTCTTTTGGAAAATGTCATTCCAAGTTTCCAGTAAAACAAAATTTTAATATTTACGATCAAGGGACCAATGATCACAAAAGCTAACAAGGACAAGTGAAAAGGTTGGAGGATCAGTATGATAAGTAAATCAGAATTTCCTTTTTTACTATGCAAGTCCTTAAAGTAGGTGGGTCTACCCCATATGTGATGTGATTATTAGTGAAAGGAAGATGATGGATGTCTTCTAGCGCTTGTGATCTACCCGGTACTGATTGCATATCCCTCCTTTGTTACTGCCGACTTTTCCATTTCCTTTGAAAGTAACAACTTTGCATTACATCAAAAGACCCATTAAGAAAGCAAAATCTTATACAGTGTTTTTCATTTCAATGACAAAATGATGCCTCATTATTTACTACGAAAACTAACCAAAACATATGTATGATTCGATCGAAAGACCGTTAAACAGATCGGACGTCGTGCTGATAAATAATTAAATCAGAAGGTCAGAGATGGAATATGCCAAATGTGGGTCCCATCACATGACATAGAATGACATGTCAAATCTTTTAGAGGGACGAATCTTTCGTCCAATATTATAGTATCTTATTTTATCTCATAAATCTCAACTAGCATTATTTATGCGAGACTTACGTAGAATCTATATAAATAAATGACTGAGATTCATAAGACAGAATAAGACATCTAATATTGAACAAAAATTACACACCCCTTTTTTAATACGTCAGGGAGACAAAATTGAATAAAAGGTCTTAAAGTGGGGCCCAGGGGTCATACCATTACATTTACGCCCCATCTATGATGCCGACCACTTGATATAATACATTTTTCAACCTTTTAATGGCCCTCCGATGAAAACGATCGCTATCTCAAGCTCAACACACACACTTGCTTTCTCTGACTGTAACAAGCAGCGCGCGCACACACATGCGAGCGAGCACTCGGAGTTGCAACCAGCAACCAGGATTTCTTTGCCCCTCTCTCAGAGCAAAGCTCTCCATCCGTCTCTGGTTTTGCGTGTTAGTGCTTTGGAGTTCGTAGAAGAAAGCAAAGCATTGATTACTTGTGCTATATTTGGTTTCTGCTACTCTCTTCATCTCTGGTTCTTTTTCTTTTCTGGGTTCGACGAGTTAGTGCTTTGGAGTTCGTAGAAGAAAGCAAAGCATTGATTACTTGCGCTATATTTGGTTTCTTCTACTCCCTTGATCTCTGGTTCTTTTTCTTTTCTGGGTTCGACGACTCATGGAGCACCGGCACGTGGAATTTCCTCCTGGAGAAGCTACTGGTTCTCTCAATGGAATGTTTTGATTCTGCATTTCCGTTGCTGAACTGGGTACGTGCTATTTTACTTGTTTGACAGGAAAATCTGGAGAAAGTTTCTTGCTTGGCTTCACAGAAAATTTTGTTTGCTAAGAGTTAACTCACAGAAAATTTTGTTTGCTAAGAGTTAACTGTCACAATTACAGAAAGTCTTTGAGTTGATGCTTTTAAAGCTTAAATGCTTAGGGAAGTTCTTCATTTCCTTTGCTGACGAGAGCTAGAGAGGTATTGATTAGTCCGATTCCCTAATTGTATTTGTAGTTACTGTTTGAATTTACTAGAAGGGGAGAGTAGAAGGAAGAAAGTACTTGCTTTTGGGTTGTTCTTTTCGATTACAGGGCCAAGAGAGGATATGCTGTTTAGGATGTTGAAAAGTAAAGCGTTTGGGATTTAAATTTCTGGGAATCTTTTCCTTTTCATTAGGTGCAGACACATGCCAATTGGTTTCGATGAAGACTAATCGATTTTACCTTATCTCAACCTGTTCAAAAATTGGGCTTTCTAGGACCACCAATATTTGCTTGCCATAGTTTTCTGCCGCTAATTTTGTCTGTATCTTATCGTATATTGTCCCCTGGCATCCTAATTCAGTTATACACGTTACAAGTTGAAGAGATATCAACCATTTACAGATTTGAGAGCTGTGAAATTTATAATTTAACTGTTAATACAATATTCAAAAAGGGGAAGAAAAGAGTATTGGATCTCCACACTGCTGTGGGCATTTGTGTCTATGCTGGACCGTCCCACAGCTCTGGGCTATGGAATTTCTAGACATCAAATTCCTTCTTCTAGTTAATCCTTGGATTTTTAGTTCAGCACTCCTAATTAAAAATTACCTTGTAGTTTTATATTTATTAATCTTGTTGATGCGGCCAAAATGAAAAAACAAAAGAAAAAACACTTGAAACATTGAAGTTACAAAGGTTGAAAATTCTTGCATGCCAAAAATTTGTTTTGTAGGTCTTTCAGATTAATGTATTCGTTTATATGGGAAACTTTAAATCTCAACGCTGCTTGATAGGTTTGGAAACTTTAAAACATTGTAAAAGCCTTTTAGAAAAATGCTAAACTTGTATCATTTGAGTTGTTCCTTCTGGTTTCTTCTGGTTGTAACTCAATATTTGGCAACTTCATCTTTTGCTGCCTGATTAATAAATTTGTAAATTGTTTTCCTTTAATTTTGTTTTCTTTGTTAAAATGTGGGTCCACTGAGTATTTATTGTTGAGGGAAATAATTAGTTAAGTTTTGAGAAGCATTATCTCCAATGAAAATAATTTGGCAATATCTAACAGCAACCTTGTTTCATGTTACTCGTAGTCTGTTATCGTTACTTTATACTTTTCATTTTACCAAGTGCAGGGCGAGGTTAATAACTGTTTTTATCACTCTAGGTTCTCTCCCTCCAGCCAGAATGACCAACGTCTGTGTATTTTGAATGGGAGTGTACTGTTGAAAAGGAAATACCAGAGAAATACCTGAATCAGATTTTACTTGGTCTATGGAAGGCAACGAAAGGCTGGAAAATATTTCAAGGAACATACAAACTCTAGGAATTTCTGAGAAGATTGATATAATCAAAGTACGCCGTTGCTCCAATTTACACATGAACTTCAGACAAGATAAGGTTAATTTTCACTTTGCTGATCTCCTTCATGAAACAACGACCTTAAGAGATATGTCATCAAAACCCTTGAGAGGTTATTCCAAGTTAGATAGAAAGTTAGTTGAAGAAGAGGAGCTCATCAAATACATGTCGAATTTGCCAAGCTATTTGGAGCGAGGTGCCAAACGCGATGACAAAGTTTTGAATGTTGGGGTCCTTGACTGGGGTCGTCTGGAAAAATGGCATAGCCAGAAGCACATATCACAGATGAGTCACCGGCATTCACTTTCCAGTAGTAATTCATCCTCATCCTTCTCAACAGAAGGATCATCTGTCATTTCTAGCGTAGGTCGCAGTTTCTCTCCTGCTCATCAAAGGATTTGTCGTCCTTCATTACAATTTCATCTCATGTCATCTCCTAGAGAAAGCCATTCTCATACCAGGAAATCATGGGAAGAAAGTTTCGGAAAGTTTCCAGATGCCAAAGGTATACATGGACATGCAGCTGATGGGAAAGGACAGTTCATTAGCAAGGATCCTGAAACTGATCAGATGCAGCGGAAGAAAAAAGATGATGTTGCAAAGGTCAAATCACAAACTGGAACTTCGACCAATGGGGTAAATGATGAAGTGGTGCATTGCGTGAAGGCAAACTCAAAGAAACAGGATCTTAAATTTCTAAAGAGATTGGAAAAATCTCGAGAACAGGAGGCAGATATTTTTGACAAAGATGCTGCACAGAAAAATGAAGCAGTAGTTTGTCTTAAACCCAGAAATCCCCCCATCATCAGAAACCCTAGATTGCCTCATCTTTCGGATTCAATAGTAGGCCAAACAGCAGCAGAAGAAAGTCGAAGGAGCTTCTCAGAGATTCCTAAGGAAGTTGACCTTCTACCTTTGAGTTCTTGTGTTCCACACTCGTGTCCCCTCCCTCAAAAGTTTGATTCAGAGATAAAAAGATGCTCAGATGTGGATGAGGTCACTTTTTTGCATGAGCATTCAACAAAAAAGGGAAGTGGTATGGACTTCGGTGGCGTTTTTGAAGTTAAAAGATCAGGGCAAGTACCAGCAGTTTCAGGTTTGAAAGAGCCTTCCAAGGGAATGGATTCTAAGCCAATTAAAGTAGCTTCTGAGAAACCAAGGAGCACATCGCCTTTTCGCCGACTTGGCATTGGTATGGGAAAGATGAGCAAAAATTTCAACTCCAGAGAAGGGTTGCAACCAGCTTCAACAAATAGGTCTGCAAAATCTGTTTCAGATGATACCAAGAATTCCTCTTGTCAGGATGCCTCATTTACTGATGCTCAAAATAGTACTAGCAGAGCCAGGTCAAGCCCTTTGAGAAGGTTATTTGACCCATTGTGGAAGCCAAAGGCCCAAAACCACTATAATTCTCTTGAGCAATTGAGGAGGAATTTGGTACCAACTGATAGATCTTGTAAATCTGATGGAAATGCAGAAGTTTCAAATGGTGCTGCACAGCCAAGGTCGTTAGAATCGGATACAACCAGTTTTCAGAAGGCAAATAATGATTTAACTCGGGACAAGAACTACAAGTCGTCACAATTTCAGGCTCTTTTACAAGTTGCAATCAAGGACGGCCAGCCCCTATACACATTTGCTGTGGACAATGAACATGACATTATTGCTGCCACAGGGAAGAAGTTGAGCAGTACAAGAGAGGACGGGTACAGCTGCATTTATACATTTTATTCCATTCAGAAGGTCAAGAAAAAAAATGGGAGGTGGATAGCTCAAGGTGGAAAAGGAAAAGATCGAGCATACATTCACAACGTTGTGGCCCTTCTGAAGGTTTCTGATTCACAGTTTTCACGTTTGACTAGACAGAACTATATTGTGCAATCTTTTACCAGAGAGTTTGTTTTATTTGCTGTGGACCTGAGACAAGGAGAGCGACAACCGCTAGATTTCCAGCCAAATGATGAGCTTGCTGCCATTGTGGTCAACATCCCAAAAGTTATCAATAAAAGCAGTGTCAGGCAAGGCCATCAGAGCACTAAGTACAGTGATTTGCCAGGGGCAAGATCTCATTCTACTTTGGAAAATGAAGTGAATCTGCCTTTTTATGGCTGTCAAACCCTAATGAATGCAACAATGATTCTTCCAAGTGGAATTCATAGTCTACCGAATAAAGGGGGGCCTTCTTCGTTGATCCAGCGATGGAGATCAGGTGGATCATGTGATTGTGGAGGTTGGGATCTAGGCTGCAAACTTAGGATTCTATCCAATAAGTTTGGTAATAAACTGGTTCCACCAAAAGGGTGTGTGGCAGATAAATTTGAATTCATATACCAGGTACTGCTCTATTTCCTGGATAGGTCTATTGTGTATGCATCTTATCATGGTTGCAAGTGCCAACTGACATCTCTTTGTACATTTGGCCACAGGGGGGAGAAGATGAGGACCAGCCAGTCTTTAGCTTGGCTTCTTTCCAGGAAGGGATCTATTCAGTTGAGTTCAATGCATCACTTTCAATTTTACAGGCATTCTCACTTGGTATAGCAGTTATAGATGGTAAAAAGCTACATGAGATCTCGGAAATTAGCTCCTCTAATGAAGAAAAAACTACTCTGCAAACAGTATTAGCACAAAATGATGGAACAAGGATGCCTCCAAATGGAATGGACGGAGGCAGATACGTCTCATACCCGCCCCTGTCACCGGTGGGAAGAATGTAGTACCATGTAAAAGTCCGAGATATATATGTATACTTTCAGTTGACTGGTTGTGTACTGCAACAGAAATCCTGCCATTTGTATTAGCAGTCAAATGGGATATGAACATATAGAATCCTGTCCGGAAGGCCACTATGAAGTAAAAGCATCTATAAGCCTCAGATTTGTTGTTTTTTGTATCAGTTTCTGTTTCTTTTTTGGCAGAAGCAGCACTAGTTGTAGCTGAGAGAGTGAGGTTTGTGTTCATTGTAAGTGTGCATATGATAAATGAATGGTATTTGTCTTCATTAAAGAATTGAACTTGGCTTTCCAGAGTGAGCCAAGGGCATCGCTTTTCCTTGGACTATATACAGATCGGAGAAATGGCGAATTCAGAAAGACTAGAAGATTTTGAGTCAACAGTACGGAATGGAATGGATTTTTGGAAGGCAAAAATAAGGGGGCGCGTTTGGTTTGAGGGTTTGGGAATGAGGAATGGAATAATTGCAAAAAATAGTGTTTGCTTTGAGGTTTTCAATTCCAAAGTAATGGATTTATTCCATTAAATTTGGGAATCTACTAAACCTTCCAAAAATGGTGGGTATCAAGTTTTCATTCCAATTTATTGGTTACTATTTATGCCCCTCCCTCACATAAGCAATTTTTATTCTTAATTATATTATTAAACTTATCATCATCATATTCATTATTATTATTACTATTATTATTATTAATATAAATTTTAAACTTATTATTATTATTAATTATTGTTATTGTTGTTGTTATTATTATTATTATTATTATTATTATTATTATTATAAATTTTAAACTTATTATTATTATTTATTGTTGTTGTTATTATTATTATTATTATAAATTTTAAACTTATTATTATTAATTATTGTTATTATTATTATTCTTATTAATTATTGTTATTATTGTTATTATTTATTATTATAAATTTTAAACTTATTATTATTATTATTATTATTATTATTATTATTATCGTCATGATGATGATGATGATAATGATCATTATTATTATTATACGAAATTAATTATCTTATTATTATTATTATTATAAGAAATTAATTATCTTGTTTTTTATTAATTTTTAATTAATTTTATTATATGAAATTAATTATTTTATTATTATTATTATTATATTATAAATTTTGTAATAATAATAATAACAATTAATTATTGTTGTTGTTGTTATTATTAATTATTATTATAAATTTTGTACTTATTATTATTATTATTATTATACAAAATTAATTTTCTTATTATTACTTTTATTATCATCATTATTCATAATTATAAACCTGTTTGATTGGCTCTTGGTCTCTTCAATTTTAAAGTTATTGGAAACTTGTAGCTACTTCAATACTTCTTTCGGTGTTATGTTTAAAGCAATTTGATTTCTAAGGGTATAATCATCATAACGTGAAATTGTACATGATTATAAAATGATTTTT
>JAOQMR010000008.1:24352341-24362510 GCA_027563865.1 Erythroxylum pelleterianum | reverse complement strand
CACTCATATTCGTTAACGTAATAGCTACCTTTAATTTCAATGTAGAACATTAATTTCAATGTGAGCACTCATATTTTAATGTTGTTTTATGCTTTATATTCCATTTTAATATGACATGAAAAAATGGTATTATATTATCTTTCATTCCTATTAATGCAACAAACCAAATAATATTATTGGTATTAATACAGAAATCTAAGTTACAAACCAAACATCATTTTTTTTATTTTTTATACTCATTCCCATTAATTTCTACTATTATACTCTTATCTATACTCGATCCTGTGCTCAAACTAAATGCCCCTAAAAAGTTTAGTTGAAATGGCATTGCGGGTCGAACACTAAGCATACATTTTCAAGTCCTCGATCACATTGTGAGAAAATTTTGTGCAGCCAACACGATCTAAAAAGTGGCCTCCTTTTTCTCGTAATCACTGATTAATAAAACTATTATCAATTAACGATTTTTCTGATATTCTTTCATCCTTCCCAAGAAGAAGAAAGACGACAAATCAATTCAAATTCCAACGTTTAGCGCTTTATGAGGGGAGATTATCATAAAATGTAAATGGAGTCTAACGTAGATATTAATTTTCATAATTAATGTCAAAGTTTATCCAACAATGTCCGCTTACGTTGATCGCGAAGCTTCTAAGGTTTCTCATTTGAATTCCTCGCTTTCTTGTTCAATGTGTTATAGTTATATTTATTTGACTTTGATTCTTCTGTTGCTTTGCAGCTGTGGAGAAAATTTTGCTCTGAATTGTTGATAGAAATCTCTCTTGTAGCAGAGAATTGGAAACTTCTCCTCGCTGGAATCGCTTTTCAGGTTCTCTCTCCTTCTTGTTTATCTTTGGAATCTGTGATTAGCGGGTAAATGTTTGGATCTTTTTGGTGTTCTCTTCTTCATTTCGATTGGGTGTTCAAGTGATGCTGATAAATTGGGTTGTTAATTTGACAGTACATACATGGGTTGGCTGCTCATGGAATTCATTACTTGCATAGGCCAGGTCCATTGCTTCGTGATACTGGCTTTTTTCTTCTTCCGGTGAGTACCACGTTCTGTAGATCATCTACATCATCGTTTCTTGATATTAGAATTGGATTGAGATGGATTTACTGCCTTCCTATGTATAATTTCAGGAACTTGGCCAAGACAAAGCTTATGTTAGTGAGACTTTATTCGCCTTCATCTTTTGTTCTTTTGCATTGGTAAGGTCTTAAACTTTCAGTCCCTGCCAAAAAACATAGGGTGGGAAGTTACAATGTACGTTTGACTTGCACAATACTCATAAATTGGAGAAGTAGTTCCACTGTACTTGGCTTCTAAGTAATACATTGTAAAGCACAATATCATATGCTTCAATTGATTCATAAATTCTCACGTAATTGGGCAAACTGTTTGATCAATGTCAGAGGCCTAGCCTCGTACCTTTTGAGTTCTGTTTCATGGTTACCAAATGCTAGAATTGTAGTATTTCGATCTTGTATATTTATGAAACAATTGGACAGAGTGTATGCTTGAGATCGAATACTCACGAAGAGATTACAGGCAGCTTAACTAGCCATTCTAATTTGAGCTTCTGATTTTCTAGTCATCTAATAAATGTTAACTATTCTGCAGTGGACTTTTCATCCCTTCATTTTTCAGAACAAAAAGATTTATACAGCTCTTATCTGGTGCAGAGTTCTTGCTTATTTAGTGGTAAGTAGTTTTGAATTTTCTCATTTCTTGTATATGTTTTACAATAAGTAGTATTTTATGAATGTTGGTATTCATAATTCAAAGTGGTGCATTTGGTTTTCATGAAGATTGTCTACTTTTGGTGGAGTTGGGAAACCCGAATTCTCTTTGCCGAAGACCTAATTGGTCATGCGTTTCTTGGATAAATATTCTAAAGTAGGCAAAGCTTATATAATGAAGTATTTTGGCACAGTCACTAAACAAACCAGAACAGTTAGAATATATACTGTTTAAATCTATCTTTGAGCTGTATATGTGAGACTGCTTCAAATTTTTACTCTTGAAAGTAGCATTAATAAAGCTTAACGCAACCCAAAAGAATTTCGGTTTTTTGCAATCCTTGTGATATGTTGGGAGGGAATCCATTATACTGATACTCTTAAGAATGATTTACTATTGATTCTAATTCAACAATGACTTCTTTTTCTCTAATTTTTAATTTACTACTGATTCTATTTCAACAATGACTTCTTTTTCTCTATTGATTTATAATTCAAGGATGCCATTGTACTGATACTGGAAGAATGTTATTTATAATTCAAGGATGCCATTGTACTGATACTGGAAGAATGTTTTACTAGCAAATTTTATTTCGACAGACTTTTTTTTTCTCTAAATTTTATCACCATATGCCAACCTCTAAGCCTGGTGTCAAAGTTAAATTCTCAATCAAGCAGGTTCCTCCAGATGAGAATCAATATGTTATAACTGCAGTTTTTCCAATGACTGATTAAGCATGCTTTCTAATATGGCTGTACATTTTGTACCTACAACTCAAGGTAGCTAGTTACTCTTCTAACTTTTGTATATTCAGTCCCTGATTGGCTTGGCTTTGTTATATAATGTTGGACGATATCTCTTCTGGATTTTCTTCTACAGTTGTCAATAACTCTGTTTAGATGCTTTTTGTTACTGTTTCCAGGTTTGTCAGATTCTTCGAATTGTAACATTCTATTCAACTCAGCTTCCTGGTCCAAATTATCATTGTCGAGAGGTAAAATTTTTATTCTGGTTGTTCAGATCTTGTTATTAAATTACTGTAATCAGAAGAGTGCTTTACAATCAGGTGCAAATGCCTCTTTCAGGGCTCAAAACGTGCTAAGTTGCCCCCTCCAGAGACTGCTGTTGAATTGTTCATCATCAACTGTGTGTTTCTAAGCATATTTATTTGGTTTTCCTTCTAATGTATTAATTCTCGACATTAATGTGGCTTTCACCGATTTGTAGTTTCCAAAGGGGTCAACTATGGATGTGGTGATTTGATTTTCTCTTCACACATGATTTTTACATTAGTCTTTGTGCGAACTTTTCATAAACATGGAACAAGAAGGTAAAGCCCACTTCTATTCCACCAACCATGGATGTCTGGCTCAAGCCATAAGCACCTTCAGCTGCTTGGCGTAATCCTGGATTCTGGGACTTAATTCTTAACCTTCTTAGCATCTGTCTGGTTTATCCCTGCAGGTGCATTAAGCAGTTTGCTTGGTTACTCGCCATTCTTCAAAGCCTGCTTATTTTAGCATCTCGGAAGCATTACTCAGTAGATGTTGTTGTCGCATGGTAAATTATAATTTCTTGTCCCTGATATTACTCCTCTCAGAGAATTACTTACTGGTATGAGTTTTTCTAATATCATTGTAGGTATACGGTGAATTTGGTAGTGTTCTTTATTGACAAGAAATTGCCAGGTCAGCTTTTTTGCTTTGGTTTCTCCCTTGCTTCAGAAATCCCAAAGTTTCCGTTCTATGGTGTATTGAAATCCATTTACACTGGTGTTTCTCTGTCCAACCAATGCTAATGTTCAATCGTTGATTGGGTGATGGTTATAAAGTAGGTGCAAACTTATAAAAAAAAATTTCTGTGTGTTTTTGGGGTACTTTTACTTGAAATTTAGCAAGCAAATTCAGTCACAACTTACAATCTTCAGAAATCTGCTAAACAATGCCAAAGATAAGAATAACAAATGCTTTGTTATTAATCCTTGACTATTCCATGTGTTCTATTGTTACCTTGATTACCAGTGGCTACCGTATCCATTGCAGAGCTGCCCGACCGATCCACTGGAACAATATCTCTGTCAGTAGTAGGTCAAAGTAGGGATAAGGATAGTAGAAACAAAGAAGAGCACCACGAGTTATTAAATGGGATTTCCATTGAGATTGCACAATGAGCAAGGAATTTAGTGAATGCTTCCTGATTTCACATCCAGTTTCTATATTGTTAGTTGAATCTTCTCAAGTTGTTTGAAAATTTGGAGCATAGCTGGGGAGTCAATCAGTATTGAGAAGATTCAAGCTCGGAACATATTTGTGGTTAACTGTATATAGATGTCTGCTCAGGCTGAAGATAGCTTGGCTGATATTTACCATGGATATGTTCCTGAAATCTCTATTTAAGTAATTCATTATTTGGCTCAGTTACATAGATTAACTGCATTATTTTTTATACTGGAATGAAATGAGTTGGTATTTAGAAACTAACAATCCCACATGTAACTATTCTGTATTTTCTCTCTGTTATTTTTACGAGATACAGCTTCCTGATTGCTAGGAGAATATGTTACATCACAATGAGGCCGACAGGCTGGCCTTTGTACGGTTTATCATGTTTAAATAAGAATGATCAAAAGTCGGTCTGCAAAGTTTGAGCTTATAAATACGACCCTAGTCCTCTGATAGGATCGCATTAAGAGCGCCATTACCTTTTAAAGGGCACAATAGGAGGTGAGGTGTGATGCTTCTACAGGCCATTGGGGCAGGCATGAGGCAATGATTCAATTTAATAATGCTCTTTTGTCTGTGTCCCGTAAGGCCACCCCCTCACTTTAATTTACTTTTTTTTTTCATCTCTCTTTGCATGTTCTTGTGTGTAGGAGGTTGAATTGAATGACAATTTCATTTTTACTGTCTAGTACACTTGTTACATCACATGCTTATCAAAGGCGCTGTGCTCTACCCTTTTTAGCTCTTATCTTTAGCATCATTGACCCTTTCCTCCGTGACTCTGCCCTGTTTTACCTATTTGAAATCTAATGGCAAAAGAACTGTACGATCAACTTAGCGGATGTGAAGGGTTTTAAACACAACAATCTATATATGGTATTATGTACTGGCAGTCATGATTGTTGGAGATCATGCTTGGTGCCAATTACGAAAAGGAATGAGATGTATGTGCTCGGCAAGTATTGGTCAAGTCATGATAAAGATGTGAGCTAGAAAAGTGGTCCATGAACTAAGATTATCTTATAAGGTGTGAGTTTGATACTGTGGTAAGATCCTAAATCTCAGTTCATACCAACAACAATAACAATTTAAGATTATCTCTAAATGTTAGAGAAATTGAAATCAAATCCCTGAACATACCATGATTTGAAATTCTCAAAACCAAAGCAGAAGTGTTAAATTATGGGTGTCCCTCTGTCCATGTGGCCTTATTCACCAGTGTTTGTGGGGGTGGAGACCACAGTGTGTGTGGATGTGTTGCATTGGATTACTTGAGTCAACTTGCTTGGAAAGGTAGGTGCTTTTTTTCTTTTTTCTTTTTAAGTTTGCAATAGTTTGATTCGTGACTAAGTTCTTGAAAAGACCCTCCTCCTGCTTTTTTTTTTTTTCCATAAAGGGGCAGATAAGATAGTTATAAAATGGGTCGGGAAAAATAGGTTCCGACTGATCCTCAACAAGGAAAATATAACACCTTATGGGTGGATCTTTTAAATAAGTGACTCCCAGATCAAAACGGGTGGCGTGATGCACTAGTCAATCTGCACAACGATTTCCTTCACGATAAGTATGACGATAGTTAACTGTCCACCTCCTGCTCTTTTACATGTCAAAGTGAAAAAGGGGTGAGTGTGCTGCTTGTACAGTTGGAAATTGGAATGGGGTACTGAACTATGTTGGATTATGTGATAATAGCTTAGGTTGTCTGCTCCTTAATAGACACCTTACCCTTTGGTCCTCCTGAAATAAACTATCAAATCTCTGAAATAGTTTTTGTTTTGGTTTAACCAATACTTAAACTAGTTCATAAGCTAAAGGAGAATGAGTGATGATGATGACAGGCACAGCACTTAACAAGAATCATTTATCTACTCTGCCCATCCCAGTCTACAACTACAGCCCAAGCTACAGCACTTAACAAAGTGTTTTTGACTGTTGACGCTCAAACACCATCACATGACAGACACCAAGCTCACTGATTTGGAGATTACTCCACTCCTATCGTATCTGATTATTTGCTTAGACCACCCAAAACGACAACTGGACAACTCATCCCACATTTATTTATTCTCACATTCAAAAGTAGATCGGACACAGAGACCCAGATCCTCTGTTACTGTGAAGTATAGTCAGTTTAGATTAAGACAAGTAAATACAATTCCTTGATCGTGCTAGATACGCGCCCTCGACGACAATGGGCGAAGAGTAGAGCTATGTTCCAGTCTGGGAGTTAAAAAGTTAAAACTGAAAGGAAACTAATAAAACTGAAAGTTTTGAACTTTTTTTCTTCGTCTTTTTCTAATTTTGTTTCTTTATGAAGCAGAAACGAGAGAATGATGAAGACGGAGAAGCAGTGGAAAACGCAATGACAGAGAGTGTGCGTTTGTGAAAGTCCTTTGGATCCAAAAGAAAAGAAAAAAGGTAACTTTCTTTTCTCTCACTTTCTTGCTACCCAAACAATCACTTTCACCCTCTGTCCTTTTTCTTCTACATTTTTGTCACTCTCATTTGCTCTCTTCCTTTTCCTTAAGACCCTCTTCCAGTCCTCCAAGGAACTGAAGGAAGTACTGGGCTTTAGTTCTACACGGTGATAAAGTTGCTTGCTTTAGTTATAGAGCTTGGAGTTAGCCAATGGGAGCTCGATGCTCCAAAGTCTCACTCTGTTGGTGGCCAACCAATCCCAAATCCAACCTCAACGATTCCTCCGATCTCGGTTAGTAGACTCTTTTAACCATCATTTTGATTATCCTTTGCTTTCTCGACAAAAAGTCGCTGCATTTTCTCTGTTTGAAAATGAGTGGTTCTTTTCTTTTCTTTTCTTTTTTTCCAATTTTTGGTAGAGAATGGCGAGTCCTTGCCTGGGTTTAGAGAGTACAGCTTGGAGCAGCTTCGAGTTGCCACTTCCGGTTTCAGCACGGA
The DNA here is from genome assembly GCA_027563865.1 of Erythroxylum pelleterianum. Taxonomy (NCBI): domain Eukaryota; kingdom Viridiplantae; phylum Streptophyta; class Magnoliopsida; order Malpighiales; family Erythroxylaceae; genus Erythroxylum; species Erythroxylum pelleterianum. The sequence continues at coordinate 24,355,628 of JAOQMR010000008.1, read as the reverse complement.
CAACATTGTTTCGGAGCATGGAGAAAAAGCTCCCAATGTAGTGTACAAAGGAAAGCTCAAGGAAGAGGAGCGTTTGATCGCCGTCAAACGATTTAACAAGATGGCTTGGCCTGATTCTCGCCAATTCCTCGTTTGTCATCTTTCATTGTTACTACTGATCGTATCTTTCTTCAATCTTTTTTGGGTCTTTCTTTTTTCCTTTGGCGATTGATTCTTATTTGGTTTTGGTTGGAATGTGATGCTTTAGGAGGAGGCAAGGGCTGTGGGACAGCTGAGAAATGAGAGATTGGCGAATTTGATAGGATGTTGCTGTGAAGGGGAGGAGAGACTGCTTGTTGCTGAGTTCATGCCTAATGAGACTCTGTCGAAACATCTCTTTCACTGTATGCTTTACTTAGTTAATAAGATGACAATTACGAGTCCATCCTTAAACGGTTGCTTTAGTTATGATCTGTTCTTTTTCCTAATTGAACAAAATTGTCAAGGAGAGTCAGGTTTCCAAGTACTGAATTGATGGAGGTAGTTTTACTTTTAAGTTTCATATTTTCACTTGTGTGGATTGGAGTATGCATCTTGAATTGAAAGCTTAATGATCTAAATTTCATTAACAGTGATTGAATCTTCTATGATATTTTGTGAATCGATTTCTATATGAAAACTGGATGGGGGTTCTTCTTGAGTCTGCTATATTACTAAGAAATTGATTTCGTTCAGGGGAGAACCAACCTATGAAATGGCCAATGAGATTGAGAGTGGCTCTCTATCTAGCTCAGGCTTTAGAATACTGCAGCAGTAAAGGAAGAGCCCTGTACCATGACCTTAATGCTTATAGAATTTTGTTTGACCAGGTACTTCAACGTTTCACATTTTATTTTGAGTCTTGTTTTCTTCAGTAAGTTGGGTATTCTTTCGTGCTTCTTTTGACATTGAGGCACTTCTTGTCAGGATGGTAATCCTAGGCTCTCCTGCTTTGGCCTGATGAAGAATAGCAGAGATGGAAAGAGCTATAGTACAAATTTGGCATTCACTCCTCCTGAATACTTGAGGACTGGTAATACCTTCAGTTAAAGGCCATGGCTTTCTGACTTTTTGTGTATCTCGCACCAATGGTAGTAACATGCACTCATGTCAACATCTTCATTTGGCAGGAAGAGTGACTCCCGAGAGTGTGGTTTACAGTTTTGGTACCCTGTTACTTGATCTTCTCAGTGGCAAGCATATCCCCCCTAGTCATGTAAGCTATTATACTCTCCTTTCACAGAACTTTTGTGGGAGTGTCTTGTCATAACTTGTTTGGATGTGCTTGAATGTTGACTTGTAGTGTCTAAGGAAAGCTATAACTTAAAATACTTGGAATATAGACAATCACCATGCAGGTTGTAGTTTTTCTATTGTGGATAACTGGAAGCTTTATTCTTCTCTGGTCATTTCTTTGGCAGGCACTTGACTTGATACGTGGAAAAAATTTTCTGATGTTGATGGACTCTTGTTTGGATGGTCACTGTTCAAATGATGATGGAACAGAGTTAGTGCGGTTAGCTTCTCGTTGTTTACAGTATGAACCTCGTGAAAGGCCAAATGCAAAGTCTCTTGTGATTGCTCTCACTCCTCTTCAGAAAGAAACTGAGGTTGCACTACTTTTTCCTTCAATTGGTCCTCCATGAGTTGGTGTAAGGATAATGTCCCTTGATGTGCAATTTCAAAAGGCTATTTGATGTCCTATTAATGAGCTTCGTAAAGGAACTGCTTGAACAAAACATCATGCATTTCACTATCAATGCCCAAAATCTTTATCCTAAAGCTCAAATTTTTGCTTTTTTGTCGTAATCCTACTTGTCCATCATCTTGTAATTAACTTGGATAAATCCTAATGGAAGCTTGGATGAGTTGAGTTGCTTGTAGCCCTGCTGGTAGTCTCAAAAGCTTGTTTCCTTGGGTTGGAATGCATTTATGATGCTAAATTTAATTTCATGAAAGCATATCTGATTTACTAGTAGCTGCTATTTGGCAGGTTCCATCCTATGAGTTGATGGGCATTCCGCATGGTATTCCATCACCAAAGCAAATGGTAGTACTCACACCTCTAGGTGAAGCTTGCTCAAGGTTAGATCTTACTGCAATACATGAAATACTAGAGATGGTTGGATACAAGGATGATGAGGGCACTGCAAATGAGGTTCGTGATACTCAATACTAGAATCGGTTAGGTGATTTAATTTGGAAAACCTGGTATTGTGTAATAACTTGTATTGTTCCTCTAGGTTCAAAGTTAGCAGCCTGTTGGTTTTTTGACGTTATTTCCCATTACACGAGATCATTGTTTCCTATCTTTGCACTTAACAAGATCAGTGTCAACATTGCAGTCTGATTTGATAAATTTGTTTCTCAATTTCGCCTATCCAATAGTTTCATATTCATATGAATCCTCTTCTTCCACCATTGCAGCTCTCCTTCCAAATGTGGACAGATCAAATACAGGAAACCCTGAACTGTAAGAAACGTGGTGATGCTGCTTTTCGAGCTAAAGATTTCACTACTTCCATGGAGTGTTACACACAAGTAAGCGGCATTTTATTTCCACTCAATGGTATCTTCCTGTTATGGAGAATCCGAAGATTGTGAACTGCTTGGTGATGCCACATAATATGACTTGATGCAATGGGAAAGATTGTGAACTGCTTTGCCAATTTGGTCGTTATCAGAAAATGGTTTACCTAATACAGTTGTTCTTCAATTTCATTTATGCAGTTCATAGATGGAGGAACAATGGTATCACCAACAGTATTTGCCAGGCGCTGTTTGTGCCACCTAATAAACGACATGCCGCAGGAGGCTCTTGGAGATGCTATGCAGGCCCAAGCAGTGTCTCCCGAGTGGCCCACCGCCTTCTATCTTCAAGCCGCTGCCCTCTTCAGCCTTGGGATGGATAGTGACGCACAGGAAACACTAAAAGACGGCACTTCTTTGGAATCCAAAAGACACAAAATCTGAAACTGTATATCCCCTTTTTTCTTTTCCCTATTATTCCCACCTCATTTTACATACTCCTTGAATACCATATCGTGTTGAATTTCCGCAGAACCACAGGCTTAACTGTATTTTTCGTTTAAATTGTTGAATGTTTTAGTTAGTCATCATTCTCTGGAGTAATTCTCTTTTTAGACTACTCTGGATGAACTTTTCTAGTTCTTCAGACCTTTCCGCTAATCCCCTTGACTTGATGAGTAGCGACAGAGAGCAGTACTTCAAGAAATTGGTTACATTGTAATCCCGCAGTAGAGTTGACA
>JAOQMR010000008.1:24324074-24339784 GCA_027563865.1 Erythroxylum pelleterianum | reverse complement strand
TGCTTACAAGTTTCCAAAACCCGAATTATGTGAATCCTTTGAGTTTCCTAAAATATAAACTGCATATGGTTTAGGATTTCAACTTGTGATTAAAGGATGTCAATATGAACTTCTAAGATTTTTAATGTCGTTTTTAATAATTGCAACTCAATTCAAATATCAATAATAATCAAGTTATATAATTAAAGATGACTTTAATACTACTGTTGAAAAATCGGGACGAGATTTGATCTCCAATTCAGTTAGATAAAAGAGATTTCTTTATTTTTTTTAAAGTCAAGATCACTTTAAATTTTTTAACAAGATTAATGCTGAATATAACAAAACATGTGATATGTGTAAAACTTGGTATACTTTTTAAGTGTTAGACTGTGTTTATAGTGTTTTATTAGCGCGTTTAGGACTTAGATTTATGTTCATGTTCATGTTAGTGTTTTTGTGTATTTTGTTTTTTTAATTGTTGTTTATGACAATAGATTGATCTCAATTATATATTTCAAGAATTGTTTGATTTGTTTAATGATAAGTGGATACAGGACAAAGAGAAGAAAAAGCCAGAGAAACAAGTCTAACACAATTGTGTATGACCATACACGATCGTGCAATAAGGAAGCAACAGATTGGTAGCCTCTAGCATGATCGCGCCAAAAGGTTGGAGCAGTCTTATGAACGATCGTGCATGGTTTTCTAGGATGCAAATATGTCATACTTCTAACATTTCAAGGCTATTTTGGAAGATATACACGTGAAAAAGCCCTAAACAAAACTCTAGATGACTCAAGATATATAAAGAAGCTTAAAACACCACTTGACGGTTGCATAAAAATGGTTCAATATGATCAATAGAGAGAATTCTCAAGAATAAGGCTACAGATTTTCTAGCTCAAGGCAAAGAAAAGAACACTTCAAGATTTCTATATATTTTTTTTCTTATTTCCTTATTGTTGTTAGATGTTAATAATAATTAAACTTGGATATTTAGTTACAACTATGGATTTCTAAATTCCTTTTTAGGAATTATTCTTGAATTATTTGTTAAACTTACATTCTTGATTTAATGAATATGCTTGTGATGTTTATTGTTTTATGATTAATTTAAATCGAGAGATTGGATTGATTCACTTGTGTTGTGTTGCACAGCAAGGGCTGGTACCTATAGTAGATGCTTAATTGATTATGAAATTATTCCATAACATTTAGTAATTATTGACATAAAATTGTTTAATATATTTACTTTGACTCATATGTGATTTTAGGCACAATTCGAAACAAAAAAGTTAAAGTGGGTCAAAAGCTCTACATTTTGGCCATTTTTCGAAGATTCATTTTCACTTGTCTTCATGGAAAAGGAATAAGAAAATTAAAAGACAAGAAGAAAAAAAAATAATAACACAAAGAAGTTGCTCACGGCACGTGCATAGAAATTGAATAATTTTTGCATGGCCCAACGTGAAATTAAAAGTGGAAGCAACCATGGAGAAAACACATACTACAGGTGGATTAAAACAAGAAGCAAAACGGCAGGCAACACAATAAGGAATGCAGCAACAGAGCACCAGATGATGATGCACAACTGGGAAGGAGCACCAAACGCAAGCGTAGAAACAAGAAACAACAACAGAAGCAAGGAAGCAAACAAGTATGTGTTTCACGCAGATGTTTGCAAGAGTAGCGAGGGTTTTAATAAGAGTGAATAGTAAAGTGGACCAAAAATAAAATTAAAAAAGAGAGAGAGTAGCAGTAGCGGGAGAGGGAGAAGGGAAGAAGAGAATAACATAATAGCAAGGGTTTTAGGGGTTTCGGTTGGGGTTATTCAATGGGGGCTGAAGCATTTTTTTGGGAGAGACCCATGAAGGATTAGACATCCCGACACCAGTTTGAAGGTGACTTTGACGCCGACAACCCGGGTTAAGTGTATTTCATAGTTTTTGTTGTTTTTTTCTCATTAGATATTGATTATGTTATCCTATGTTAATTGATTTGGATTATGTGTATGGATAATCATATTCTCGCTATTGTTGTATTATTTGTGTATGAACCCATTGGGTATTATCTTAATATGTTATTCTAATTGTTTTATGTTGAACCTATTGCTATAACATTGAATGTAGTCCGTGATCATTACTTTTAATGTTTGTTAGTAGCATCTAATGATCCTGTATCGTTAGGAACAACATAACTTAGGTTAGATAACCCGAACATGTGAGGTTATTACTTTTATTAATCATTTTCTATTTTGTAATGTGACTGCCAAATTAAATATAAAGATCGTATCCTAGGTTATTCAATAGTTAGGTTTAATTAATGATCGTATCTTGATTAAATAAAACCTAAGAGAAAACTGAAATTAGTAGACCATTCTATTAATCTCAGATCAATAGTTCGCAGACAATTGTAAAGATGTTAGGATAATAAAATATACTTGATCGCGTTTAAGTCGAGATTGAACCTAGAACCGAACCTTAACCATACTCATTTTCGATTGCTTACTTTAATTTGTTTTCGATGGTTTATTTTGATTTTATTTTCTAAATTGATTAAAATCCTAACCCCCCCTTTATATTTTCCGAGCATCAATTAATTTTGGTTACGGAAATTAACCGAACATTCCCTATGGATTCGATCTTGACTCACCCTAACTATAAATTTTAGTATGCAAAGTCAGGTTAATTTTGCAGCATACTCGACATGTGCTATCATAATGCATAAGGGCCTTTAGGTTAAATCTGGTGCAGCCAACTCCCTTAACATTCTTGGATTCGCTATTGGTTCTTCGAATTTAGGCTCTAGTTCTACTTCTGAAGTTGTTCTTATTTCCTTTCCTAATCTTCGCAATGTCCTCTTGATCTCCAGATCAAATTGGACAGGTTCTCTATGAAGAAATCTGGTAACTACAATACACCAACACTAACAAATGTTTAAATATTAACAAATAACTAAAAGAAATGATTATAAACAAATATATACACAAAACACTAAATAAAATCAAAAACAAAAATTAAAGCGTCATATTCCCTGATAACAGTGCCAAAATTTGATAGTGCGTTTTGAGTGCATTGTAAAATTCACCTAACTCTGCACACTAAAAATTTGTAGTTGTAGAGATTGGGATCATATCCACATGGAATGTACGCCTAATTTTTTCAATGAAAATAATTTATGTTAAGGAAATAAAAGGGGTTTTGGGATGATGCAACTGAGAAAACAAAGCAAAATTAAACTAATGCAAGGAATTTATAGAAAACAGTCAAAAGCGATTAAAAGTGATGAATATGTGTAAAATTAAGTTCTTGGATCAATCTCAGCCTACACCCGATTAAACATATTTCATTGTTATAATGCTTTCACACCTCTCCTAGAACTATTGATCGTAGACTAACAACAAGTTTTGCTAATCCCGATTTTCTCTTAGGTCGTGTTTAATTAAAACAAACCCTTTAATTAAACCTAGCTATCGAATAACCTAGAACAAGTTCTCTATATTTAATTGGGCAGTTGCATTACAAAATGGAAAATGAATCAATATAGGTAATAACCACACAAGCTTAGGTTGTCTAACCTAAGTTACATTATTCCTAATGATTCAAGGTCATTAGTAGCTACGAACGAATCTCAAACATAACAATTATGGATTATATTGAAGATTCTAGCAATGGGTTTGTAATAAAACAACCTAATAAATGCACTAAAATCATCTTTACACAATACCCAACTCAATAAACGAAGAACAATGATAAAAAAACCATAAAGAGAAAGATCCAACATTAAACAATGAAAAAGTGCTTAATTGTGACTCTCGGCATTGATTTCACCTTCGAACTAGTGTAAGAAATTTTTGCCCTCCATACCCTTTATGGGTCTCAAAAATAGCAAGCTTTCTGTCGTTCCCGAAACCACAAAATGATATATCTTGTTTCAATCATCACAACATTGTATTTATACTAAAAAATAGGTTTTTAGAGGTGCCAAGTCATAAAAGTTGTAGGTGTAACTTAATGACTCACAGTCATGAATGGTCTCATTAAGGCTCATGGTCGTGAGCCTTCCTTGTTGTCACACCCATGACTTAATTGTCATGGGCGTGAGATGAGTGTCACGACCTTGATTTAATTGTCATAGTCGTGACTTAATGGTGAGATTCATACTCTTCATTTTATGCATTTTCTTATCTCCTCTTTGCTCTAATCCTTCTCCTTAGTGTTGCATGAAAATAATGAAGTGTGAATCTCAAAAAGACGGCTCAATGAGTGTGCTTTCAACTCACTTTAGCTGTAATTCTTCAAATTGTACCTAAAACTAAATAAGAACTAAAGTGAATGTCTTAAGTATTTTAAAGCATTAATCACTAAGTGTCATGAATTAAATGTATCAACAATTAAGCACATATCACCTATATATAGTACGATAATGAGACATTTTATAAGACATAGAGAGATACAATGATATGCTCAAAAGGTGCGTATACCACAAGTTTCCTATGGGGTTACAAGTCCATATTCTTTTGCAAAATTTTGGACTATGTAGTACTATGGTCGAATGGGGGTACTTTGAATGATAAGACTCTAGAAGTTGCCTTAAAGATAGTTAAAGAGATGAAAATGCACATATATCAATGGCGATCAACATGTATATATAAATTGATGCAATTATCACATTGGTCACTCATATGGAAGTACTAACGAGGATGATTGTAAACCAAATTAGAGAAATGGATCAACATAAGCATTATGGAATTGATAGTGAGGGGTAGGACATAGTAGTAATGACTGTTAAGTCAACAATCCCTTTGTCAATCTTGTTAAACAAGTTGACTAGTAGGAAGATTTCTAATAACCTCAAAATAACCCTTATAGCGACACTTACAATTTGGGATGAGGATATCATTGAGCTTAAGATAATCAAGGAAATAAAGCAAGTATTTTCAATTATAGGATCAAATAATGCCCTTGAATTTCAATAAACACTCCCACTATTATTAGAGTTATGTAAATATAGTGTCCTAGAAAGCAAGTGTATTTACATATATCTTAATCTTCTTCTAGTTACTTATGTAATGAAAATATTTATTATTAATAAAACAAAAAAGTTTGGTTTTATTTATATAAGCATAATATAACTAGTCATAAGGTACCAAGATTCTTTTGTAAGTAATATACATATACATGGAGATGTATTGGAAACATGTATATTATTAGAATATAAACTAATTGATTCATAATTGAATAATCAAGTTGGTCGCTTGATTATAGTTTAGAATGTAGTGTTGCGATTTATCTTCGTGCAAGTAAAGCATTTTACTTCAAGGAAATGATGAGTTTCATATCATGATAGTAGTTGACTATCGATAATGGCACTATTAAATGAATCTGGAATCACGTATGTGTTTTAAAGAATAAAGTAGGTCGTTACTTTAATCTTAAAATATACACCTTATCATTCTTTTATTACGAGCCACAATCTTGATGAGTGGTGAATTCATATGCGTTTCATTATAATTCTTGATATGATCAAATGGATTTTTACAAAGTTTCAATTCAGTGTCTGCATGTTAGAGTTATCAATTGAAACATGTATTTGAGAACATTCACTCAAATAAAGAGTTTATAGTGATATCATCACTTCTAGATGTTTTACGGAGATTGGTGATTAAACTGGCACCAGTAATTTGATGGAGTAGCTACCCATCAAGTCTTAATACCAAGATGAGATCTTGTGTGTTAATCACCATATAGAGTAAAAAGGTAGATCTAGAAGGAAAAATCTACATGAGAGTAAAACAGTAATTTTACCTTTTATTATGCGGATAGGTATAATATAGTTCATAATAGAGCTTGCAATTGGACATCTTATTTGAAACATGTGTTCTCATAATATTTAGTAATTTAAGAGTTCAACTAATTGTCTTTAGTAGAATGACGTTTGGTTAATAAGCTAGAATTAATTCTAATGAGATTAAATTAAAGCTGGGCTTATTGGAGCTTGAATTATATAAGTCCAATTAGATTCCCCACTTTGCTTCTAGGAAAGTTATCAAGCAAGGTAAGAAATATTAATAAAGGTTTTAAGCTTATGATTAAATCATGCTTACTCTAATTAAGTGTTAATTAGAAGCCCAAATAAACATTTAATATTGGGCTAGACTTTGGTTTGATTTGATTAATTAAATTAATTAAATTGAAACAAAGTTATTAAAGATAAAAGGAGGGAAATTTTTGGTTTTATAGCTGCACATTTAGCATTGAATTGCTAAATTTAAGATGGGCTTTTATCATGCTTCATCATCATTAAATGGAGTAATGATCTTATCATTAAATGGTTTAATGGTTGTCTTTTAATGATGGCATGTAACCTTTTAGCATTCATTTGATTAAAGAAGGAGGAGGTGCATTTGATGTACTCTCTCGCTTCTTTCATCTCATAACCAAAAATGAGAGGGTTTCATTAAGGTTATTGGTCTTTTCATATAGCCATCTTAAAAAAATAAGAGTGTCTCATTTATTGGCTTCTTTATTATTGATTAATGAATGAAGTGATGCATTTGATGCACTTCACTTCTTTCTTTCATCTTTAACTGAAATTGAGAGAAAGAAGAAAAGGGGTTGTTACATTTTTGACTCACTCTCTCGTCTCTTGCATGAGCTAGCCCAAACTTGAATGAGAAGAGTCTCATTTTTGGCTTCTTTCAACTAAGGAAAATCTTTTCAAGATTTTTTCTCCTTTCTCACCAAAGGATCTTGTTAACCAAGTTGTCTAGGGAGAACAAGTGGTAGATTGGATTGGTTGAGGATACAACAAAGAGGAGAGGATACAATAGCAAGGAGAGGATAGCATGGCGAGAAGTTAAAGCTGTAGCAAATGAGTCGGAAAAATTTTCATCTTGTTCTTATGTTAGTTATTTTCCTTATACCGTATCATGTATGGCATAAACATGTTAATTTGGTTATTATACTTCTGCTGCGTTTTGATTTTAGAAAAATGTTTTTGAAATCTACCGTTTTGACCAAATCTAATATGCTTTTGTTTTCGATCCAACAATTAGTATCAGAGCCATTTTATTATACACGATTCGGTTCCTATATGTTGCATGGGTTGGCAATTATATTTATGTATGTTGTATATTTTTATGTGATAGAAATATATTTGGTGTATGTTTTGCTCTTATAGTCTTCCATAGAATATAGATTTACCTTGTAAGTTTTCTTCGTTTGGTTTGTAACAAGGAGGGTGGCCTACCATCGCCATGTTTCCTCCTTGTCTTCATTTTTCTATTTCTTTGATTTTGTAATGTACAAATTAATGTAATGTTGAAGATGAAGCAACCATGGATCAAAGAAAAGAAGGTAATGGTTTCGGTTTATCCTTTGGTGTATTGGCAAAGTTTCGGTTTTATGAAAACCAAAGTGCTGGAATTTTGTTTTAACAAAGTTTCGGTTTTATGAAACACAAGTGCTGGAATTTTTGTTTTCATATGAACAAATTTCATTTTTCTGAAAATCAAGTGCTGGAAATTTTGTTTTCCTATTGACAAAATTTGGTTTTATGACAAACAAAAATTGTTGTAAAATAAATGTCATTACACTTTTTTTACCGAATGGGCTGAGTCATGTGAGCAAAGAGTTCAAAACGGAAGATCCAAGTCCAAGTTTGTTTCTTATGGGCCACAGAGCCTTGCAATTAATTATGTTCTAGGATGGACAATCAAAAGTAATGTTATTATTCATGAGATGAATAGATGGATGGATGCTAATAAAATGTGATATTATATGAAAGTATGCCATTTATAATAATTGCCAACCCTAGGCTTTGCCATGCATTCATTATATATGTGATATATAATGAAACAATATAGGATAATTAATAAATTGCATCTAGATAAGATGGTATTTATTAAAACTTAAAGACCAAAAAGATTGAGTGGGAGAGGATGCTCATGTGAGAGTCTATGGTCTCCTTATAATGGCCTGTTTTGCATATGGTGAAGTGTTACCCCCACCGGAGAACATGAATCCTAGATCTTGCATAGTTTTGCGTCTCCTAAAGGATAAGTCAACTCATTGGTAGCAAATATGACCTCCAACTGAGGTATGATTTGCAAGTACCTTTAGTGGATGAATCAAATGGTTACACACTTAACATATTTTATCAATAACCTGCTCACCGTAGCTCTGTTGATAAAAGTATAGACCAAAATTATGGCACTTCTTTAAAAGTTAGGCATGAAGATGCTTGGTAGCTTTTTCAGTGGGAGGGTCCCCGTTTTTATTTTCATAGTTAAGATGGCCCACTGTCACTTAGTTCGTTACGGATAAGAAAAATAACCGTCGTATAAAGATTTAATTTTTTAAGTTTTGTTAAATCTATCATCATGCATACATGCATCATGATTTTATACAAAGTTCCAATATTGTTGACTAATTTGCTCATTCTTTAATAATTTATTTTTCAGACATAATTACCACGATATGAATCCACTCACTTTGCTCTTGACTAATAACAAATTGGAAACAAGAGAGAATTTTAATGAATGGAGGCGTAACCTTGACATTGTTCTTCAATATGAACAAATTTTATGGGTATTAACGGACAATAAGCTTGCACCTTCGGGTGGCAATTCAACTTCTGAGTAAGTCCAATAACATGAGCGATGGCAAAATGCTGATAAGACTACTAAGTGCTATATTCTAGCTTTTGTCAGCGGCATGTTGTAAAAGTAAATTGCTTACATGAAAATTGTTGGTGGAATGGTTCATCACCTACATGAGATGTTTGGTGTGAGGACCAGGTTTATAAGGGTGAAAGCTATCCAAACCTTTCATAATCTCAGTCAAAAACTTGGCGAACCAGTGTGGGATTACATTCTTAGGGTAATCTTTATGGTTACTGAGGCTGACATGCTTGGGGCAGATATGAATGCGGACACACAGATGATTATAATCATCAATAGCTTAAACTCTTTTTTTTCAGCCATTTAAGTTGGACTATGAGCTCAACAGCAAGGATTACACCTTGAGTGAGTTGATGAATACCCTCCAGAGTACAGAGGAGATATTAAATATCAAGGCTAATGGGCCAGAAGCTAATGTAGCATCTTCTTCTAAGCCCAATGGCAAGGGCAAGCAAAAGAAGAAGGGTCCAATGAAAAAGAAGGCCCAAACAGGTCAAGGTCTAACCCATGAAAAAGAAGGCCAAAGCAGATACCAAGGGAAAGTGTTTCCAATATGGTACGCAAGGTCAATGAAAAGAAACTGTGCAGTCTACCTTGAGTCCCTTAAAAGCAAACAAGGTATGGGTTTCCTAATTTTCTTAGGAACTAAAAATGTGATAGATTCATATGATTTTTGGATATTAAATTCAAGAGCCACTAACCATGTTTGCAATTCTTTGCAGGGGTTCCAGCAAAGGAAAAGGCTGCATAAAGGCCAGTTTCAAGTCAAGATAGCAGATGGATCCTATGTTTCAGCAGAATCAGTGGAAGTAGTTATCTTAGACTTTTCTATTGGTCATAGGTTATATTTGGAGGATGTGTATTACATCCCAATGATTGTAAGGAACATGATTTCTATTTTTTGTCTAACAAAATCTGGTTATTCCTTATATTTTGAAAATGTTGTTTCAATATATGAGAATAAGGATTTTATTTGTAATGCGATAATTAAACATGGATTGTTCTTTATAGAACCTATAATAGGCTCACTAAACACCACAAAATTAATAAAACCAAGATAATCCAATGACTCTAGCTTTAATTCAAAATATCTGTGGCACTTATGAATGGGTCATATCAATCAGAAAAGACTTGACAGGTTAGTGAGGGATGGGATCCTTGCGGGCTTGGGTAATGATCCATTACCCACTTTTGAATCTTGTATTGAAGGAAAAATGACCAAGGCCTCATTTCCTTCCAAAGGAAACAGATCTGAATCCACATTGGACTTATTACACACTGATGTGTGTGGGCCCATAAACGTACAAGCTATAGGAGGTTATGAATATTTCATAACATTTATAGATGATTACTCTAGACATGACTATTTGTATTTGATGCATAAAAAGAGTGAGTCCTTTGAAAAGTTCAAAGAATTCAAAGCTAAAGCTGAGGAGCAGCTAGGCAAGTCATTAAAACAACTTCGATCAGATCGAGATGGTGAGTACTTATTTGGAGAGTTCCCACAATTTCTAATTGGCAATGGAATTGTTTCCACCTTGTCAGCTCCTCGAACACCTCAAAAAAATGGTGTATCAGAGAGGAAGAATAAGACTCTATTGGAAATGGTAAGATCAATGATGTCTTACGCTAGCCTTCCAGAATCGTTTTGGGGATATGCCATATAAACGGAAACTTATCTTCTTAACTTTGTTCTATCCAAATCGGTGCCTAAAACATCTAGGGAGTTATGGACTAGCTGAGTATCTTCAATATGGCACTTAAGGACTTGGAGCTCCCCAGTTTATGTTCCAAGGCTTGAATCCACAAAAAATGGAACCAAGGTCAGAAGTATGATTATTTGTAAGATATCCTACGGGTACAAGAGGGTATTATTTTTACAGTTCTCAGGACAGGAAGGTATTTATGTCGACAAATGCGACCTTCTTAGAGGAAGAATTTGTGTGAAATCACAAAGGAAGAAGTGAAGTAGTACTAAAGGAGTTAGCTATTTCATCCAAACCAAAAGTTGATTTGGATATAGCAGAACAAGATGTCGAAATGGATTTAAGAGTTGAATCAGAAGAGCAGCCTGAGCATCAAGTAGTGCCTAGACGTAGTGGGAGGGTTGTGAGATAACCATACAGGTATCTAGGTCTAGGAGAAGGCATAATTTCCATCTTGGACCAAGAAGAAACAAATCCCATTACTTATACACAGGCTATTAATGATGTTGATGCAAAAAAACGGCTCAAGGCGATAGAATCGAAAATAGATTCTATGTACACCAATGAAGTTTGGATCTTTGTAGATCTACCATCAAATGTAAAAGCCATAAGGTGTAAATGGATCTACAAAAGAAAAAAAAGATCTGATGGAAAGGTAGAGACTTTTAAAGCTAGATTTGTAGCTAAAGGCTATACTAAAAAAAAGTATAGACTATAAGGAGACTTTTTCTCCGGTTGTCACACTTAAGTCCATCATAGTTCTTTTGGCTATAGCAGCCTATTTCGATTATGAAATATGGAAAATGGATGTCATGACCACATTTCTTAATAGGGATCTTAAGGAGACCATTTATATGGCCCAACTAGAAGGATTCGTTAAGCCAGGTAATGAGCATAAGGTATGCAAATTGCAGATGTCCCTTTATGGACTTAAACAAGCATCTAGGTTTTGGAACATTAGGTTTGATAAGTCTATCAAAACCTATAGGTTCATACAAAATCTAGATGAGCCTTGTGTCTATAAAAGGATACAAGAAGGCAAGGCTACTTTCCTAATCCTGTATGTCGATGACATTCTACTCATTAGGAATGATGTAGGAATTTTATCTACGATTAAGGGATGACTGAACAAACAGTTCTCAATGAAAGATTTAGGAGAGGCTAGCTATGTTTTAAGGATCATGCTTATAAGAGATCGTAAGAACATACTGATAACCTTGTCTCAAATAACCTACATTGAGAACATTCTCAATAAGTTTGCCATGCAAGATTCTAAGAGGGGTTTCACACCTACTAGACGTGGAATCAAACTTTCAAAGGAGCAACCACCTAAGACCCAAGAGGAGGTTGAACACATGCATAACATTCCATATGCTTCGACAGTTGGAAGTTTAATGTATGTTATGCTTTGCACTAAATCGAACATTTGTTACGTAGTGGGACTGGTAAGTAGATTCCAGTCCAATCCAGGAATGGAGTATTGGACTGCAGTTAAGTGCATATTGAAGTATCTTCATAGGATAAAGAACTTAATGCTTATTTACTCTAGAAGTAACCTTATTTCGACAGGATATACAGATTCCGATTTCTAATCTTATGTTGATTCAAGGAAATCAACTTCTGGTTCTATATTTATTTTAGGAGGTAGTGCCATAGTTTGGAGGAGTGTCAAGCAATCTTATGTTGTTGATTCAACTAGGAGGCTGAGTACATTGCTACTTGTGAAGTAGCAGAAGAAGCAGATTGGCTTCGCAAGTTCCTAAATGATTTGGAGGTAGTTCCTTTGGCAGAAAAGGCCATTACACTTTATTGTGATTACAAACCATAAAGAGAAAGATCCAACATTAAACAATGAAAAATGTGCTTAATTGTGACTCTCGGCGTCGATTTCACCTTCGAACCGATGTCAAAAAGCTTTGCCCTCCATGCCCTCTATAGGTCTCCAAAATAGCAAGCTTTTTGTTATTCTCGAAACCCCAAAATGACATATGTCGTTTCAGTCATCACAACATTATATTTACACTAAAAATAGGTTTTTCGGGGTGCCAAGTCATAAAAGTTGTAGGAGCCTTCCTTATTGTCACACCCATGACTTAATTGGCAAGGGTGTGTGATGAGTGTCACGACCATGACAGTGTCATGACCATGATTTACTTGTCATGGTCGTGACTTAATGGTGACATCCATACTCTTCATTTTATGCATTTTCTTGTCTCCTCTTTGCTCTAATCCTTCTCCTTCTTGTTGTATGAAGAAAATTAAGTGTGAATCTCAAAAAGACGGCTCAATGAGTGTGTTTTCAACTCACTTTAGCTGTAATGCTTCAAATTGTACTTAAAACTAAATATGAACTAAAGTGAATGTCTTAGATATTTTAAAGCATTAATTACTAAGTGTCATGGATTAAATGTATCAACAATTAAACATATATCACCTATATATAGTACGACAATGAGACATTTTATAGGACATAGAGAGATACAATGATGTGCTCAAAAGGTGCGTATACCACAAGTTGGCTATGGGGTTACAAGTCCATATTCTTTTGCAAAAATTTGGATTATGTAGCACTGTGGTTGAATGGGGGTACTTTGAATAATAAGACTCTAGAAGTTGTCTTAAAGCTAGTTAAAGAGATGAAAATGCACATATATCAGTGGCAACCAAGTATAAAAAAGGGGACATAAACCAGCATGTATATATAAATGAATGCAATTATCGCATTGGTAGCTCATTTGGAAGTACTAACGAGGATGATTGTTAACCAAATTAGAGAAATGGATCAACACAAGCATTATGGAATTGATAGTGGGGGGTAGGACATAGTAGTAATGACTGTCAAGTCAACAATTCCCTTGTCAATCTTATTAAAGAAGTTGACTATAGTAATGACTGTCAAGTCAGCAATTCCTTTGTCAATCATATTAAACAAGTTGACTAGTAGGAGGATTTCTAACAACCTCAAAATAACCCTTATAGCGACACTTACAATTTGGGATGGGGATATCATTGAGCTTAAGATAATCAAGGAAATAAAGCAAGTATTTCAATTATAGGATCAAATAACCCCTTTGAATTTCAACAAAGACCCCCACTACTGTTGGAGTCATGTAAATATAGTTCCCTAAAAAGCAAGTATATTTATATATATCTTAATCTTCTTCCAATTACTTTTGTAATGAAAATATTTATTACTAATAAGACAAAAAAATTTGTTTTTATTTGTATAAGCATAATATAATAAGTCATAAAGTGTCAAGATTCTTTTGTAAGTAATATACATATACATGGAGATGTATGGGAAAAATATATATTATTATAATATAAAATAATTGATTCACAGTTGAATAATTAAGTTGGTCGCTTGATTATGGTTTAGACTGTAGTGTTTCGATTTATCTCCATGCATGTAAAGGAGTTTACTTCACGAGAATAATGAGTTTCATATCATGATAGTTGTTGACTATCAATAATGACACTATTAAATGAATTTGGAATCACGTATATTTTTAAAGAATAAAGTAGGTCGTTACTTTAATCTTAAAACATACACCTTATTATTATTTTATTAAGAACCACAATCTTGATGAGTAATGAACTCATATGTTTTTCAGTATAATTCTTGATATGATCGGAATGGATTTTTACAGAGTATCAATCCAGTGTTTGCATGTTGGAATTATTAATTGAAATATGTATTAGGAAACACACTTAAATAAAGAGTTTATAGTGATATCATCACTTCTAGATGTTTTACGGAGATTGGTGATTAAACTGGTGCCAGTAGTTTGATGAACTAGCTACCCATTAAGTCCTTACACCAAGATAAGATCTTCTGTGTTAATATTTAGTAATTCAAGAGTTCAACTAATTGTCTTTAGTGGAATGACGTTTGGTTAACAAGTTGGAATTAATTATAATGAGATTAAATTAATTATGGGCTTATTAGAGCTTGAATTATATAAGTCCAATTAGATTCTTCACTTGACTTCTAGGAAGATTATCAAGCAAAGTAAGAAATATAAATAGATGTTTTAAGCCTGTGATTAAATGATGGACTTACTCTAATTAAGTGTTAATTAAAAGCCCAAATAAACATTTAATATTTGGCTGGACTTTGGTTTGATTTAATTAATTAGATTAATTAAATTGAAACAAAGTTATTAAAGATAAAAGGAGGGTAAATTTCGGTTTTATAACTAACTGCACATTTAGCATTGAATTGCTAAATTTAATATGGGTTTTTGTCATGCTTCATTATCATTAAATAGAGTAATGATATTATCATTAAATAATTTAATGGTTATCTTTTAATGATGACATGTAATCTTTTAACATTTATTTTATTAAAAGAGGAGGAGGTGCATTTGATGTACTCTCTCCTTTCTTTCATAAATGAGAGAGTTTTATTTAGGTTATTGGTCTTTTTATATAGCCATCTTAAACAAATGATAGTGTCTCATTTATTGGCTTCTTTATTATTGATTAAAGAATGAAGTGATGCATTGGATGCACTTCACTTCTTTCTTTCATTTTTAACCGAAATTGAGAGAAAGAAGAAAATGAGTTGTTGCATTTTTGGCTCTCTTTCTCTTCTCTTGCATAAGCTAGCCCAAACTTGAATGAGAAGAGTCTCATTTTTGGCTTCTTTCAACTAAGGAAAATATCTTCAAGATTTCTTCTCCTTTTCCATTAAAGGATCTTGTTAACCAAGTTGTCCAAAGAGAACAAGTGGTATATTAAATTGGTTGAGAATACAACAAAGAGAAGAGGATACAATAGTAAGGAGAGGATAGCATGGCGAGGAGTTAAAGCTGTAGCAAAGGAGTCGATATAATTTTCATCTTGTTCTTATGTTAGTCATTTTCCTTATACCGTATTATGAATGGCATAAATATGATGATTTGGTTTTGATCTGCCAAATAAGAGAAAATCTCACGAAAAAGTTCATTCACTTTTCTGGATCTTTTTTTTCTCTTCCAAATATAAACAAACTAGCTTAAATAAGGAAAATGAAAGGATAGGCACATGTTGACGTCTCTTATTCCTTATAAGACACTAAATAACAGCTAATTAGTCTTTGAAACCACTACATCAAAAAAGACATATCAACTTGGGAGTTAGCTATTGAAAAATTAGCTAATATGAATTTGGAGAGGTTTATGAGATTGGAATCGAAAGTTGAATAGTTGGCAATTTCATTTAAGAATTTAGAGTTTCAGATGAGACAATGAATTCAAAGCGTTCAATGGAAATCATTATAAAGAGTGACAAGAAAGTAACCAGAATAAAGAGTGACAAGAAAGTAACCAGAAGCACGCCAAAAGAAAAGAAAGAAT
>JAOQMR010000008.1:24289545-24319486 GCA_027563865.1 Erythroxylum pelleterianum | reverse complement strand
AATTTATTTTTAAGTTTTATTTAATTTATAATTATTATTAGTAATAAAATATTTATTATTATTTTAAAAACTTTGAAGGGGGGGAGGTAGGAGGAGAGAGATTTTAAAAATTTTACAATAAAATCTCCCAATTTTTTAAAATTTCCGGTACTAGCTGGTGGTACAGCCGAAACGGACCGGTACCGACTAGTATTCAAACCCGGTACCAAACTCAAAATATCGGTACCAGTTTTGGGCCAGTACATTCCGGTACTCATAACACTGCATAAATGCAAGCAAAAGTAGGCACAAAAGGAAAACTACGATGAAAGTTGTGTGTAAAGTATCCTTCGCAAGATTACACTTGCAATCTTCTATTTCTTCAGATATTTAAGCAAGAAGCAATCAGAATACCAAAAAATTGCTACCAAGTGAAAACAATGCAGATAGTTTGACAAGGGAGAGGCAGCTGAGTAATATGGAGGTCGATAATTCAAAATCTAAACCCTCAACTACCTTCCTGCTTTAAACTACTCATTGGTGAATATGACATCATCAAAGTGCCTAAAAAATGTATCTACATAATCAAAATTAATGTAGATTCAGTATCACTCATTGATAACTCACAAGCCTCCTAAAACACATTGGTGAAATGTATTTGTTATGTGCTATCCTCTCAATTTTAACTCAAATACTTCATTTTTATTGCATAACCTAATGAGTAAAGACAGTCAAGGACAACGTCATTTAAAGTCATGCCAGTACAAACTAACGGCAATAAAGATTTTGTTAATTAGACCTCTGCACTTTTCCAATCAAAAGAGAAGGATAAAACTACTACTACTATACTACATGGCTACCGGTGTACATAAAGCAGTTTGGTTAAAAACTAAACCCCATCGTTAGTTTGAGAACTGAATAGATGATCCTCACTTTATGAGTCTAAAGTCTAAAAAAAATGTTCAAAGATAAAAACCACAAACCTGGCAGACACAATACGAAGAGCATGTTTGAAGTCCAGAATTTGCATCCAAAGTCTCAGACGCTGATCACAGCTTCAAGAAAACTCCCAAATTTTTCAATATATAACAAAATGATGTGCATGTTTATGAAGCATAAGAACATCTTTAAAATAACCTAACTCCAAAAGGCCAATATAAAAGTAACCAATATTAAACCTCTAGAAAATACAACTACGAAAGTGTTCACCTATTCAAATTCTAAGCACAACACAACCCTAGTTATGTTCCGAGTAAAACTTCTATCCTAAAATCAGTATATTCTTACAACTTTTTGTATAAAATTTTGATGTAATTCGTAATAGGTAAAACTTAACGGGTCTTGGATTCTATCATTTATTAAAGGTGCTTCCGATGTTCTTCACATTACTAAATCAGTTAAAGGGTCTTGGATTCTATTATTTATTAAAGGTGCTTCCGATGTTCTTCACATTACTAAATCAGTTAAAGCTCCTGAAAGAGGCCAATTATTTGTCACTCTGAAGTTGCTTTTTGTAGCTTTAACTGGTGCATTTTATTTACTTATTGTCTTGGAACTAGTCGGACATAAAACTGCACTAGTTGCATTATAAGCTTGCAACTTATGAGTGTCTAGTACAAGTTTTCATTCCATGATCCATCAATTGTGAGACAAATTCCTTACTAATTACAACGACTAGCTTGTGCATAGGCTTGCAGACAAAAATATTATGCTCATATACGTCAGTTTGAAAACAGGCAATTTCACTTTTGGCAATTTGCATACTTCCTCTTACTTTGCCTGAATAAATGTTGATAATGTAACCATCTAAATGGACTGAGATAGGTGCAGTCTCTAAAGGACTAGCTTCAGCAAGTTGTATATAAAATAAATACCAGACATTAGATTCAGAAAAATGACAAAATCATCATAATTCAAGGAAAGCAAACAGGATGTGCTTGTAAATTATTTCCATATGATAATTTTTTTATCCAACCGGTAACTCCAAAAACTAGATTAAGAAAACTAATAATTTTACAAAGTACCTGTCAGACAGAAAATAAATAGTTTTGAAAGAATTACACCCAGATAAACCAACAGGAAGTTGTCTCTTTTTTCCCAATTACAATTTTCCCTCTACAACTCAATCAACCTCAGGAACTTAGAGCTATATTGGATATCCAGCATGCTATAACATATTTTTCCTAAGTTAACAATCATGCCTATTTAAAAATGGTCTGCATTTATAAATACTTAGTTCGCTCAACTGTGAAATACAAAGTGGAGTGTCATACAACTACCAGAGACTCTCATGGTGAAGCAACCCAATCACTAGAGGCTCACTTCAGCAACTATATTTCACTAGCAGTTTTGGTCTTGAACTATGCAACTACATGCAGCTTTCATTCAGGGCTTGTAAACAGTCCCATAATTGATTTAGCAAATAATTCAAAGCTTCTACATCCAACAGATAAGTTGTTTACTATCAACTCTTAAAATCTAGATACAGTGAAAATCATTAGAAACCTTATCTACAAAGTCTCATCCCAAAAATTAATTAGAGCAAAGGAATTACGGTTTTAAGCCTAGTTTCTCCAAATCACAATGATCATGCTAACACATGCTTTGTACTTAAAATCCTGATCTCACTAAACATCAAATCCTACTTCAGAACCTCTAGCTAGTGAAATACAAGAACAGAAAAAGAGAACTAATAAGCGCACCTCATTTTTTACGTCTGTACATTAAACACAACCTTACCATATCTAAAAGGGATGTCTGGGTAAACCTTTTTGCTGAACTGTCAGTCTTTTTGTTGTCAGCTTCGCCCAAAAAAGGTTGAATTCAAATAATCTATTGCGGAGAGAAATTTCACCAAAAACAGAAAATCAACACCAACATATTCAATCCATTTGACAGAATTATGCAGTGACCTACTTAACTGCATGATTATCACCAAGAAAAAAATTGAATAAAATAAGTTGAGCAACAAAGCTAAGTATAATTTTAACTTATGCCACACAAGAACTTCTCCATCAATTAGATCAAATGAAAACTTCTGATACTGCTATTTTGTGCAAATTTTAAACATTCCTAACAATAATTTCAAAAGATATGTGGAAATGTCAGGCAAAGCTCAATTATCTGTACTCCAAAATCTAGAGCTTATACATATCCCAGTTAATAACTTGTGATCCAGATCAGAAAAAAATAAAAAACCAAACCACAGCTGCACTAGCACAGAAATTCGACCCTAACTTCTCCAAAAATTTCTATCATCTTCCAGCAATTGCAAAACAACTCTCCCCCAGTCAGAAAACTATCTACATATAAACATCCCAAACTTCCTGAACACCCCTCTAATATGTATTGTGATGTACACAACTGTCTTGATTAGGTTCCATTTTCCTAGTTATTTTGTCAAGTTCCTATCCTGATGAGTTTTTTCCCGGCCTATTCCAGAAATCCACCATTCTAGATTTTTACATGGAATGCTCTATTATCAAAACCTATTTTAAGCAATTCCCACCCTTTTAGATAGGCTTTTTCACAGTTTAAAGTAGAAGTATCATGCCAAATGGTAATTGGTTAATATCAGTAAAAAGTAGTCCTATATTTTCCAAACCTCAGTAATATTCTAACTCTATTTCCACAAAATCTTGAGATCCTATACAGAATGAGATTCTTAGCACTTTGACAGTTGGGAAAATAAATAAAAGTTTAACATAATAAATTCGTTCTTGAGAAAATAATGTCAGTTATCAAAGTATAAAAAAAAATTTCAAAATCATTCCTATTGAAAAGATAGCCCAATTTTATTTTTTAATATTTAAGACAAATTCATAAAAATAGAATCCGACTTAATGCCTCAAAAAGCTCTCAAAATAAAAATACTGGGAAAAAACCAAATCCGGTTTAATTGAATAGCAAGGCTCAGTACCAAGTTTTGCATATTTCCACTCAGTTAGATAATATATTCAGTTAGTTTTTCTTTTGGAAAAAATAAATACAATATGATTCCGTTATTTTTTTTTGGGTAAATCAGTAAATTTTTATAAACATAAGTAAAGGATATGTACACGACTAGAGATTTCCTATGCAGTAAATCTCTTACCTACCAAAAGGCATAACCTAAATTCCATTAGTTACTAAGCTAGATATAGCATGTATATAGTTTCTTGGCTTAAAGCCTTCAGTTGCAGCATGTTTTCCTTCAATGCTTTTGTATCTAGAGAAATAAAAGCAGATAATATATTAACATTAAAAAATATTAGCTGAAAAATGAGAAACTCAATCCACTATGTAAAACCCTTAAAGCCTTTTAAAATTCAAACAAATAAAATGCCACCTTTAATGAAAGAAATACGTTATGCCACCAACAAAAGTCAATCCTACAGATTAAAGTTTGATAAGTTTTTTTCCATAAATAACTATCCAAATGCGACAAAAAATTATCCACTTCATCTTTAAGTAGGAATTCGATAAATCTGACAATGTTTTCATTTCAGATACAATAGTACTCTAGTTGATTGTATATCCACCAATGTGCTGTGTCTGACATCAAGAAAGCTGGTATCACCGGCAAAAAATTCTTGTAGTAGTATGCTGATATCAACTTTATCAGCTCTATTATAGTCCCCTATTAGGTGTGGTTATGAGTGACTAGGGCTATGAGGACAACAATTGCATCAGAAGGATTAGACGTTAAATATTCCTAAGAAATTGGCACATCAACATCTAATATAACTCGCAAACTCAATAAACTGATAAGATGGAACTTCATAATTAGACAAGATATTGTCAACATAAACTATCCAATACCAACTAAAATTGACATCAAAGTCAAAAACCAACAAACTTAACTGCCACTGAACTTCAAGGTCCGAAAACCATCTCCTTTAACATGGTAGCAACCTGAAACGACAACACTAGCATAAACCACCTCGAAAGAAGAGAAGAGGCATGGAACGGTGAATCACCTAAGATGCAAGGCTCAAAATACCAAAGAAAGGCAAACACAATTCAGGTTCCAAAAGACAAAGACGACTTAATGTTTATTCCCGTGGTCCTCAGAACTGACATTGTTTGACTTGCTTGTACCATCTAATGCAATATGATCAATAGAATCTCTACAAAACAAAGAAGGGCAATGTCATTCCAAGTCGAAAAAAATATACTGCTTCAACATAATAGGGAATGGCCTGACAACTCACGATTTTTGTTTCTTTGCTTTTTGCTTGATAGTAAGAACCATATCCATGGCCATCTTTTGGTGCTCTCTTGTTTGTGAATGGAGATCCAAGCCTTCAACAGTTTCACAATCAACTTTACAAATACGACACCATCCCATGGATGTCGGCTTCCTCTTTCTTGAATTGTCATAAGGTTCCAAATCACCCTAAGAAGAACCAGAATGGAAAAAAAACATTTAGAATCAACCAACCAACGTACAAGGACTACACAATATGAAATGTCAATTCAAGAAAATAACAGCATGTGCTCACCATTGAAGCACAAATATGAAAGTAAATACTTTTCAGAAACAATAGTGCACTAAAAAAACACGACATTGATACAATGAAAAAAGCTAAAGAAATTTAAACTTAACTGCAAAGTTTCTTCTAAATCCTGGCTCACCAAATCTTGGATGAGCAGGGTCAACAAAATTTCCCATCCTTGCATGACCCGGGTAAGCACCAAAACCAAATGATTCTCCCCTTTGCAAATTACTAGGCAGTTCATGAGGGTCAACATGCTCTCCCCTATACAAATGGTGGGGCAGCCCATCATGACGTCGACTCCTAAGAGGCAAGTTGCCAGGGCTCTCAAACTCACCCCTGTGGAAATTCCCTGGAGGACCATGAAACTTGCTGTCATGAAATGAACTGCTAATTGGTCCCCCAAATTGGTTTAATTCAACGCTACTAATATCATCTGGGCCAGGATGAGCCCCATATCGATGAAAGGATAAGCGAGGATAATCTCCACCTGGACTCCTTGGCACCAAGCGATCTCTATGCCAATTACCATACCCAGGACCTGATCCAAAATATTCCGGATAAACACGACCAGAATTTGACATTTTTCGAGCACTTTCGCTGAAACCAACTGGACTTCTTCCTACATCACTAGGATGCAACATGCCATCATGATGAAAAGGAGGTATAAATCTTGTTGGGACAGAGCTAGCTGGGGGTTCAAATTTGTAACCAGAATCATGATTCAAACTATATGGAACCTTGCCAGGAGGTCCTTGTGCTATGTCCATACCAACACCATGATGAACCTTATCCAAAGACCCAGAGGAGGTAAATTTACTGCCAAATTTATGAGCACGGTCAACATCTAAATTTGGAATATGTTTAAGATCATCAATGGTGCGCCTAGTTGGGTCTTGGGGTAAGGGAATCAAATGCTCATCTTGGAAAGTTTTGGATGGGTCATCACGCAAACCTAGTGTTGATGAGGAATCACGAGCCAGGGCTCCATTTGATCTCATTTTGTTTGAATACATGTCAGAATTCAGCCCAAATGGATCCAATCTGCTATCATCGGCATTGTTCCTCTGCTTTGGAGGCAGGATGTGCTCAACTTCAGTAGGAGTATGACCTTGATTATATGGCCCTGGTGGACGAGCATGAAGACCTGATCCGCTCCCAAAGGCTGAAGTAGAACCTGGGCCTGGGATGCCAGCAGGTAAAACTTCTGGTCCATAAGGCTGCTTGTACATAGGATGCTGAGAATGTTCAGGCAGTGAATTTAAAGCCTGACCGAAATGAGGTATACGTACAGGATCCAAAGGCCTGAGTTGAGGAACATGCCCTGATGACTGTGTGTTATGTGGAAATCCAGGAGAAGGTACTTGCAAAGGCAAAACAGACTTTTTCTGAAGAACAGGAGTCCCATAATAACTTTGGGGAGGATGTTGCTTCCTTTCATCAGGAACTTGTATTGTATGAGAAAGCTGTAGTAAACCAGCACCTTGTATTTGACCAAGTACAGAATGGCCTCCAGAAATTTCAGGAGCTCCCTTTTGCTCCTGCAATTTTTCAACCTGTTCTTCAGTGTGTTCACATTCCTGCATTATGCGAGCTTTAAGTAGAGATGTTTCTTTCATTTCTTTCCCATCTGACACAGAACTCTGTATCTTTTTGTGGCTGGCATCTGATGCATCTTTCTGCTCACCAGTACCCTCTATAGCCTCTTCTTTCACTGTCTTACTCCAATGCCCTCCATTTGCAATTTGTGTAGCTTCTCCAACGGCTTTATTCTCCTCATCCACCAGTTTGATATCACTTTCAGATTTCACATTTTTTATGGCACCAGTATCAGCTTTAATACCAGAAACGGTGTCAGAATCATCCATATCCCTTGTAACAGCTTTCTGAGAGGATTTTTCACCTTCTACACCCTTATCATCCATGCCATCAGATCTATCAGACATTGGTTTTGAGCCAGCCCCACAGTGTAGTTCAGACAGCAATGGCACTTGATTGTTTGTCCTGAGAAAATTTCCTGAATGTTGATTAACACCAACGTGCACTGGCCTGAGATGAGTGCCACCAGGGGATTGTGGATATGGCAGTGTTGGCACTCCATGAGGTAGCACTGGAGGCCCTCCGGTAACACTTTGATGGTTCAACATGCCAGGTGTTAATGCAATATTCTGCTGTGGCTGCTTTTGCAACAATTGTGGTGGGCACTGGGGCCGAATTGGGGACTGTGCATGCACTTCTTGTTGTATATAAGGAACTAGCTGATTTTTCTGATTCTGTCCTGGCCCTAAAGGTTGTCCAGATGAAGGCTGTTGATGCTGTAAATATTGCTGATTCATTGGAGGCTGAACTGGTTGCATTACAGGTCGTTGGTGGACAGGAACTACTGGTTGATGACTGTGAGAATGAGCTGGAAGCTGTTGTAATGGAGGGGCATTTGGTGGTTGATCATGCACAGGTAATAGACCTGGTTGTTGCAAGTTTTGAAATGTAGCCTGAGGTGGTGGTCGTAGAGGATGCTGTTGTGGCAACTGAAACTGCATCTGACCTGGATGTTGTGACTGAAGTTGGGATCCACTTTGAGGATGAACATCTATTTGCTGATACCGGTTTCCTACCTGAATTTGCTGAGGCTGGGCCTGTGGATAAGAATGATGACCTGTGACTGCATTAGCTGATAGGTGATGTGCCTGAGGCTGAATAATAGGATTCACAGGTTGGTTGGGGTGAGGATGATGTTGAGCATGCATCTGTGTCGTATGTGAAACAGGTAGAGGTTGAGGCGCTGGATGATGTTGGGGGTAGAACTGTGAATGAGTCTGTACTTGACTTTGGGGCTGTAGATGTTGCATCTGCTGTTGAGGCTGCTGATTTTGAGGCATTTGCATGCTCTGTGGATATGACTGAACTATTTGTGCTTGGGGATGGGACTGAGCTTGAGGGGGTGGGTGGCCATGAATTGGCAAATGTGACTGTTGCTGAACATGAGATTGTGGCAGAATTGCAGGGTGAGTTTGCTGTTGTAGACTGAATTGGGCCTGGTTATGGGGTTGAGAGACAACAGGAAGCTGACTGTGAGAGGGATGTGGTGGAGGTTGAGCAAGTGGTTGTGTTTGTGGCACCTGTGGTTGAGGTTGTGTTTGTGGCACCTGTGGTTGAACTTGCAGATGTGTTTGTTGCTGAGTTTGTGGATGTTGAGGCTGAATGTACGTCTGAGGCGGCTGGGATTGCGCAACTGGTTGCTGTTGATATGGGTAGTAATGTTGATAATGTTGTTGATATGGGTCATACCCAGGATAACTCTGGTAGTATTGTTGATATTGCTGTTGCTGTTGATACCATTGTTCTCCTGTTGGTGCAGCTGTTTGTAGCCCAGGATGGGCCTGAGAAGTCACATTAGCTTGTGCATTTGGATCTTGTCCAGGTTGTGAGGAGGCCACAGATTGAACCTGAGTAATAGCCATTCCTACCTGGGTAGCAGCCTGCGTCTGATCAGACGTAGGTCCTGCCCCCGTAGTGGCAGCACTCTGACCCTCGGAATGCTGTGTTTGAAGTTGCACGCCCTAACAGGGAATACAAGAGAACAAAAGTCAAACTTCTAAAATGTATGGGCAGAAACCATATCTAAAGCCCCAAGATCCAAAATATTCGAACTCACAGGACAATTTTGTGCATGTTCCTGCACTTGGCGATGCACAATTTGAACAGCACATCTGTTGCATACAACAGGGGAATTGCCAAAGGCACATGCAGAACAATGATTTGTGCACTCTGATAGAGGTCCCTGCCACGTACAACCACTCCTATGGTATAGACAATGAACCGTTACCTTCCCTATGGTTTCAGCAAGTGTTTTGTTGGATTCAACAAGCGGCTGCAAAAAAAAATTGAAATGAGTCATTTAGAGAGTGAATAAATAAAATGTCGACAAAATCCCCCTTAACAACTTTTTGGGGTGAGAAGAAACCTTGGCATCTGCTTCCGTGACTAAGTAGCCATCATAGGGGCAAGCGCGGGTCGTGCTCACAACGTATGTTAGGCATGGTTTACAATACAGGTGAGTGCACTGTGACTGTAATGCTTCATTTGGGTATACTAGTAGACGACAAACAGGACAAAAATACTCCCCAGCTAGAGAATGAATATTAGGTATGCATTCATTATCAAATCCCATTATGTGGTACAAATACTCAACTCCAAAAGAGTATCGATGTGATCCACCTATCAATTAAAATAACTGCAATTGCATATCAAACAATGGGTTATCTGCATACAAATAAAACTTTCTTTGAATCAGCTGAGGACTTAGATGAGGTAAAATTATGCAGCAAGAGTTAAAAATAATAATCAAAACAAAAGGAAAAAAAAGATCAAGAATTTGATAGCTATATATATATATATATAACTATCAAAACAAAAATCGGAAGGATTCTGAATTTGCAAGACCCAAGAATAAGACTGAACAACCATTTCATAGTTCCTGTCGTACAAGTGAAATAATTTCATGCACATCGCAGATTGGTTTGCACAACATAATTGTATATACAGTTAAATGCTCAATCAATTCCGCATATCTGCTTCATCAAATCAAGGTAAAAAGTAAAAATTCAGTGCACTTCTCATCAATCTAACAATTTCTCGAACAAAAAGACTAGAAATCAAGTAGCTCAACTTTCACCAGATTATATCTACTGATAACTGCACAACAAACTTAACGCGCAAGAAAACCAACACCATGAACAACATAAAAGAAAACGCCGCAATCCAAAAATCGCAGTCACTGCACGTGTCTTATCCACATTTACTCACCAGCGAAATGAAAACAATAAGAAGCAAGAACAGAAAGAGAAAGAGAAAGAGAAAGAGAAAATAAAGCGATCGACGTACCATTAAAATTTCAGGTAGATAACAATCGAAAGCACCTGCAAGATAAAGCGATGAAGAGAAAAGACTGGAGAAAAAGGAAGTGTTAGGGCTTGGGAATCAAGACCCAAGTTGGAACACAGAGTCGGC
Source organism: Erythroxylum pelleterianum (assembly GCA_027563865.1). NCBI lineage: Eukaryota > Viridiplantae > Streptophyta > Magnoliopsida > Malpighiales > Erythroxylaceae > Erythroxylum > Erythroxylum pelleterianum. The sequence goes on along the minus strand of JAOQMR010000008.1, from coordinate 24,309,020 downwards.
ACTTATAAGCGGAATAAGGTGCACTAATTACTATATGAATAATTGTCTGTTTGGAATTATACGGACATAGCTTTTGTAAATTGAGCTTTTATCGTCGAGTTTCTTTCAGAAAAGTTATTTGAAGAACTAATTAACTCTTTAGTTGTTATTTAAAAAAAAATTCATAAAAGTTTTGTAAAATTTACTGTTTGGTAACATAAAAATAAAAAATATTTTTAATTTTAACTGTATTTTATTTTATAATAAAAATTATTTTACATATAAAATTATTTAAAATGTATTGAGCAGGAAATGATATAATTAATAAAATTTGAGTATTTTGTTCTTTAAAAAAATTATATTAATTAATATGTAAAGTATAATATATTAATTATTATATAATTTTAAACCATACAAAACATAAATAAAATATATCTAACCAAATCTTTTATATGGATTATAACATAAATAAATAATTATCAAAATAATAGTTAAAATGAGTTTATTGTAGAAATTATGTGTAAAATATAAGAGAAAAAATAAAAAATAAGTTTATTAATTGATTGAAAATTTTATTGAAAATTATTTTTTTAAAAATTTCAAATTTGAATTTCTTAAAAAAACTGTATTTTAGCTACTAAAAAAGTATTTCTATTAAAAAATATTTTTAAAATTTACACTAAATACTCTTTTTTTCTAATAACTTTTGTGGTGAAAAAATACTTTTTTACTGCAATTAAAAGCTGAATCAAACGGACATTAAATAAGAAAAAACAAACGCCCACGCACAACAGAGGTGTGCATATAAACGAAAAGGTATTGGCGATCGATATTATTATATTTCAGGATTTCTGAACATCATCCCTTCGATTTTCTCTTTGATCTTTTCTACACTGGTTTGGCTATAATTATAGTTTTTATTTTTAATTTTTTGTTTAAATAAAGACAAACATTAGTTTAATTATTAATATCAATATAATTATATTTTTACTACTGATGATTTATTTTTAATTAATTAAACTTATTTTAATATCTTATATAATATTTATTGATAAATTATCAATAATAATTATTTTATTTCATTAAAATAAATAATTTTTAATTTTATTTATAAATTAATATTTATTTTAAACATATTTTACTTTTAAATCAAAATTTTATTTGATACTTATATATTTTGAAGATATTTTAAATTTAATCCTATTTATTAATAACTATTATATTAATTTTATTTCATTTTATTTTAATATTTTATATAATATTTATTAATAAATTATAGATAAAATTTATTTTATTTTATCAAAATAAATAATTTTAAAATTAAACTTTATTTATAAGTTAATATTTATTTTAAATTTTTTACTTAGTAAATCAAAATTTTATTTAAAACTTATATATTTTGAAGATATTTTAAATTTAAATATATTCATTAATAACAATTGATTTTATTTATTAAAAAATTAAATTAAATTATTCATAATTTTAATTAATTGAATATAATATTAAATTAAATTATTCATAATTTTATTAATAATTAATATATTAAATAATTAAATATAATATGTTTAGTTGATAGTAAATCAAATTATGGGAAAAAAAAGAAGTTTATGTTTTATAGATGACCTTATATAGCTGAGCAAAGCTGATGCACATTTAATTTCAATACTAATGAGCACCATGCAAAGATTCAAGGATTTACTGGTTTAAACATTATTTGCAAAAAAGATACTTCATTTTGTCAAACAATACAGTTCACCTTTTAGTTATATTGTCTCAAGTCGCTGGTATGACAAAACAGGAACCCCTTTTCTTTATTTGGGAATTCCTATCTCTTCAAGAAGACTAAGATATGGAGAGTGTCTACATTTCGTTGAGAAAATTAGGAAAAGATTGGGGTCTTGGATAGATATAACTCTTTCTTGTGAAGTGATTTTACATGAATTAGTAAAATTTAACTAATTCATGTAATATTTAACTAATTCATCTTTGAATAACATTTAACATTTAACTAATTCATGTAATAACATTTAACTAATTCATGTAATATTTAATTAATTCATGTCTACTAATATATTTAATCTTTAAAAAATCTAAAAATTAAAAAATTAAAGATTAAAGAATATTTCTAAAATTTTTAAAATTATATTGAAGGCTTATGTCTTTTTAACCTTATTGTTTATTTTAATTTCAATGGCATATTGGATAATTATAGTTAATTAAATTAAACTGCCCATTACTTATCGAACTTTTTGTTGATTTGGGTAACAAAGTGTTTGAAGGTGGCAATAGACTCAAGCATAGAGAAGAAACCACATGCCGTATTAGATACATAACATAACATTTATTTATTCATAAGACACCACATCAGTAGTAGCATTTAATACAAAGTTGACCGTCAAACACACAAACAACTAGCTAATCACGACATCTTCGCGCTCTACACACACAGGCATACTACTTTAACTTATATACGGGCGCACACACAGAAAGAGAGAGAGAGGTCAGAACGCAGGCAAAGGGCTTAATTAAATACCTCAGCCAGAACCAGAGATTTCAATAACCCTAACATTAGGGCTCCTCATGCCCTCCTTAGGAATAATGAGGGTGAGAACGCCATTGAGCATAGATGCCTTGGCTTCAGCCCTTTTAGCATTTTCAGGCAACTTGAACTTGCTCATGAACTTGCCGTCATCTGTGCTAATTTGAAGCGTATTGTCATCATCTATGTAAACCAGCACATCTTCCCTGTTGGATGAAGGAAACACAGCTCTAAACACATGGGCTTGGGGGGTTTCTCTCCAGTTGACTTGGGTTTCAAGAGAGGGGAAAATTGAGGGGAAATGTGTGGAGATTATGGAAGGTAAAGGGAAGCCTTTAAATGGGTCCCAAAGATCAAGAGACAGTAAATCTTCTGAATCCCACAAGTCCAGAGACGAAGGTTTTCCAATCCTTTGGTCACCCACTGGAACTATGGACATTGTAACGTTTGATTATCAGCCAACCGATAGGATGAACAATAAGAAGCTAGGAAACTGGGAAAGTTACTTTATAGCAGCGCCTTGCTTCTCGAAACTACGTGGCAGTAGGCTGGGTTTTGAAGATGCAGACTTGATAAGAATTAGGCCTGGTTAAACATTCAATGGGCCTGGGAGAAAATTCCTTTGTTATGCGCCATAATCCCTATATGTAGGCTTGTAAGTGTTGACTATTGAAAAGCATGGCGTTGTTCTAAAACCATAAACAGAAGACAATGCCTTTATTTATAACTTAAGAAAGAAATCCATGTATGACTAGAAACTAACAAATATTTCTTTTGTTCTAACGCTGCATATGGTTGCCGTCTCCCATATACAGAAACAAAACGGAACAAAAATTTGGAGACGAAACAGAACAAAAATTTGAAGCAGTGAGGTGTTTAGTTGTGATGGACAAAATAGATAAAACTGTCTCCGTCTCGAGGAAAAAAATGTGTTTGGTTGTTATTGACAGAACATAAAAATAGTATCAATGACTAAATTACCCCTGCAGTGTAATATGATTGGAAATATGTAATTCATTGATTATTTTAAAGCGAATTATTTGTATTAGTAAAAAAGTTAACAAATAATAATAATAACAATAATAAAAAATTAATATTGAATAATAATGATAATAATAAATACAAAATTTATAATAATAATAGTAATAATGATAATGATAATAATAATAACAATAATAATAATAATAAGATAATTAATTTAGTATAATAAAATTAACAATAAAATGAAAAAATAAAATAATAATAATAAGTACAAAATTTATAATAATAATTATTATTAATAAATACAAAATTTATAATAATAATAATAGCAATAATTAATAATAATAATAATAACAACAACAACAACAACAACAACAACAACAATAAGATAATTAATTTCGTATAATAAAATTAATAATAAAATGAATACAAAATAAAATAATAATAAGTACAAAATTTATAATAAATAATAATAATAATAATAAGATAATTAATTTCGTATAATAATAATAATAAGTTTAATAATATAATTAAGAATACAAAATTTGCTTATGTGGGAGAAGGGGTATTTTTGGAAGTTGCTTATGTGTTTTGTCTTGGAGACGAAGACAAGAAATTTTGTCCTTCGGTTTTGAAAGGAACAAAATTTTTTGTTTTTGTCATCCGAGAATATAACAAAAATCACTTGGGATAGCAACCAAACACTCAGAGGGACAAGATTTTTTTGTTTTGTTATCTGTCCCTACTAAAGGGGACAACAACCATACACTACGTAAAAGATAGTCATACCTTTTGTATCAACATAACCGAGTGTTTAGCTACTATTACATTGTTGAATCCATAGACAAAAGTATCTAATACCTAAGAATTTTCCATTTTGAAATAAATCTTAGTGTGAATATGCTGCTGACTAGATTCTAGAACTTCTAGTTTAAGATAATCACCATCATAAGCTATTATAATCCTTCCATATGCATGGCTTTGTTGATTTGTAATGAATTGCCATTTGCTACCTAGACAAACCAGTTTATTCAAATTAGCTTCTCTAATTTTAGTCTCCAATATAAAAAAAAAAAACCCAAGGCTTTTCCTTTAGCACAAAATCCTTTAAAGCATTCAACTTTGAAGGATTATTTATTCCACGCACATTCCATACAATCAAAGTCATAATAAATTAGCTTTCCCTATTGCTCCTACTACTTTTCCTATAGGTGGCCTACTCAAACTGCTCCTCTTGATTATTACCATTATGCAAAGCAGCTTTGGATAGACTTTGTTCATTCTGTTGCACATCCGAAGATTCTTCATTTTGATTTGCACCACTAGATTCCTGAACTTTTTCTCCTTTGTAGTAATCTTTTGGTTGATTATGTAGAACTTCTATCATCTGAACAGATTCAGTTTTATTGCCCTTTGGAATGTCCTCCTTTTTCTAGGGAGACGTTTACTGTCTGAACCACTTCTTGGTTCTCTGCTACTTGTTCAGCCTCCTCAGTTTCTTTGATTTCTTCTGGATCATTTTTTGCTATACCCATCGCTTCTTAATAGTCACCTTTTAAAAAGGCCCTACCTGTCGATTTCCATTCTTTTTCTTGAGCTTTAAGAGACGATTTCCAGTGGTACGTCACCAAGACTTTGTTTTCTCTAAGAGAGTTTACATCAGCCAACCTTAGAATAGGGATACTATCCTTCATTTCCTTAGAGATATCCATGCTCACACATAATCTAGCAAATCCAACTCTTTTCCTCATAGTAGTATTCTCATCCACGTAGATAGGTTTCCCCACGTAGCTCGCAAGCATACTCAACCCCTTTGTAGTCTAATACTCCAATGGGATATTTTGAATGTTCACCAATAGGGGAATGTTCTTCGTTCTAATTTTTTCGAGCTCCATCCCCGGTTGCCAATTTTAGAGCAAAAGTGGAAGTTGAGAGATATGCCAGGGGTCCTCTTCTATTACCTTTTGAGCTTCCGATTTGTAAGAAAAGGTAAATATTAAATTGTCTTCTTCAGTAAGCATAACCTCCATTAGACCTCTTCCTTTCCAATTTCTCAAAGTCCATGCTTGTATAATCGGAAATGCAAGCCTTTTTTCCATGAAAAATCCCACAATTGTAGCTTCCCATGTCTTAGCTCCCTGCTGCAAAACATCTAGACTAAGAGCCACCATTAGCTTGCTATCAACCTCTACCGGAGGGTTGAATACCAAAGAGGAGTCAGAGCTATCTCCAACCACCTGTTTTCCTAGGTCCTTTAGCTGATTCTACATCAGTAGGGATAAATCCCTTAGTAGAAGCAGTCGTAGTAGGGAGTGAGATAGATGTAGAAAAGGATGGGGAAGAGGGGAGTGGTGCAGAAGGTTTAGAAGAGGAGGGAGGGGTGGAGCTAGGGTTAGGGTTAGGGGATATTGAAGTAAATCACTTGTTATTATAGGAATCACGTAAATTATATAAAATACACATTCTAGAGTATCTCCCTTTTTGTATCGTCTAATATTGTCGCTTCGTCTGTTGTTGCGCTTCGTCTGTTATTGTTGTATCATCTATGATGACGTGTATCGTCTATTGCTGACGTATCGTCTGGGATGAATAAGTGTTACTTACATTTTTCTGCACATTTAACAAGCTTATCAAAACAGTTCATATATTTCTAAGATTATTATTATTTGATTGTTACCAAAATTAATAGAAGTGAAGTCTTCTTGACTTAATCTCCCCCTTTTTGATGATAAAAAATAATCATAATTTTAGAAGATAAAATGATATTCAGATGAATAGACGAATAGTATTTAGATGAATAACGAGATAAAGAAAACATAAGAAATGCAAATGCATATATACGTATATGATATACAAAGCTAAACAAGGCTTTTTATCTTCTCTTCTTGTTCTCCTCATTTTCTTTCTATCTTTTCTTCTTCTCCCTTATTTGTTATTAATCAAAAAAATAGTTCAATGAAGACACTTCTTAATTTTAGAAAACATATATTACATGTTAGTGCGGATCATTTTGAGGTCTTGTTCAATAGTAACTCATAGAAATGCTACTTCCTCATGAAGATCACCTACTGAGTCACTCAAATCATCAACCTAAGTATGGATTTCCTCAATTTCTTTTACTAAGGCTTCCTGAATTTCCTTCTATTTGTGACTTGCTTCCCTCCAATTCATGAAATGCTTCAAGAACTCCGAATTAACAGTAGGATCTTGTTGTATTTCACTAGGTGGATGGACGTTTTCAACAACAGATGGTTCTAAAGGTAAAATGTCTAAATATATGATTTTAATTGTGGGAGGTCTGAAGATTTGTTTTCCTTCTGGGAGATCAAGATCATCAGGTATAGGTAGTTTAGGAACTGGTTGCCTAAGAAGGTGTAACACTTCTTTAACTGAAGGTATGAAACTTAGAGGTCTAAAATGCATGATTAAATGCACAAGGTCTCTAAGTTACAATTGGTACCTTCAACCATGATACTTCTGTACTGTTCTTCTGTCACTTTTCCAACTACCTTGAAGTTTGCATTTGTAGTGAAAACTCCAAATTGACTGCTTGATGTTTTTGAAATGTGATGTGAAACATAGATACCTCCAGGTTGAGCTGCATTGCATACATTATTTATGTTCTTTACAGCTGCTTGAATCTGCTCCTCTGTAAGATCATCTTCATTTCCTTCAAGAAACATCTTCTTTTTCCCTTTTTCTTCATTTCGCACAAGGGTTGAACATCTCGGTTGTATATCTGGCACAAATTTTATCGATGTTCTACTCATAATCGGATAGATTGTATATCGATCCTTTGACATTTTCATTGGATATAGTTCTGCCTTCTCATCTTGCAGAATAACATGTAGTCTTCTTTCTTCATGATTCAGAAGATGTATTGTCTGATCACTAATCAGTATAGGTTCGATCTGTACCTTGACTGACTTTTTCAAAGGTTCTCTAATAATAACTGAGCTTCTGCTTCGAATAGGTACTGATTTTTTTTATAATCTTTATTCTCAAATCCTTTTTGTTGATTGGTTGAGAAGGATTCTAAGGTTCCAATTGGTGTTCAACTGTCTTTGTCTTCTGTTGAACATTAGGTGAAGAAACCTTTTTCAGACTGAGCTTCTGCTTCTTTTGTTCTTCTGTCGGTTTAGAAGAAAGTTGTTGTTGAGGCTTCTTCTTCTCAAATACTAACTTCCTCTTTCTCTCTGTTTCTTTAGATGATTTTGTTGATTGACTTTGCAAAATTGAGACAATTGATCTAATAGCCTGTTGTCTTTTCTCTGGCTTTTCAGAATCTTCACCAAAAATTAGAGCTTTCTGTAGTCTTGGTGACCTTCTTGACTGTTTAGATTTTTCTAATTGAAGTGTCTCTGCCTTTCTCTTCAATGACACTTGTTGTGTTGATTGTTTAACCCGGCTTTCCTCTTTCTGTGAAATCGTCCTAGCTTTTATTGGTACATCGGACGATTTCTCAGTTTTTTCTTCTGTGGATGTTCTTCTCGTCGATTGAGGTTTTGTTTTTCTTGCAGACGTAACACGTTCACTCCTACTCCGTCTTACTATATGCTCCCCCTTAGATCTTGCTTTCGGTGTAGAACCTGTATCCGCCTCATCTTCAAACTTTATTCCCATTCTATGAATAGTGGTGGCATTAATAATGCTCTTCACATCCATCTTCATCTTGTTACCTTTGTCGAGAAAGATTCCAGATTCTCTAAAAATCCTTGTCAACAGCAGACCATACGGTAAAGAGCTAGAGTCTCCCTTTGACTTCATCATGTACTTCAAAATTAAGTACGGAAGATTAATGGATTGATGATTGAGTAGATGCAACATACATTGTTTATCGACCGTTGTCATAACGTCCTTCGAGCCTAATCTTGGTAGAACACAATGAAGAAGTAGTGAATGTAGAACCCTAGCCTTCGGAACAAGGGTTGATGCCTTCCAAGCTTTTGGGTCACTACTTTCCTATAGTTGTCGATTGAGGTGTGCTTTATCTACACAACCTTGAGTAATCCATTTTGTATTATTAGACAGCTTTGTTCCAATACTTGGACACACACTGACCTTCTCGATAGAATCTTGTGTCACGATAACCGACAATCCATCTACCATTGATACTAAGGTGTCATCTACCACCTTTGCATTCTTCCAAAACTCATATATCTCATTCAGGTAGACTTTTTCACAAACCTTTAAAAAAATTTCTAGCCAACTGCTTCAATTTCTGGTTCAATGTCCATCTGATTTTCCTTTAAGGAGATGAAATCAACATGTCTCCCATAGATAAGAGATTGCTCCATTTGTGATCTGTAACAATAAAAACTAAACACACAAATGTATTTTACTCAAGGCAGTGATGTTAGTATATGAAAGTAAGAATATGAAACGAAAGAACTAGAAGCTTAGAACAGAGTGATGAATCGTCTTGGTTGAGAACACTAAATAAATCGGTTTCAAAGTATTTCAAGAATATTCTAGAGTAAAAGGTATTCTATAATCTTGAGAGGATTTCCTTCTAATACCTACTCTTGAAAAGTTACCATCCATAACTTACCATTACTATTTAATTGAAAAATTGCGACTTTTTATCTTCTTCTAGTGTGAATCGTTTGGGTCATGACGTGTCAGACGAATGGTCATTCAGCATTACCATATTCAAGTTTCACAAAGGTTTAGTGAAGATATCCGCCCATTTTCGATTTGTCTCAACAAATTGTAAACTAATGATTCTTCTCTATACATAGTCTCGTATAAAATGATGTCTAACTTTAATATGTTTTGCCCTCGAGTGTTGTATTGGATTCTTTGATAGATTGATAGCACTTGTGTTGTCACAGAAGATTGAAATTGTTCTTCTTGTATGGAATAATCTTCTAACTGATACTTAATCCATAACGTTTGTGAACAACAGCTTGCAGCTGACATATATTTAGCTTCTGCAGTAGATAGAGCAATTGAATTTTGCCTCTTGCTTGACCAATAAATTAGATTATGACCAAGAAAGTGACAACCTCCACCTGTACTCTTCCTATCAATCCTATCTCCAGCGTAATCAGGATCACAGTAGCCAATAAACCTAAAATATTTACCTTTCTCATACACTAAACAAAGATCAGTAGAACCTGACAAGTATCTCAATATTCTTTAAAGAGCAATATAATGAGATTCTCTAGGATCTGCTTGAAATCTTGCGCACAAACAAACACTAAACAATATATCAGGTTCGCTTGTTGTTAGGTAAAGTAAAGAACTAATAACTCTTCTGAAAAGAGTTTGATCAACCTTCTTACCTACTTCATCCTTAGATAAAAGGTTTGAAGGATGCATAGGGGTTGACATAGGTTTAACCTTTTCCTTTTTATATTTGACTAACAGTTCTTTGATATACTTCTATTGATGAATAAAAATATTTTCTTCGGTTTGCTTAATTTGTAAACCAAGAAATAATTTTAATTCACCCATCATACTCATTTTAAATTTACTTTTCATAAGATTTTCAAAACTGGAACATCGCTTCTTAGAAGTTGCACCAAAAATAATATCATCTACATATATCTGTACTACAATGAAATCATTTTTAATACATTTTCTAAATAGGATCTTATCTACTTGACGTCTACTAAAGTCATTTTTAATCAAAAATGAACTTAGACAATCATACCAAGCACGAGGTGCTTGTTTTAATCCACACAAAGCTTTATGAAGTCTATAGATATAATCTGGTTTATCAAAATCTTCAAAACTAGGAGGTTGCTTTACATAAACTTCTTCATCTATAAAACCATTCAAAAAGGCACTTTTCACATCCATTTGAAACAGTTTTATATCATGACAAACGACATATGCAAGCAAAATCATAATAGCTTTTAATATAGCTACAGGAGCATAGGTTTCATTATAGTCTATTCCTTCTTGTTGATTATAGCCTTGAGCTACTAATCTAGCTTTGATACCATTTACTCTTCCTTATTCATCTAGTTTATTTTTAAAAATCCATCTGGTTCCTATGATTGACTTATTAGATGGTCTAAGAACTAAAGACCAAACGTTGTTCCTCGTAAATTGATTTAACTTCTCTTGCATGGCTAAAATCCAAGCTTCATCCTGAAGAGTTTCATCAATTTTCTTAGGTTTTAATTCAGAAATAAAAGCTACATTTTCCTCTCTTCTAAATTTAGACCTAGTTCTCACACCTTTTGAAGTTTCACCTATAATCAGGTTTTCTGGGTGAGAGGATTTATACTTCCAGTCTTTTCTAAGACTAAGGTTTTCAGGAATATCTTCTACCTTATCAAGTGAAACATCTGATGGTGACATGTCTATGTTATCACCTAAGGGAGCAGATAGAGTTTCATCATTAGAATAGTTTCTTCTATTTGGATGTGAATCATCATCAAACTTGACATGCATAGATTCTTCAACATATTTAGAAACAAGATTATAAACTCTATAAGCTTTAGAAGACATCAAATATCCTAGAAAAATTCCTGAATTGATCTTAGAATCAAATTTATCCAATATTTCTTTTGTATTCAATATAGTACATTTGCAACCAAACGAATGGAAGTAAGAGATATTTTGCTTCCTTCCTTTCCATAACTCATATAGAGTTTTATTTAATAGAGGTCGCAAAAGTATTCTATTTTGAATATAACAAGTTGTATTTACTGCTTCTGCGTAGAAATACTTAGGAAGATTCATTTCACATAGCATGGTCCTTGCCACTTCCATAATCGTCCTATTCTTTCTTTCTACAACTCCATTCTGTTGTGGAGTTTTAAGAGCAGAGAAATTATGGAAGATTCCATTCTCTTCACAGAACATTCTGAATTTTTTATTTTCAAATTCTTCACCATGATCACTCCTAATTCCAGCGATAGAAATTCCTTTATCATTTTGTAACTTTTTGGATAGAACTTTAAAGCACTTAAAAGATTCATCTTTAAGTAATAAAAACAATATCCAACAAAATCAAGTGAAGTCATCAACAATTACGAAACCATACTTCTTTCTTCCAAGACTTAGTGTTCTAGTTGGACTAAATAAATCTATACAACTTTAGAGGTCTAGACGAAGTTACAATATTTTTAGAGGAAAAAGATGTTTTAACTTGTTTTCCTTTTTGACAACTCTCACAAAAGAAATCTTTGTGAAAATTTACTTTTGGTAATCCTCTTACCAAATCATGTCTAACCAACTTGGAAATATGTTTAAAGCTAACATGACCTAGCTTTTTATTCCAAATCAGTTTTTCCTCATCTGTTGATATAAAACATGAAATATTTTGACTTTTCAAATCTTATGGAACCGTCCTTGTTTTTGACTATACAAAAATTTTGATTAAAGGATACTTCAAAGCTAGAATCACATAATTGACTAACACTAATCAGATTATGCTTTAAACCTTTAACTAGCAGAACATTATCAATAGACGCAAATGAATCTTTACTAACTTTACCGATTCTAACTATTTTGCCCTGCTAGTTATCTCCAAAAGTTACTAACCCTCTTTGCATATTTTGGAGGTCTAGGAATATAGACCTTCTTCCCATCATATGTCGTGAGTATCCACTATCCAAGTACCGTTGGTGCTGGTTGGCTTTTCCAAGAAAGGAGATCTGCAGTATATATTATGTCTTTCTTAGATACCTAAATTTTCTTGGGCCTTTTGGGGTTTGTCTTACGATTATTCCTCGAATAATAATAAGAAAGTTGTTTCTTTTTCTTTCTGTTAGGAATACAACTCTTATTATGACGAATATTATTATTAGTAAACCCTAAACCACTCTTATCATTTGGGTCTCTATATTTTCCAATCATATCGTTCATCTTTTTTGTGCTTTTAGTAAATGTTGATAAATCTGCTGAAAGACTATTAATCCTTTGTTTCAATTGATTAATTTTCTCAGATCTATCTGCAGTTACTTTCTTTTTCATATCGTCTACTTGTTTCTTAAGGCAGATGTTTTCTTCTTCTAACACTTTCGTGTTCTTCAAGTTTTCAGCAAATTTCTTTTTTTAAAACCCTATATTGCTTTAATATAGCATGTGAATCTTCTAACAATTCTAAATAATCCTCTTGAAGTTCATTAAAATTAGAAGTTACCTCATCGTCACATTCCTTTTTAGCTACTAAGCATATATTTTCTTGTACTGATGTTTCTGAATTGGAATCAGATTCGAACGAATCCAAATCTTCCCAAGTTGCAATCAAGCTCTTTTTGTTTTCTTTACTTTTCTTCTGTTTTCTTTTGAGCAACGGACATTCAGACTTGCAGTGTCCTAGTTTGTTTCACTCATAGCAGACGATAAAAGTTTTCTCATTATTGACTTCGTCTTTGCTATTTTTCTTAAAAGAAAACTCTTTATTTCCCTTTGCTTTCTTTTTCCACATCCTCCTAATCTTTCTTGAAATGAAGGATAGTTCATCATCATCTTCACTTGAATCTTGATCAGATTCACTGGCATCATCATTCTTGATTTCTTCAATCTTTAATGCTTTTGAAGATGAACTTCTATTTCTCTGGATCTTTTGATTCTTCTGACCAGCCTTTAATGCTATAGGTTTGTCTCTTCTAGGTTTATCTTCTGCATCAAGCTCTACTTCATGTATCTTCAAAGAACCAAGCAATTCATCTAGCTTCAACTTGCTTAAGTCCTTGGCTTCTTGTATTGCTGTAACTTTGGGTCTCCATCTATTAGGAAGACTTCTGAGAATCTTTCTGACATGATCTTGATTATCGTAGATTCTCCTAAGAGCTTTAAGTCCATTAACGATAGTTTGAAATCGTCCAAACATCTGATCAATAGACTCATCCTCTTTGATCTTGAATAGCGTATACTGATGTACAATAATACTGATCTTGGACTCTTTCACTTGATTTATGCCTTCATGTGTGATGGAAAATGCGTCCCACATTTCCTTTGCAGTTTCGCGTCTATGAACCTTATCATATTCACTTCTGCTTAGGGCACAACTTAGAAAGAACTTGGCCTTTGAGTTTAACTGAAATCTAGCTATTTGATCAGCTGACCATCTGTTACGAGAAATGATATTGCCTTCATCGTCTATTGGTGTGTATGGACCATTCTCAATGATATCCCAAAGATCAATATGTGTGAATTCTATAAAAAGCCGCATCCTATCTTTCTAATAATAATAATCCTCACCATTGAATGCAGGAGGTCTTGTGACCGAGGCACCTTCAGCTATAAAAACATGTGATTTAGCTATGGATCTTTGTCTTCACTTTATAAGGGTGGTTCTTGGAAACCGAGCTCTAATATAAACTGAAATAAATCACTTGTTATTATAGAAATCACGTAAAGTATATAAAATACACAAGAAAGGGGGGGGGGTTGAATTGTGTAATCTTTTCAAAAATATTAATCTTTTGAGATTTCTTAAATATCTTTGCAAATATCAGATGAATAAAAAAACACTTTACTAAAGTTGATAAGTATTGGAATCGCAAGAAATTTTATCTACTCGTCTAACAATAAGAAAATTAAAGTGTAAGGGTTAGAGAATAGACGCCGCGATTTTATACTAGTTTACCCTAAACCTTGGGCTACGTCTAGTCCTCAGAGTTTATCTGAGATTTCACTATACTCTTCAACTTTACAAGTATTCTTTCTACCCTTTCAGAGCCTCTTCAGGTCTCTTTCACAAAGTATTATTTCTGCTATCTTAGCCTATCTAGGCTCTAGCCTTTCTTTCTCCCTCTAAGAAATATATTTTTTGAGCTTTACGTTACAGTTGTATTCGCTCTCTTGTTTTGCACTTTGAACACAAAATTTCTCTAAGTATTGTATAATCTGAATTTTCTCTCTTATAAAAACGTTGTTTTAGTCTTCGACTAGAACTAGTATTTATAGCCTAAGTCTCCAACTGCCTTTTTGAGAAACTGCTTCTTGAATCTTTTAGAAACCATTATTTAGTTGAGTCCTGTAACTAACTCCAACTAACTAACTGTCTGACGTTCTAGAGTATCTTCCTTTTTGTATCTTCTAATATTGTTGCTTCGTCTAGTATTGCACTTTGTTTGTTGTTGCGCTTCGTCTATTATTGCACTTTGTCTATTATTGCGCTTCGTCTGTTGTTGCTGTATCGTATATGACGACGTGTATCGTCTATTGCTGACGTATCGACTGGGATGACTAAGTGTTACTTACATTTTTCTGCACACTTAACAAGCTTATCAAAACAATTCATACATTTCTAAGATTATTATTATTTGATTGTCACTAAAATTAATAGAAGTGAAGTCTTCTTGACTTAACAAATATGATTTGTTTAATGGTTGAAAGAAGAGTTGGAAATTGTGTGTCCATTTGTGTTTGATAACTACATTTTTTGGTTTTTTGCAAATTTGAGCAAGAGATTTGAGGGTTAGAGCTGAGCTAAGTTTTCCTAGAGTTTGAAGAGATGATAGCAACTGTTATTTCTATTATGTTGTCTAAGGAAAGGGATAGCAATGGCATGAGGAGGGAAAGAGTGTGGGTGAGATGGAGGCAGTGGTAGAGGTCTGGTTGTTTGTAGGTTGAGATCTGAGGGCTAGGGGCTGAGCTAAGGTTTCTTTCTGGAGTTTGAGTTTGAATTGATTTGTTACGCTATCTGGGGGGAAGGAATGGCAATTGCTAGGGAAAAGAGGGTGGGAGAGATGGAAGCAATGGCAGAGGTGAAGTGGTGGAGAGACGTCATGGTGTGAAGAACACAAATGAGAGTGGGAGTTTTCACAAGTATTGGAACTTGTTAAGTGAAGTGATGATTATAGGAATATCAAATGCTATGAAATGATTAAATTCTAGATTTGACAGGTTCTTTATGTTGTTATTCTAATTATGTTTATTTTATATTAGAAATTCATTAAAAAATTATTTAATAATATCATTATAGATATTCAATATAATGGCACCTGATAGAAACACGGGAAAGAAGGTGGCAACTAGCGAAGATATTCCTCCCCAACAACAATCAGATCAACCACAACAACTAACTTCATCTACCAATGAAGCCAGTCAGTAACAACCTCTATCTACCTCAACTGCTGGTGAGGGATCTTCTGATTTGTTACTCTTTATCACCTATGATTTCACTTTTCTTCAAATATATATTTACATGTTTAATGAATTTTTTCTTATCATTATTCTCTTATTGTTAGGTTCTAATACCACTGTCAGGAAAAGAGGTAGAGGTATCACTAAAGGTTCTGAGTTGCAACACATGAATGTTGCAATTAACAACAAGTTGTTTGTGCATATTGACCCCTCATAACGTCATCCAGTTGACAAGGTTCAGTCAACAAAATTGTCTAATAAGTTAGGGGTCATTGTTAGGACCAAATTGCTTTGCCTTAAGCATGCCAAACAATTGAAGGAAGAAAACTTGCTTCAAAATGCTCTTGAAATTTTTTTAGTAAATTTTCAATTTATTTAATTATATGCATTTTTTAAACTAATATTTAAACACTAATTTAACTTTTGCTTGTTGTTCACAGATGAAACTCAATATCGTCGATATCGAGAAACCTGAGTTTTAAGCTATATCAGTTTACTATTGGAATAAAGGGAGAAGGATCATCGTTATCGACTACATAAATACTACAAATATTTTACTTCGGATGAGGAGGCAAGGAGACATGTTCTTGAACGAATGACTCCAAAAAATTGGATTCAAATGTGTGAATGTTGGACCTCTGCCAACGTTAAGGTCTATCTTCTTTCTCTTCACATTTGCTTCAATTAATCTTGTGTCACATTTAGTGACTATTTCTTTTTTGTATTTATTAGGAAGAGTGTGAGAAAGCCAAGGTTAATACAGAAAAAAATGAAACCCCAAACAACCAAGGTTCTAAATCATTTATTGTCGTTAGAAAAGAATTTGTAAGTTCTTTGGCTATAAATTATAATTACATCACTTAATATAATATTATTTAATGTGTTTCAATTTTTGGTTTTATAAAAAAGTCAAAAGGAACTACATAGACAAGAATGTGATAAGATCACACTCTACAAACTGACACATTATAAGAAAGGTGAATATATTATTAGCTACAGGTAAGTAACGTAGCTAATAACTTAACTTTTAGCCATAAATAATAATCGTCGCGAATAGTCTTTCGCTACAATTGGTTTTAACCTCGCGTATCTCTTTTGATGACGAATCATAAATCGGAGCAAAAAATAATTTGCAACTCTTTTTTGCCGATAATATTTTGCTACCTGGATTTTACGACAAAATGTTTGATTATAAGGAACGTTGATATTAGAGATTGGTAATGTTTAATCAGTTGTGCAACTAAAGTGCATTGAAGTTATAGTTTGTGATCGACTGCTAGATACGTTTTGGCGATAGATTTTTTAGAGAGTTTCGGCGATAGTTTCTTAATCAATTGAAAATGTGTACTTTATAATTACTTGGCTGATATATTATCTTGCAACAAGGGATGAAGATGAAGGTATGGGGGAAGAGAATTGGAAGAATTGCCACGTCGTCATCGGCTTAGGGCAATGGACAATGCAAAGGAGAGGAGTATCCACCCAAGAATGAAGTAACCTACCAATCTTGTCGGTCCAACGTCCTCCGGTTCCTACACAAAGTCTCATTTCAATATCCACTCAAGTAACATCACTAAACAACTAAATTTGTAAGATTAAGCATCACTAAACACCAGAAATTTTATCTGATAATGATTTAGAATGGTAAAATAAGTTCATTCCATGCTTCAACTTCATATGTTTAATGTTTGCACGGTCAGCCCAAAAGAGGTAAAGTGTTGGCCAAATAAATTTTTTCATTCTTAAGACTCGAACTCGAAACCTCTGGTTAAGAGACGAGAGTATTAAACTACTCGCACCAATCAGTAACGATGAATTAATTAGTTGGGAAGCCTACAAGTAACTCTACCATCGCCATATTACCACTTGGTAAGCACCTTATTATAACTAACTAAAATCAACATACCTGAGGTGGAGGGGACTGATCAGATGGAGTTTGGGTTATGTCCACTTCAAAAGGCCACGTATACCTGTCAGGGTTTCCACTCCTGGCCAAACTCCAATCATAGATTCTCCTCTCTTCCTCCGATGATAAGATTAGGAAAGATTCCTGCGTGCATATACATATGGAAACAGATCTAAAACACACACAAGTTATGTATATGTATATATTCATATATAGAGTGTCTGAAAAAGTAAAAGAAAATAACATTACTTATCAATATCACCTTGAGAAGTTCCAATTGGTTGTTCTGTTGTTCCTTGTCTAAACCCTGTTGATTCAGTAACTCATCTTCCTTGTTTTTGTATCCATCAAAAACCTGACGAATGAGATTGGCAATAAATAAGTAGAAAAGCCAGGAACGAGTCAGAGGCGACGATGAATTAAAAGTGATTTTTACATATTTATCTTATCACTAATGGAGACCTCTTGGAAAGAACATCCCATTTGAAGTCCCAGTCTGTCGTAATGATCGGCATCTGTAATGGCTGCATGCTTGAAGCAAAGCCCCATAAATTTTAATATAGCAAAACCGTAAGTAAGTTATGAGCAAATATATATAGCAAATTATTTAGTTACGTATGCCACGAAGAGCCCTTTCCACATTGAGCGCAGATATCAAAGATGGAGTTCCCGCTGGAGCTTCTTCGATGGAAATCTCTGATTCTTCCAGTACTTGAGCTGCAGTACTTGACGTCTCAGCATTATCATCAGCTGACGTGGAACTGCTTCTAATTATCACAACATTTCTAAATCTCTGCTTTTGTTTTGATGAGATGGGGTTTCGAAAGACACACCAGCAGAGATTCTGGTTGTGAGGGAGAGATGCTGAAAATTTCTGAGAAGAAAAGTAGACTGAAGTCGCTGTGGTGGTGGTTGCCATGGCAGCCTCTGCCTTTCGTTGATGATTGGTGTCTATTATATTATCGCTTCGATATGTTGGCATAAGACTTTATATATAATAATTTCACTACAGCTGATTTCAAAAGCTGTCGTTGTAGTATAGTGGTGAGTATTCCCGCCTGTCACGCGGGTGACCCGGGTTCGATCCCCGGCAACGGCGTTGTGAGCTTTTGCACTACGACACTTTTGTTTTCGGTGTTACCGAATTTGAGGGTAACTAGCGAAAAAAAAAGTAACAAAATATGCTTTATAATTAATTTATTATTGTGTGTTATAAATAAATAATGTTATATAATTAAATTCATATTAAATTTTGCAATATATGAAAAATTTTATTAAATTTATAATTTTTCACGTTAATATTAGATCCATTTTAATTCTTTAATTCAATCATAATTTTATATTTGATTGTTATTATTGATTAATAATGTTATATAATTAAATTCATCTTAAATTTTGCAATATATGAAAATTTCTATTAAATTTATAAATTTTCACGTTAATATTAGATCCATTTTAATTCTTTAATTCAATCATAATTTTATATTTAATTGTTATTATTGATTATCATTTCATTATTAATTATTACTGATTGTAATATTGAAAATACACTAAATCAATATAATAAGGTCTGTTTACTTAGCTTTGGAAACTCGTAAAAAATCAACCATGGCCACCTAAATCATCAAGAATTATATTTATGTTAAAAGGCAATTCAATCAAGGCATTGGGCTTTCAAGCAATGTTATGAATACCGTACCGGGCTCGGTATCGGATTGAGTTCTAGAACGGAATTGTACCGGTACCGGTACCGGTTAGTACCGGGTACCGTTTCGGAATATTTTTTAAATTTATAAAATAGCACCTAAATTTTTTAAAAATTGCAAAATAGTCCATATTGATATATTATACAGCTGCACTGTATATTTTACTAGTTTATTGTTTACATCAACTATCTTTCAAAAATCTTAATAATAAATAATAATAATGACAATTTATTTGAAATAACAATAATTTTTAAATATTTTACATATAAATAATAACCACAATTAATATAAACAAAGACAATCATTA
>JAOQMR010000008.1:24247522-24272629 GCA_027563865.1 Erythroxylum pelleterianum | reverse complement strand
TTCTCTTATTCTTCTTTCTTCTTTATACTTAAGCCCATCTTATTTCCATTTCTTCTTTTCCTTTCCTTTAGGCCCAACTAATATATCTACTTCATCAAACACATTTAATTTCAACTAACTTCATCTTCTTTAATTTATGCTAACATGCTACTTTAATGCCAACTTAATTTAAAAATGCTTTAATTTCTCTAATCATGCTTAATTAACATAAACAAAAGTTTCGGGGCTAACACCAATTGTAAAAACAACTTCTGTGTACTTTTCGTTTTCTATCATTTGGTCCCACTTTTGACCCTACAGATGATAGAATTCGTCTTCAAGGTCTTCACGAAGGTTGTAGATCTTGAAGTCCCCTTTATAACCATCTAAACAACTACTTTATCTGATATCTTTAGAGAGAGTTATGCCCATTTTAAAACAGCTTCTGGGTATTGTTCAGTTTGTATTGTCTGGTCCAAATTTGACTCTCTAGACACTAGAATTTGCCTTCAGGTCCTCATGAAAGTTTTAGACCATCCAACAATGACATTGATCCGATACCTATAGCCAAAGTTATGCTAGTTACCCCAAAAGAAATGTTGGTCAAATGAAAGTGTGGGATCTATTGGACCAGTGAAATAGGATTATCTTACTGTATATACTTCAGTGTTTTGATTATATCTAGATCTATAGGATTCCAAATGAAATGATTTTTTTGATTTGGAGTAAACTAGAGACATAAGACTATAAATCATCTGAATAAGTCGAATTGTGATTCAGTTTCTAAGATGTTCAACTTTTGGATGGAAGCTGTGCATAGTATACTATTTTGGACTAGAGCAGTCAAAAAATGTTTGAATGATTTTGGTGTCAATGGAGACATAAAACATAGGGGGATAAGAAAGTGTTGTAAAATAACATCAGTATCGGGTCAAAAAGAATAAGAAAGTGAAGAAGTGCAAAAAATATGATGAAATGCGTGAGTGTTCTGATTTTTGGATGATCATGAAAAATAATAGATTTTTGATTTGGTTGTGATTTAAGAATTGATGAGTGATTAAGTTATGAAATGAGAATGAGCATAAGATATGTATTTTGTTACAATACCCGGGATTGTCATTGAGCATGCATTGTCTATAGTCCATTTATACATTTGTGCATAAATAAATGCTTATAAGTGTGCAATTATTAATGATTGTGCAATGTGTGTCTTGCATAAATGGGTTGTGCAGGTTAAGTGTCCGCATTCAGGCATTTTCAGTTTGAAAGCAAATGCTAATCTGAAGTATACTGTGAGTAGACCGAGATGGTCTCACTTCATTGTTTGCTTTGTTTGAATCTTGTATTAATTAACTACTGGATGATGTTATGTATGTGAATGAGATGAACTAAGTTTATGTAACTTGATGATAAATGTGTTTTGAATGAGCATGTGCATATAAATGAAAATGTGATTCTCAACTTAATGTTGAATGCCGAACTACGGTCCGATGATATGTGAATATGATTGAATGGGATTATGCAAATGTGATTGATGCATTCCATTTCATGAATGCATGAAACATAATGGAGTTGTGACCAGAGTAGCCACCGATCAGAGATTAAAGCTCAACGAGTGAAAATGAGCCTTGAGCTCAATAGTGATTAAGAGCCTAAGGCTCACTATGTAAAATGAGCCATGTATCCCCCAAGCGGATAAGGGATAGTTAGTAATGAGCCCAGTATCTAATGGATACAAGACAGTTTAGGAACTCGATCACAACAAAGTAACAAATAAAAAGTGTGTCTCATGTGCATTGCATATGCATAATATGAATGATTAAGTGTATTGAATGTGAAGTGTGAAATGTGAATTATGTGTTACGTGAATAGGTGCGCCATCGATGATGGTCGCTCATTGAGTTCGCAAAACTCACCCATAATTTGCAAATATTTTCAGGATCAG
The DNA here is from genome assembly GCA_027563865.1 of Erythroxylum pelleterianum. Taxonomy (NCBI): domain Eukaryota; kingdom Viridiplantae; phylum Streptophyta; class Magnoliopsida; order Malpighiales; family Erythroxylaceae; genus Erythroxylum; species Erythroxylum pelleterianum. The sequence continues at coordinate 24,270,705 of JAOQMR010000008.1, read as the reverse complement.
AAGAATACCCCGTGAGGCCAACGGGAGTACACCTACAGCATTCAAGTGAAGGATAAAGGTCAGGATCAGTTTTTGTCTGCATTGAATTTCTCTATTTTGTATTGAATTGCATATTCCACAACTTTTTGTATAGATTTGTATTCCGAAATGACTAAGTGTTTTGTATTGGTGAAGGGGCCCAAATGGCTATTGAAAATTTTGTTGATTGTATTGTCTTGATTGAAAATATTTATGAATGAAAGTGGGCCCGAATTAGTTTTGGATTTCTGCATATTGTGTTTGTGGTTTCAAAAAAAAATTATACCAATTTCTGAGTGATTAAGTGCTCTAACACGCCACCCTCGCGGGGCACGGACTTGGATATCATCCACAATATCGGGTTCGAGCCTTACGGAAGTGGGGTACTACAATCTTACATAGCTCGTCAAAATCAAAATTCACGTCTTTTTGGTGTAGTCTACACATGGGTTGCGCAATCTTTGAAAAATCCTTGATGAATGGTCAATAAAGTCATGCGTGACCAAGAAAAAACGAACTTCTCGCACAGTCGCGAGGTAAGATAAAGATCAAATAACATCTATCTTAGCCCTATCGACTTCAATTCCTTTAGATGTGATAGTATGACCCAAAATTATGGCTTGATCAACTATGAAATGACATTTTTCATAATTTAAAACCAAATTAATCTCAATGCAACGTTTAAGCACTTTTTCAAGATTGATAATGCCTGTTTCAAAAGACTCTCCATAAACCGTCAAATCATCCATAAAAACTTCCATATAATTCTCCACAAGGTTAGAGAAAATACTTACCACACACCTTTGAAATATTGTTGGTGCATTACACAACTCAAATGGCATTCTTTGGTAAGCAAAGGTGCCGAATGGATATGTGAAGGTCGTTTTCTCTTGGTCTTTAGGTGCAACCAAAATATGGTGATATCCTAAATAACCATTTGAATAGCAATAGTGAGATAGTGAGATTTACATGCAAGTCTTTCAAGCATTTCATTAATAAAGCATTTTATCCAATTCAAATTTAGCTTCCTTTAATCTATGCAAACTCTCTACCCATTTTGAACACGAGTGGGTATTAAATCTCCATCACTATTTTCTAACAAAATTGGATAAATGATTCCAGTAATAAGAAGCTTCAAGATTTCCTTTTTCACTATTTCCATCATGGTTGGATTTAAACAATGTTGGGGTTGCCTCACCTCCTTGGCTTCATCATTCATCAATATTCGGTGCATACAAATGGTAGGACTAATACCCTTTAAATCTGCCACTGTCCAACCGAAAGCCTCTTTGTGCTCCCTTAGAACATGAATCAACCGATTTTCCTGCAAAAGAGTAAGTTTATTAGAAATTATAATAGGTAACATGTCTTGCTCACCCAAAAAGATGTATTTCAAATGTCTAGGCAAACTCATAAATTTCAAAATTGGTGGCTGGACTAACGACAGCAACAACTTGGTGCTATTTCTGGACATGTCCACATACAATAGTTGTTTGATCAATGGTTCGGTTTCTTCCAAATGGCAGAACAACGTTTCCAATTCATTGTTGGACAATACCGTCTCCTTGATTTCTTGCCATTGTGATGTGTCTCCCATCTCCAAGATTGTTTCAAGTTCATCTCTTCCCCTCAATAATGAATTTTCCTGCACCCATTTGTCAATAAATCTACAGAAACAATAGGTTGTTAATCATCCAGAAATTTCGTGGCATTGTATATGTTAAATTTAATTAATTCACCATCAAATTTCATAGTCAATGACCCATCATGAACATCAATTTTTGTTCTAGTGGATTTTTAAAATGGCCTTCCAAGTAAAATCGGGGTTAAAGAAGATGCATCATCACTCCCCATTTGCAAAATATTGAAATCAGCTGAAAAAAGCATATCCCCTACTTAAACTAAATTTTCCTTTAAGACACCCTTTGAATAAGCATTTGAGCGATTTGCTAATTGAATCGCTACATTAGTTTCCTTGAGAGGTCCCACATTTAAAGACTTATAAACATCATATGACATGACATTTATAGATGCGCCCCTAAATCTAACATAGCTTTTTCAATTCTCAAATCACCAATGTGACATGGGATAGTGAACATACCTAGGTCTCGACACTTAGACGAAAGCTTTTTCTTTTGTAAAATGACTTAGACATTCTCTTGCACTTTCTCATTAAATTTCAATTTTCGCTTTGAAGTGCAAAGCTCCATAAGGAATTTCGCATACTGTGGGATATGTTTAATTGCATCAAGTAAAGGAATATTTACCTGAACTTTTCTGAAAGTCTCTCATATTTCCTTCTCTTACTCCTCCTTCTTTGCCTTGGCAAATTGACTAGGAAAAGGGGGTTAAACAACCAAATTCTGCAGACCTGTCTGCTTCTTTTATGGTTGTTCATATGCTTCCTTCGTTGGTTCTTCTTCTACTTCTCTTCTGGAAATTTGTAGAAGTGGTTCCTTCAATTCCTTATAATTGATTTTTGGTTGTGCTGAAAAATTTCCAGAGCTTTGTGCCTCCAATCGATTTATGCCAGTTACCATTTGGCTCACTTGATTTTCAAGATTTTAGATACTAGCTTGAGTATCCCGCTAATATGTCAAGGTGATAATGGCCAAAGATTGAACTATATCTTCCAAAGAAGACTTACCTTCTGAATTGAATGTTATGTGTTGATGTTATCGAGGCACATATGGTTGTCTAAATTGCTGGAAATTTATGGTAGCTTGCTATCCTTGAGAGTTCCCATAATGTAAATTCGGATGATCGCGCCAACCCAGATTATAGACGCTGGAGAATGGGTCATATTTTCTCTAATTTGGTCCAGCAAAACCTCTCATGGCATTCACCTGTTCTGTATTTTCTTCCCATAAAACCGGACATGCTTCAGCGAAGTGTCCTAACATCAAACATATTCCACATACCTTTGGTTCTTCTTTCTTTGTAACCAAAATTTGTCGTACCAAAGATGTAAGGTCATCCAACCTTTTCTCTAATGCTATCACATTCACTTCATTCACGTGTTTTGAACCTTGCCCAGTCCGTATCCCGAATTGAATTGTTGTGTATTGGAAGCCATATTCACTATCAAATCCCGTGCAGCTGTCAGTTTTTTGTCAACTAAAGCTCTACCACTTGTAGCATCAATCATACTCCTATCTATGAGCAAAAGACCTTCATAGAAGTATTAAATTAACAACTGGTCGGTTATTTGGTGATGGGGATAGTTAGCGTAAAATTTCTTAAAGCTTTCCCAATATTTGTAGAGTGTCTTTCCCATATGTTGTCAAATGCCACAAATTTCCTTTCGGATGTTAGCAGCTTTTGATGTTGGAAAATATTTCTCAAAGAAAAGTCTCTTCATTTTAGCCCATGTTTGCACATTTTTGTTGGCTAAATAGTACAACCAATCTTAAGCATCATCTTTGAGAGAAAATTGGAAGGTTTTTAGTTTAATTTGCTCTTTTGTCACATTCGTTGGCTTCATTCCCACACAAACCACGTCAAATTCCTTCAAATGTTTGTAAGGATCCTCTCCTGGTAGACCTCTAAAAATAGGTAATAAATGAATAAACCCAGATTTTAATTCAAAAGTGTTGTTGTCATCTAAATTGGAAAGTTGATGCATTGGGGTTGTTGAGCATTCGTGGGCGCGACTAATTCATGAAGAATGCGGTTTGCTGCTATTCTTTCCATTTTCTACACTTGTTATTGTTTCGTTTGTTTCTATAACCTCTTAGCTGTCTTTTCGATCTCTAAATCAAATAGCAGTTGAGTTGTTTTGTCTACTTGTGTAACATACATATACTGTTGAGAAACTCCCTAGCAATGGTGACAAAATTTGGTACTGCTATCGCCTGCAACCAAATTAACACCAACTCTAGCAATGAAAAATGTAGTTAGTGAAGAGTTGAGATCATTCCCACAAGGAATTTTAACCGTAAAGATTAGACGAGTTCAAAACTAAAACAAAGTAGGGGGTTTTGATTCACGTAAATTAAGAAATAAAAAATGACAGAAATCAAAAATTAACTAAAATAATCAGATCTAAAAATTCAGTAAACAAACCTTAGTTTCGGGTCACCGACGTTATCACACTAATATGGATCCTTGATATAAAATTCAGTCCATTAACAAACATTCATTGGGTGATGTTTTCTCTTAAGATTAAATAAATAGAAACATGTATTCTAAACATTCTTATTAGTCAACAACTTAGATACGATCTTAAGTTTAATTGATTAATAGCTTTAAGAATTAAGAAACCAATGAGCAAGACAACATATGTACGAGTTAAGGCTCCCAATCCTTAACCATCTATTAGCCAAATAAAACCACATCAGACCAAGGTGTAGTGCAAAAGGAGTTAAGGCTCCCTATCCTTCCTTTAGATCGTTTCAAGAACATTCCAAATTAAGGTTAGGTCTTCCTTTGGCGATCGTTATTGCCATTCATAGGTAAGAGCCAAACATCATGTTTCTAGAAGTCCACTTTACTGAAGCTACTTTTAATCAGCAGTTTCATGGTTCTGTAGAGAGCTTGAGGATCTCAAAAGATAATATGCACTATCAGGCTTTCCTAGGTAAGCACCAAACCCCCGTTCCTTTATCTCAATTGAGTTTGTTATATTTCGCAACCTAAATATTGTTCTATACCTTTCTGTATAATTGACTGTAGCACTAAAAATGCGGAACGTTCCTTATTTGGAACTTTCACTAATTTCTTTCTTTCTATATCTTTTGAGTAGATATGGGTAGAAATAGCACCTTCCTCTTCTAGAGTGGAGCAGAAGCTCAAAAGCTTGTGCTTTTAGTAGGAACTTAACTATCTCAATGAGCGAATTAGAGGAGCCACAGCATGAGAGAAAATCTATGATCTTCTTCCAAATAGTTGTGGAAAAGGGGCAGAGAAAGAACAAATTATTCCTTGTTTCTGTTCATTCCTTACACATACACCATATTTGATCTAGATTCTGGATAAATTGAAGTTTATCCATCGTTGTTACTCTATTCCTAACTACTAGCCATAAAAGGAAAGTTGTACTTTGTCTAAGTGTATTATTCCAGATAACCTTACCCTAAGGATCATCTTAATTTGAATGGTAAACTCATTTCCTATAGGTTTTGCTAGAAAAGCTCTCAATAGGAGTTCCATGCCATAGATAACAATCCTGAGAGTTAGAATCAGGAGAACAAGGTGGTTTAAGGTGCTAGATTGCATCAGGAAATTGTAGCCATTAATTTTGGTTGATAAGAACAGCCACCTTAGTTTTGTGATCTAGCCCTGGAAAAGCATATACTACATTAGGGTTTAGGAAAAGGGGACCAAATCTAGTCTAATTGTCATGCCATAAGAAAGTAGTCTTTCCATTCCCAATTTTGCAATAAACATCATTAGCTACTTCATCCCTTTTTTTAAAATCTGATTAAAGAACCAAGAATAGGATGATCTAGTTGAGAGGGACCATATGTTATTCCATTTCAAAAAGTAATTATGAAGCCATCTCATCCATAATGAATGCTTGTCTTGAATCATTCTCCAAAATCTTATTATCAAAAAGACATTATTAGCAACTCTTACAGAAATGAATCCTAATCCATCTTCTCCTTTGGTTTACACAAATTAGCCTATTTGACTTTAGGAATGCTTGAACTTCCATTTGCTTTCCCCATAAGAAATCTCTCTTCATATTTTCTACTTCTTTGACTAATTCTTTGACCAGGGGAAATGAGTAATCCAATATAAACGAAGGGAACACAAGACATACTTAATTGAACTCTTCTACGAAAGGAAAAAAAATCTATTAGCCCATTTGTTGAGTCTCCTTTGAATTTTTTCAATAATAGGTAGGCAATCATTGAAGGATAGCCTTTCGGTGGAAACAGGTAGACCCAGATAATGCAAAGGAGGGAATTTCCTATTCATACCAGTCAGGGAGGAAATAATGTCTTGGAGTGGTTCTATCGTAGATGAGAGAACAAAATGACTTTTGTTAAGATTCACCTTAAGACCTGACATCTCAGAGAACGCATTGAGGGTTTCCATCAATAACTTAATAGAATCAGGATGTGCTTTGGAGAAGAGAATAAGATCAATATCAAAACAGAGATGGGCGAGTGAAAGTCTTTTACATTTAGGGTGGAACTTGAATTGAGGATTATGAGAGAATTTGGCCTTGATCATTAGAGTGATCACTTCCATACATAGGATAAATAAATAACGAGACAAGGGGTCCCCCTGTCTAATTCCTCTCTTCCCTTTAATAATTCCAGAAGGGGTGTCATTAATAAGAACACAGTAGGCAATAGTGGATACATAAGCCTTAATCCAATTAATAAATAGATCAGGAAATTTGAACTCCTTAAGAACCCTAGAAAGGGCCAATTGATGCAATCAAAAGCTTTGTTGAAGTCAATCTTGACAGCATATTTAGGGGAAGAGTTCCTTTTGGTATATCCCTTTAGGAGTTCCTGAGCAATAAGAATGTTATCATTAATGCTTCTATTCTTTATAAAGGCATTCTAATTTTCACTGATGATGAGATCGAGAACTTCCTTAAACCAGTTTGTTAGGATCTTAGCAATAATTTTATAGATAGAGTTTGTGTAGGCAATCGGCCTGAAACCACAAAAGGTAGAGGGGTTAGAAATTTTAGGAATTAAGTAGGGAAAAGTTTTATTTAAATCCTTTAGGATCACCCCTTTTTCAAAAAAATCATGAATGATATCTCTAATCATAGGTCCAATAATAGACTATATCTTTTGAAAGAAAAAGTCATTAAGCCCATCCGGTCTAGGTGCTTTCATCCCATTCATAGCCAAAATAGTGGCATTGATATCGTCATCAGTAATAGCTTTCACTAACTCCTGAGAAGCTTCAGGAGAAATTCTATTGATAATAATATCTTGGAGAGAGTCCATAGAGGTAGAAGAGTCTAGGTCAGAACCTAGATGCCCTTATAGAATTTGACGGCCTCCTTTAATATACTTGGTTGATCAATAAGGATTCTCCCATCCATGCTGATAATCGAGCATATTTTATTGGCATTCCTTTTGTTAGATAGGGAATTGAAAAAAACTTGAAAGTTTTATCCCCTTCCCTAAGCTTATTGATCTGAGCTCTTTATTGGATAAATGAAGAGTGATCCTGGACAACTCTTAGATAGTAGTTAAGCTCCAACTTTTCCTTTGTAAGAAGATTCAAATCATTGGGTTAAGAGAGTAAAAATTGAATTGCAACTAGCCTTTCCTTAACAACATCAATAGCATTTTGAGTGCTAGGGGAGTGAAAAGCTTTCAACTTCTTCAATTCAGCTTCGATCGCTTTTGGTTTTTAGTAGCAAACAAATTGTTTAGAGCCAAAAACTTGAATTAATAAAACCCTCATGATTGCATCATTAAACCCATCCACTTTAACAAGATAATTATTAAATCTAAAAGGATTATATGTGAAGGACCTAGGGAATAAACCAAGGAGAAGCGGGATATAATCTAAGAAGAGGGTCCAAGAAGATAGCCTTATTGATGGCAAATTGAAGAAGCCAATTCCCATTAACAAAAGCCCTATCGTATTTTTTTCAAATAAATCAAGTATTCTTTTGTTTATTATGCCATGAGAAAAATATCCTTCTTATTTGAGATCAATTACACCCAACTACTTTACTCAGTTTTAAACCGTTATTGTAATTCCTTAACTGCAATTTCCCTTTGCTTCAGATTTGAAAATTATAGAGTTGCAATCACCAACTATAATCCAAGGAACCAGTAGGTTGTTTTGAATTTCTCTTAATAATAAAGACCATAGAGAATTCCTTTGAATGTCTCTTACAAGAAACATATCCATCAATTAACGACATTATCAGTGAGGATCGGAAATGCGACAGAAATTATAAAATTGCAATCTTATATGCATCTATTGCATTTAACAAATATACTAATAGTAAGAAAAAACAAAAATGAATACCTGGAATGCGAGGGTTAATAGATACAGTACATTAAAAATACGAAGTCTCTATGAACTCCACACCGAGAAATATGTCCCGCTTTCAATACTTGATATAGCTATGGTTAAATTTGAAGAACCCTTTCTTCAAAAATAGAGAAAACAATTTTCTCAAACCTTTCTCTTGTTCATTTTTTTACATACAGAGAACGACAATCAAAGAATATTTCTATCTCTACGATTTCTTGCCAACGTATAAAAAAACAAAGAGTATCTCTTACTCTTCACTGTTTTCCATATCTAGTCAAACGGAAAAATGAAAGAGTGTATATTCAACAACTCTTTTCTCTGTAAGTAATATTATAACGTTACTATTTCAAGTCCTAATGCTTTCTTAACTTAATAATGTTTCATTTTGTTTTAGTTTTAAATGTTAAAACCAAAAACAGAACCACCAACTCCAAAACACCGACTCTTTTTTTTCCTTTTTTTGAATAATAAATTATTATTATTATTATTATAAAATAAAATAAAATAAAACTATTTTATTTTATTCATTTATTTTATACAAGAGAATTTCCAATAGTAATTATATTTTCTGTGCTAGCAAAAAATATAATAATATTCCATATAGATTATTTAAGAAATTATCTCATAATAAATTAAATAATCATAAACAAAAAATATTACACTTGGAAGTGTGTGACCACATAGGTTCATCACTAAGCCGGTAGTAATTAATTCAATTAATTACTAATCAAGATTGGCATCTAACAACACTCCTCAATGATCGGATAGTGTGAAGTAACAACCTTACAAAGATAAAACCTGGTTAAGGATAATGTATGATTACCTTCCATCGTTACAACTCCAGATTATCCTAAGGTATGGTTTAATTGTCAAACCCTATTAGATATCCAACTATGTTACATGTCGATCATTAATGATTGGTGAATGACTTAGAAAACTCCTTTTCTTCACTCATTCAATCGCCCTGGCCAAGGTCTTGAAACAACCATTAAGATCAATGACAACATAGAGCTCAAACTTATTACTTAGAGTCGATGGATCCCATCTTGACTCACCACTAATCAGATAGGCACTTAATTATATCTAATGATCATTCAACTAGCATTTTTACACACTAGGTGTCCGACATCAAAACATAATAAGTGACCTATGGATTACTATGATGATCTCAGGTCAAAGGAAAAATATATATTTAAATCCTCATGAGAATATCCCACTTGATAGTTCATAGGTAATATTAACTATTGGGAATTATCAGTTTGGTTAGTTCAATGATCATATCTCCATATGCATCATCTATATATGTAACTTAGTAAATGAGATCTACTAATATCCATCCAATAGATACTATTACATACATATTGATCTAACCGGATCATTAAAGTCCTTATTTAATGATCCTATGATCAAGAACACTTTTAGATTAAACCCTAAAAACTTAACTCTTATTATCATAATCTCCATCATGATAGCAAGTGTATAAATTTAAACAAGGGCTTATCATATTATAATAAAAAACAATAAACACGAGATGATAATAAAATCATTTGCCATGTTATTAATCAAAATTAATAATCACAAAACTAAGGTGTTCAATCTATTACATAACGATTGGGTCATGAGCATAATTCCAACAATCTCCTACTTGACTTAGACCTAATCAGTCATGAACTGTAATCCTATCTTCCACTTGTGCTTATCAAACTCCTTCGGTCCAAGCGCCTTAGTGAAGGGATCTGCAGCATTCTCCTTTCCTTCAACCTTTTGAATTTGAACGTCCTCACGATCAATAATTTTTCTAATCAGATGAAACTTTCGCAGAACATGTCTAGATCTTTGGTGTGACCTTAGTTCCTTAGCTTATGTAATAGCACCGGTATTGTCTCACAACAAAGAAACAACTTCCTTTATTGAAGGAACCACACCAACTTCAGTTAAGAACTTTTTCATCCAAACAGTTTCCTTAGCTGCATCATATGCAGCTATGTATTCTGCTTCAATAACTGAATCAGCTACAGTAGCTTGCTTGGAACTTTTTCAACTCATTGCTCCTCTATTCAAGGTGAAAATATAACCAAAGGTAGATTTGCTATAATCCTTATCTGATGCAAAGTTAGCAGCAGTATAGCCTGTTAGCTTTAATTCATAATCTCCATATATGAGGAATTGGTCCCTAGTTCTTCTCAAGTACTTAAGGATAGTTTTAACCATTTTCCAATGCTCCTCACCTGGGTTACCTTGATACCTGCTCGCTATTACTAGCACATAGGCTACATCAGGTCTTGTACATGTCATGGTACACATGATAGTTCCCACTGAGCTGACATATGGGGTCCTACTCATGTGCTCTCTCTTTTATGGTTGTAGGATAATCCTTCCTACTAAAAGAAATTCTAGTGCCTATTGGTAAATAACCTTTTCTGGAATTTTCCATGTAATACCTTTTTAAGATAGTATCAATATACATGGATTGGAAAAGTCCTAGCAACTTCCTTCATTTATCTCTATAGATCTTAATTCCAAGAATGTAGCACCCCGCCCTCTCGAGACAAATACTCGACATCCTTAGTGATATCCGAGTATGTACCCCATGAGAGTGGCATGCTAGAACAGTCAAACAGTCGAACTCATTACAAATTTTTTTTTTGGGAAAACAAAATAAGCATATGCAGAATTTAGTAATCAAACTCGGACCCATTCTTATCTTTCATAACATCAAATCCACATTTTCTGTTATTACTTCACTCAAGATATACAACTCTTTTCACTTTGGAGAGTTATTACAAAACAGAATATTCAAATATACATGTTACAATAATTCTAGAAGACTCAATTGGATACAAAAATAAGAAAATACTAATGAAGAGGCAAACTGATCCCAACCTTTATCTCTTACTTGAATGTAGTGCCTATACTCTCGTTTGCCCAATGAGGTAACTCTTCTGAGCCTGAAAAATATTGCAAATTTTGGGTGAGTTTTGCAAACTCAGTGAGTGACCATCATCGATGGCTCACTCAATCACATAAGACATACAATTTATAAAATCGCATTAATTTCATATTCACTTCAGACATATTTCACATTAAGAAATCATTCAAACTATTAAATCATAAATATCATGCATATGCGGTACACATGAGACTCACATTCAATTTGTTACTTTGTTGTGACCTAGTGCCTATAACAGTCCCATATCTATTGTAGATATTGGGCTCATTGATAATTATCCCGTATCCATTGTGGATACCGGGATCATCTTACATAGTGAGCCCTTAGCTCTTATACAATTTCTGAGCTTTAAGCTCTTTTTCACAATCTGATCTTTAAGCTCTTTTTTACATTCTAAGCTTTGAGCTCTTTTTCGGTGGCTACTCTAGTCACTTCAACCTTTATCTTTCACGCATTCATGAAGTGAAATGCATCACATTCACATCTTTTCAATCAGTTACTTTATTTCACTTTACACATATCATCGGACCTTAGTCCAACATTCAACATTAAAGCTGAGAATCACTTTTTCATTTATATGCATATTCACATTTCTCTTTGAAACTTATTCTAGCATTTAACAATCAATTTGTGTTTCACATATTTCGTCAAATTAACATACAAGGACCACTTCTGTTATTATTTATGCATTTATCAAATTCCTCGGGCATTCAATGTCCGGAATTAGAACAATCACATTTCATTTCAATAGCAATTCAAAACAGAAAGTTACAACATAATAAACAGTGAATGAGACCATCTAGGTCGACTTACAGTACGCTCCAGATTAGCATTTGCTTCCATGATCTGGAAACGTTTGAATGTGGATGTTTATCCTGCACATCATCAATATGCAATACACACATGGCACGCACGTTACAACTTTGCACAATTATAAGAACTCATTTATGCACAAATATGTATATGGACTATGTACAATGCATGCTCAATGACATTCTCGGGTATTTTTCCATTATTCAAATCACATACTCAATCCAATATCAAACCCACTTAAGTATCATTTATACTTAGGATTTATGTCTTAATAAAACCATTATAATCACAATTCCTTTCTCCCTTGGTCACATTCAGATTTTTCCAGAATTATCATTTGGGGTCAACATTACATGTTCTTTTTTATCTTAAAAATGAAGTAATTTGGCAACACTTTTTTTCTAGAAACTTGTTCTCCATATTCATAATGACACCAAAATCCTTCAATTTGGTTTAGTATTTGGAAAGTTATTCTCTAAATCGTTTCAGACTGTTCTCATCCTGAAACTGTACACCATACTCAACTTCCATCCAGAAATTGAAAGTCTTAAAGACTGAATTAGAATTCGACTTCTTCAGATGATTTGTAGTCCTATGCCTCTAGTTTACTCAAATTAAAGATCATCTCATTTGGATATCTAGAGAAGAAGTTATAGTCAAAAGAAACAAGACTGTTTAATTTGTAATTTCTCTCGAGTGTTTAGAACAAAATCTAGTCACGGTTACTATTGGAGAGCACAGTGACTTGATGTGACAAATAAACATGAGTCTAGCAATTAAACTCACAGGGGTGAGGGAGACAAGTCACTGGCATGAGGGAGAAAAGTCACGGCTATGATAGATAAAGACAAAAATGTTTTGAACACTCTCTATCGAACCCATCCCACATTTTTCACTCTATCTCTCTCAATTGATATCAGATTGTTATGATTTTAGGTGGAGAGGTAGAGCAATGTGTTAAGAGTCCAATGGTTCAAGTCTCATGGAATTTGGAGGTTGGACAAAGGAGATATAGCCAAAAGATTGAAGAATGTTGCATCAGCCCTCAACCTTCAAAGTCGCGATCATGCTTCCCAGTCGCACACCGTCTCTTCAAACCTCCATACCTTTCAATCTAGAACTCCAAAAAAATCAAAATTTATATTAATAAAAGGCTAAAAAAAAGATCTACAACTTTCATGAAGACAATTTTGTCAAAATCTTTCTAGATCAATACAGTTTAATCATGGAATTTTTAGACCACATTTTTACCCCTTTTTCTCTTTTCTTTCATTTGTTCTAAAGCAACTTCTCTAACTCATCTTTCACTAAATCCGACACTTCAATTTCATGTTATGGACATTCAATCACAATAATCAAAGAACAGTGCAGAAAATAAACAAACACACAGATTTACGTGGTTCACCAAAATATGGCTACGTCTACGAGTGGCTAGGGTTTCTTTATTCACTGTGAATCTTTCCGATACAACGATACACTGGGAGAATAGAATACAAAAGGCATAACGAGTTGGATCCGTGAATGTAGGCCTGGTGTAAAGTCTAAAATATTTTATCAGGCTCCATATCTCAACATTCCATTTATACTCTTTCTACTCCATTTCCATTCAACTCATTCACAACACACTCACAGTATAACTAAATATGCAGGTTTACTCAAAATTCTCAAAATTTTTAAAAACAAAAAAAAAGAAGAAGAAGTCATTCACGCATTTCACCACTCTCTGCTCTTTCTTCACTGTCATTTTCCTATATTTTCATTTTCTGCATTCTCTTAATTTCTTCCTCTAACTAGCATTTTAACAATCTTTCTTATCTCAGACCATCATCATACAACTATTCTTCAACTCCAAATTCCTCCTTTTGGTCATCTCTACAAACACTCACATATTCACGTATAAGCATACATTCACAGCAAAGAGAAACAGAGCATATCTGAATATCATCTTTTATAAATTTCTACACTAATCTCATACACATTTTCATTGCCCTTTCAACTCCAAAAATCATTTCTACACTATCTGTTCACAAAATAATCATCAATTATAAGCTAACATTATATCCATATTTTTCATCTTATTTGTACAGTGTTCATGCAGATGGTCATTATACACGTATCTCAACAGTAACCAAAATAGAGCAACCATCTTTCATATCTCCAAAAAATTTATGATCTCTTTTTATACACCGTTAGTTGATCTTTCAACTCTACAATTCATTTTAACACCACCTCATAACATTTTTATCATCAAATCTGAAAAAATCAACACATGTTGTATACTCTAGTTTTTCCCTCACGTTTTCAGCATATGTACTTTTTCATTTTATAACTTCAATGTCTAACTAACATAATGCATGTTTCATCTTATACAATAATGAAAAAACATAAAATGCTTACTTGTCTAAAGCTCCAAAACCTTCGAGATCTCGTAAACCCTAACCTTGCGATAATACCCGATCATCAACAGTTCGAGGTTGTAGGGTTAGGTATTTTAGTGATATTGAAGGAGATAGCAAGTGGAAGATGAGAGCAAGGCTTGCATTGTGAGGATGAGAAATCTCTTAAAGAAATGAAGCTTCTAGAAGATGAAGGAAAATCTCGAAGAAGATATTTTAAGACAAGAACAAACAGTAGATGGATCTTTCAAGTTTAAAAGAACTTATGTTTAAGAGTTGGACACTTGTCCAAATTCTAAGTCTTTATTCAATTTCTCAATTAATTAGTTCAATCTTCCATGATTTTTACTCCAATTTGTCTCTAAATTTTCAAAATCATTTGTCAAAAAAAATCCCAAAGTCACCCATACAATTTTCCACTATCATTTGACTCTCATTTCTTTTTCCACTCACCAATTTATTTGTCAAGTGGCATTTTTTTTCTAGTACAATAATATTCAACATCTTTGGAATTTATTCCTAAAATTCACCAGAAATTCTAAATCAATACATATATTCCTCACATCGATTTTCAATACAATTAATCCACATTTCTCACATAATCACATTTATGAACAATTATACCCGGAAATTGTCAATGAATGCATGTACAGTTATTTTAATGTGTGCAAAAATTCAAATTCACATGCATGTATGCTAACAACATGCATGAGCATGAAAATTGTATTTTTCTTAATCTCTCATTGATCTCACATGTATCGTATTTTTGGGTTCTAACACTTAATATGGGAACTGGATGTTACATTTCTCCCTTCCTTAATAAAATTCGTCTTTGAAATTCTTATCTGATTGATCACGAAGGCAGAGGTATTGTTTCCTCAAATACTCATCTGTTTCCCATTTAACTTCATTACTCAAATAATTTCTTCCAGTAGACCATAGTCAATGTAATCAATCAGTCCTCTAATTATTTCTTCAGATATCACACTATCTTAATTTTTTCCTCAATATAATTCAGGTCACTCAAAATTTTCACTTCGCAAGATGAAAATACATCTTTGTCAGATCATATCATTATTTCTTAACGTATCACATATCACACATTATGAATTTGAGACATCTTTATTGATAATACAACTCATAAGTTACTAGTCCTATGCTCTCAATAACTTCATGTGGACCAATATTATTCGAGCTTAGTTTATTATTTTTCTTAATTTGAGCACACCTTACCAAGGTGGTACTCTCAGAAACAATTCATCTTTCCTTTGATAATTCACATCTCTATAATGTTAATACACTCTACTCTTATGTCTATCTCACTATATTCCATAACCTCGATGTTGATCCATCAAATCCATTCATCTTTCATAAGCCACTTAATTTCTATTACAAATTCATTTTACTCATCAACGGTATCTCAAATCAATTTTAGCCTTTAACCATTTTTAAGTCGTCTTCATTTCAAGGTAAGGGCAAACAATCATTTTTTTCATATAACACCTCATACAGTATTCTAATGATATCACTATGATAATGATTGATATGCTTAAATTCAATTACAACCATACATTGACCTCATGATCCTATGAAATTCAAAATATAAGTTTTAAGCATATCTCCAACAGTTAATATTGTTCGCAATTCAAACATTCAGCCACATGATTCTACATTCTTAGCCGCTAAATGTTGTTTCGGCATGTTCCTACTAGGATGTATAGGATAGGTTGTTATTTGTGCTTTCTCTAGTAATCTCTTTATTCACTTAGCTTTATCAGGTACAAATCCTTCTTATTTCAATCACAAAGTATCATTTTTTCTGTTCAAACTCAAAATTGATATTCATTTTCAATTACTCAATAAGATTCATAGATTATGAATCCTCATTTTGGGCATTACTAAACTTTTTATGTGAGACTGATCTTAAATTCAACAGCTAATAGTACTTTGATTTGCCCAAAATTCAACTCAACATTCTATGTTCTTCATTGCACTAGTTTGGTAACCTCAATATCTATATTTGTGATACACTGTTATTAAATTTTCTATTCAATGCATCAGATTACAACACTATCTTTATTGGGAAATACTCATTTGTACATCATAATCTTCTAATAACTCTATCCATTATCTCTGTCTCATTTTCATTTCTTTCAAATTCAATAATTACCTCATACTTTAATAATCTGTATAAAATCTGAAATGTTTTACTATACCTATAATGTCTCCAAGCTATCAATGCAATTACTATTGCAACAATTCTAAATCATGTATCAAAATTCAGCTCATGAGGCTTTAATTGTCCCTATGTACACAAAATCACTTTATAATATTGCAACAGATTGCATTTTAATCTTTGATGTGAAACTTCATTATATATTGCATAATCTCCAAATCTAAGCGATATAATTAACATCGGTGTTATAATTCCTCGAAAATTCTTTTTACATTCATCACTTATATGATTTACACATTTTTCCTCAAACATTTTTGTTAAAGGACTAAGATCAATGAAAACTCCTTAACAATCTTTGGTAGTGTCCAATTTCTAGCTAATTTTAGAAAAATTTGGATCTCTTATATATACCTTGGAGTTTCTCACTTCTTTATTATCTCTATTTTCTTTGGGTCTCCTACTGTGCCATATTCAGATATTATACAACCCCACATTTTGTTTGATCAAGCTAAGATTCATTCTTATTGAACTTGGCATATAATTGTTTCTACCTTCATGATATATAAGTTTTCTTCTAGTATTCAATATGTTTTCTTTACTTTTCAAATACACTCAAAATACTATCTATGATCATAGTCACTAATTGATACCATTTTTCTTGGATCACTTTAATCTTCAATACCATAATACTGTCGGGGGCATTGTTAACTCAAACAGATATTGCCAAAACTCTATATGCCCATGATTAATTTCTTGTAATTCCTTAAGTATTTTATTCCTCAATGAGGTAGTATTATCTCATGTTATTTTCGTTTTTTTTTTCACTTGACTTCTTCAATCGAATGATTTTTCCCAATTCATTCCATTTGCTCTTATTTCACATTAACTTGTTCTAACGTTTGTTAATTCTTACTAGTTTCTCCACACATTTCAATTTATTTGCAATCTTAACTTCCTGTGTTTGTAACACATTCATCAAATCAAATATGTATCTCTCGAAACGTGGACCTATATTCTCCTCATATTAATAATTAATGTCTCCTCAAATTCAATGATCCAATCACATAGTTGGATACTTTACATCAAACAAAATGCATACATTCTCAGTAGCTTATTCTACCTCTTATGCTTGAGTCTCCGCTAGGGATATGACTCTAATATTCTCTTTTGATTCATTACTTATTCATTTCTGATTTGTTTCTTCATTAATCATTCTCAAGAATAAACTATCTGATCTACTTAACCTAATTCGATGAAATTCTTCTTTGAAAGAAGATTTCTTGTTTCTATCATCAATATTATTCATGTAACCTTTATCAATCCATTGTTTCCATCACTACTTATCAGACATCCTTAGTACCTCAAGAAGATTAATTTCTATTGTTTCTTACAAGGTCATAATGTTCTGGTTACCAAAACCCGATGAAGTAGTAGACATCATTATTATCACATATGCTTAGGTGCATATCATCAAGGTCATCCTATTCTATCCAGAGATTTATTTATGACAGATCACCAATTATCTTATAATAGTAATACTTTGATCTTAATTAATCCTAGACAATATTTCTCTCTTTATCCTTATCACAGTCGGGGTTTCCTCGCATTGACATATACTAACATCAACTTTACCCCAATTCTCTAGAATTTACCTCTTCTAATGTTACATCATGTCATAGTGATTCAACTACCATATTGGGTGCATTAACTCTTCTCATTTGATTCATCATCTTTTTCTTTATCTCATTTCTAGCTCATCTTCCTATTGTCATTTATTTCATCTCCCATATGTATATCCTCAATTAATTCAAAATTATAGATGTATAATCATCATAAAATTATGATCTTAATTTCAACTAATATATTCTGACAGTGGATCGTAACTCTTGCCACATTAATCAAACAACCACCTCGGTTCCAAATTCATTTTCTTAAGATCATAAAAATTTATGTTTTCATTACATTCTACTTATACACTTTAATCTCATCATTTCTACTTATATCCTTATTTTTCTCAATCAATAATCGACAATACATTCATGTTTGTATCTCATTTAAGGGTATACCATCACAGTACAACATTGACATCATATACCATAATATATCCACCCATATAATTACATTGAATCATTATTTATCATATCTAACCATATACTGCCTCCCATTTCTAATTATCCATGACTTTCATTCTCTCACATTCTGAAAGAGCATCATTCTTCTCACTAATTCTATCAGCTCAAACTCATGCGTGTGACTCATACACATGCGACCCAGACTAGGGATCAGTTGTTACTGTCTGCTATGACATGACTAAAATGCATGTAACTTGACACATATTTCGAAAAACACCCATATAAGATACTAATTCTGGGCTCTGATACCAAATTATAGCACCCCACCATCTTAAGACACGTATCTGGCATCCTGAATGATATCCGAGTATGTACCCCATGAGGGTGGCATGCTAGAACAGTCAAACAATCGAACTCATTACAAAAAAAAATTGGGAAAACAAAATATGCACATGCGGAATTCAATAATCAAATTCGGACTCATTCTTTTCTTTCATAACATCAAATTCACATTTTCTTTTATTATTTCACTCAAAATCATTCTCATTTAAACCCTTTTCACTTTGGAGAGTTATTACAAAACAAAATATTCAAATATACATGTTACAATAATTCCAGAAGACTCAATTTGATACAAAAATAAGAAAATACTAATGTAAATGCAAACTGATCTCGACCTCTAGCTCTTACTTTAATGCAGTAGCTAAACTCCCGTTTGCCTAACGGGGTAACTCTTCTGAGCCTGAAAAATATTATAAATTTTGGGTGAGTTTTGCGAACTCAATGAGTGACCATCATCGATGGCTCACTCAATCACATAACACATGCAATTCATAAAATCGCATTCATTTTAGATTCACTTCAGACATATTTCACATTCAGAAATCATTCAAACTATTTAAATCATACATATCATGCATATGCGGTGCACATGAGACTCACTTTCAATTTGTTACTTTGTTGTGACCGAGTGCCTATAAGCTCATTGATAACTATCCTATATCCATTGGGAATACCGGGCTCATTCTACATAGTGAGCCTTTGACTCTTATACACTTTCTGAGCTTTAAGCTCTTTTTCACAATCTGAGCTTTAAGCTCTTTTTCACATTCTGAGCTTTGAGCTCTTTTTCGGTAGATACTCTAGTCACAACAGCCTTTATCTTTCATGCATTCATGAAATGAAATGCATCACGTTCACTTCTTTTCAATCAGTTACTTTATTTCACTTTACACATGTCATCAGACCTTAATCCAGCATTCAACATTAAAGCTGAGAATCACTTTTTCATTTATATGGATATTCACATTTCTCTTCGGAACTCAGTATAGCATTCACATATTTCATCAAATTAACATACAAGGACCACTTCTATTATTATTTATGCATTTATCAAACTCCTCGGATATTCAATGTCTTGAATTAGAGCAATCACATTTCATTTCAATAGCAATTCAAAACAGAAACTTACAACATAATAAACAGTGAATGAGACCATCTAGGTCGACTTACAGAACACTCCTGATTAGCATTTGCTTCCATGATCTGGAAACGTCTAAATGCATACGTTTATCCTACACATCATCAATATGCAATACACACATAGCACACACGTTACAACTTTGCACAATTATAAGAACTCATTTATGCACAAATATGTATATAGACTATGTACAATGCATGCTCAACAACATTCGCGGGTATTTTTCATTATTCAAATCACATACTTAATCCAATATAAAAATCACTTAAGTATCATTTATACTTAGGGTTTATGTCTCAATAAAACCATTATAATCACAATTCCTTTCTCCCTTGGTCACATTCAGATTTTTCTAGAATTATCATTTCGGGTCAACATTACATGTTCTTTCTGACTTTGAAAATGAAGTAATTTGGCAACACTTTCTTCTAGAAACTTGTTCTCCATAGTCTTTAGTTTCTAATGTCACCAAAATTATTCAATTTGGTTAAGTATTTTGAAAGTTATTCTCAAAATCTTTTCGGACTGTTCTCATCTTGAAACAATACATCATACTCAATTTCCGTCCAGAAATTGAAAGTCTTAAAGACTGAATTAGAATTGACTTCTTCATATGATTTGTATCCCTATGTCTCTAGTTTTCTCCACATCAAAGATCATCTTATTTGGATGTCTAGACAAGAAGTTATGGTTAAAAGAAACAAGATTGTTCAATTTGCAATTTCTCTCAGGAATTCAAAACAAAATCTAGTCACGGTTACTATTAGAGAGTACAATGACTTGATGTGATAAATAAACATAAGTCTAGCAATTAAACTCATGGGGGTGAGGGAGAAAAGTCACTGTCGTGAGTGATTCACGTGTGTGAGGAAAAAAAGTCAAGGTTGTGACAAATAAAGACAAAAATGTTGTGAACACTCTCTGTCAGACCCGTCCAATTTTTTTCACTCTATCTCTCTCAATAGATTTCAGATTGCTAGGATTTTTAATGGAGAGGTAGAGCAATGTGTTACGAGTCCAATGGTTTAAGTCTCATGTCATTTGGAGGTCAGACGAAGGAGATACAGGCAAAAGATCGAAGGATGTTGCATCAGCTCTCAACCTTCAAAGTCGCGATCGTGCACACTGTTGGTTTTGCAAAGTCGCGATCGTGCATTTTGTCCATCAATTAACGAAGTCGCAATCATGACATCCAGTGAGGAAGCACGATCATGACTTATCCATTCGCTCACCCTCTTTTCAAACCTCCATAACTTTCAATCCAGAACTCTAAAAAATTCAAACTTTATATTAATAAAAAGCTAAAAGAAAGATCTACAACTTTCATGAAGACAATTTTGTCAAAATCTTCCTAGATCAATATAGTTTAATCATCAAAGTTTCAGACCACATTTTTACCCCTTTTTCTCTTTTCTTTCATTTGTTCTAAACTAACTTCTCTAACTTATCTTTTATTAAATCCGACACTTCAATTTCATTTCTACTCTTTCTACTCCATTTCCATTCAACTCATTCACAACACATTCACAATATAACTAAATATGCAGGTTTACTCAAAATTCTCAAAATCTTCAAACATAGAAAAAAAGTCATTCACGCATTTCACCACTCTCTACACTTTCATCACTGTCATTTTCCTATATTTTCATTTTCTACATTCTCTTAATTTCCTCCTCTAACAAGCATTTTAAAAATCTTTCTCATCTCAGATTATCATCATACAACTATTCTTCAATTCCAATTTCCTTCTTTTGGTTATCTCTACAAAGACTCACATATTCACATATAAGCATACACTCACGGTGAAGAGAAACAGAGCATATCTGAATATCATCTTTTATAAATTTCTACACTAATCTCATACACATTTTCATTGCTCTTTCACATCCAAAAATTATTATTACACTATCTGTTCACAAAATAATCATCAATTATGAACTAACATTATATCCATATTTTTCATCTTATTTGTATAGTGTTCATGTAGATGGCCATTATACACATATCTCAACAGTAACCAAGACAGAGCAACCATCTTTCATATCTCTAAAAAAATTCTGCACTCTTTTTATACACCGCTTAGTTGATCTTTCAACTCTACAATTCATTTTAACACCACTTCATAACATTTTTAACATCAAATCTGAAAAAATCAACACATGTTATATACTCTGGTTTTTCACTCACGTTTTCAGCACGTGTACTTTTTCGTTTTATAACTTTAACGTCTAACTAACATGATGTATGCTTCATCTTATTCAATAATGAAAAACCATAAAATGCTTACTTGTCTAAAGCTTCAAAACCTTCGAGATCACATAAACCCTAACCTCCAGATAATACTCGATCATCAACAATTCGTGGTTGTAGGGTTAGGTATTTTAGTGCTAGTGAAGGAGATAGCAAAAAGAGATAGCATGCAGAAGATGAGAGCGAGGCTTGCATTACGAGGATGAGAAATCTCTTAAAGAAATGAAGTTTCCAGAAGATGAAGGAAAATCTCGAAGAAGATATTTTAAGACAAGAACAAACAGTAGATGGATCTTTCAAGTTCAAAAGAATGTGTGTTTAAGAGTTGGATACGTGACTAAATTCTAAGTCTTTATCCAATTTCTCAATTAACTAGTTCAATCTTCTCCGATTTTTACTCCAATTTGTCTCTAAATTTTCAAAATCATTTGTCAAAATAATCCCAAAGGCACCCATACAATTTTCCACTATCATTTGACTCTCATTTGTATTTCCACTCACCAGTTTATTTGCCAAGTGCCATTTTTTTCTAGTACAATAATATTCAAAATCTTTGGAATTTATTCCTAAAATTTACCAAAAATTCTAAATCAATACATATATTCTTCACATTGATTTTCAATACAATTAATCCACATTCCACACATAATCACATTTATGATCAATTATACCCGAAAATTGTCATTGAATGCATGTACAGTCATTTTAATGCGTGCAAAAATTCAAATTCACGTGCATGTATGCTAACAATATGCATGAGCATGAAAATTGCATTTTTCTTAATCTCTTATTGATCTCACATGTACTGTATTTTTGGGTTCTAACACTTAATATGGGAACGGGATATTACAAAGAATGTAAGCTGCTTCTCCTAAATCATTCATGGAGAACTGTTCAGATAGCCAAATCTTTGTCTTTTGCATGGTTGGTATATCATTTCCTATTAGCAATATTTCATCTACATATAGCACTAGGAAAATTGTTGGACTAATGGTGGTTGACAAATTAATCCTACTTATGTTTTGATAATAACAAATTGTATAGAATTGGTTAAGAA